>JAODUO010000278.1:380000-392500 GCA_025642075.2 Ridgeia piscesae
CGCACGCACGCACGCACGCACGCACGCACGCACGCACCACACACACACACACACACACACACACACACACACACACACACACATATATATATATATACATGTGAATATTATTGACGAGCTTGAATCGTGTTTGGACAAGTAAATTGACGAGCGAGTTGTTTCTAATCAATATTCTCTCAATCTGTGTATTATTTGTCATCCCGATTGCACGTATTGAAAACACGTACAGATGAATAAGTATTATCAATATACAAGTAAGCATACGTGTCACACAATGATAATGATGATAACAGCAATAATAATAAAATGCTTGACTAAGATAATAATGTTATGTAAACACGGGTTTATGCTTTACTAAATATTATGTTAAAATATATAAACACGCGTTTCTCTAATTTGAATGTTCGAGTAGTTATGTTGCTATCGTCTCTGGGCTTGTCGTGGGAGTGGGTGCTTCCCACCGACCGTGCAGATTGGACGTAGGCGACCGTCGGTTCCCACACCGATAGCGTCGATGGCCCAGCGGCGGGCTCGGGCGGCGATAAGGCGTGAGACGGTGTCCGGAGACAAGCCGGGCTTGTTGTGATGAGAGGGAATCGAAAAACAACAGCAGCGTAATTACATGGGTTAATTAGAACGGCGCGAAACGTTCTCAATCGCCGTGTCACAACAGCATCGGTCCGAAGGACCCTTTCTCTCGGTAAACACGTCGTGTTGTGCCGAGTGACGTAGCGTGGTCGAGTTCCGGTCGAGAGTTGGCGCAGAAAGAAAATTACCTTGTTATTTAGGTGGGCGGGCATTCACGGTAGGTAATAGTTACACGTGATTGTTGGGTTTGATTATATGGGAGGACGATGCGGGCAGGGAGATAGGAGAAACCAAGAATCGGACAGGCCGAACCCACGATGAACAATCGAAGTCGAGGGAGGGAGTACTGAGAGAAAAATTGATGAGTGATGTTATAATAAGTTCTTGTGATAATTTGTGTATTCGTTGACACGCGCAGGAAACTGTGAGAATTTGTCATTATGAAACAGTGGCTATTATTGTACTAGTATTTAGCGATGCGTTAGCGATGATTTTATTCGATGTATTTCTCCAGAAAGCGCCTAATTAGTCTAATTAGTAGGGAGGCTCGTGGACGCGCCGATGTCGTCGAAATCCGGGGCGCTTGACGATAAAGCGACATGTTTATCTAGTGCGCGTAAATAAAGTATTCACCGGACTGCGATTCAATTAGACGAAAGACTCTATAATGCCGACTTGATTACACGGACTTGTTGATTATGTGCCGAATATCGGCTAATGTTTTCTTTGCCATCGGCGGATCTCAGCGGGGCGGCGCTATCGCAGCGGCGCGCGCTGATTGGTCGGCGCCGCTCACGATGGGCGTGGCCGGCGCGTGATTGGCGGACGGCAGCGACACAATGACACGGCGGCGTGAGGCCGCGGTGACAGAGTCGGCGCGGAGAGGAGACGGCTTGGTGCTGCTGCTTCAGTGTTGTCAGTCGGAGACCGTTGGCGTGAGACTGTGTTTGTGTTTGTGTTTGTGTTTGCACCCACACAGCGCTGTAGAGATGGTGACGACAGCGGACGTGAAGGAACAGGGAGACAGCACGCGACGACAGCTGCTGATGCACCCGTTCAGCATCCGTCGGATGCTGGGGGTGGACGAGGACGAGGAGACGAAGTCGTGGGCGGGCGACACTGACCGTTCGGGCGGCGGCACCAGAGGCGACACATCGTCGCCGGAGTGTGCCGAGAGGGGCGACGCGGCGACAGGTGACAACGAACAGTCGCCCGACGTGGCGGCGGCGACAGGTGCCGCCAGCGACGACGACAAGAAGGCCGACGGACGAGGGGAGAAGCCGCCGTACAGCTACAACGCCCTCATCATGATGGCTATCCGGGGCAGTCAGGAGAAGCGGCTGACGCTGAACGGCATCTACGAGTTCATCATGAAGAACTTCCCGTACTATCGCGAGAACAAGCAGGGCTGGCAGAACTCAATACGTCACAATCTCAGTCTCAACAAGTGCTTCGTGAAGGTGCCGCGTCACTACGACGACCCGGGTAAGGGCAACTATTGGATGCTCGATCCGTCCGCCGATGACGTCTTCATCGGCGGCACCACCGGCAAACTGCGCAGGCGCACGAACTCCGTGTCGCGTAGCCGCCTGGCGGCGTTCCGGCGTTCTGCGTTGCCAGGGGCGACCTTCGCGCCCGGCGCTTACGGCTACGCCACCGTCGGCGACACAAAGATGTCGCCGGTCATGTGGCCCATGTCGCCGATGATGTCACTGCAACAGCACGTGGCGCACATATCGGCCGCTATCGGACAGACGGCGTTGCGGTACTCGCCGTACTATTACAATGGCGTCTTGGCTGCTTCCGCCACATTGGACAATGTGCAGCCGCGAAACGCCATTCCTGCGCAGGCGCATTCCAGCTTCTCGGTCGAGCGTCTGTTGAATAAAACAAACTTGTCGCCGAGTGTACAGTCGGCCGCTCCTTCCGTCATCAGTTCGTCTTCGCCGAGACACGTCACATCCGGTTCCGAGCACCATGTCGGACTTCCGGTCGCAATGCATCATCACTGCGCCTCGGCGGACAATTGGCTAGCTCAACTGGCGCACCAGGCGGCGACACCGTCGGCATATGAACTTTATTCGAACATGCGTGGTTTGGCGACGCTACAACCGTCGGCCTTTGCCACCCTCCCACACAGTCTACCCGCCGTCCCCGTCAGCACTCGGCCGAGGTAGGGACAGGCGGGGCAGTATCGTACACTCTACGCGGTGACCCGCGAAAAACTGTTGCTATGGTACCGTGTCACATTTTGTACAAATATCTGTGGGTTCTTTATGGAGGTGAGCAGCTAATAAGCAGGTGCTTATGACGAAAACAGTCACACGGTCATGATAAACGCCTCCTGAATACATCCACGACCTGGACATGTTGTAATACGTCTGGAATAAAACCGTACGTAATGTGAACACCACACAGACTCCTCGAATGGATTTTACGACACTCCATGCACGTTTATGGTTGAGAATACTATAGGTAAATTATTAGTATTTACGAAACTAATTATGATTTTTAAAGCGATATTCCAATGCATTCTGAGCATTGCATTTTCTCACACCAGTCCAATACTGCATTTACCCTTTCTTTTGCGTTTGACTTGAAATCGTTTAGCGAGTGATGGAGTACTTTATCATGACTTTGTTCATTCACTTCGTACTTTATTAGTGATGATTCTAATAATTACTTTTTGGTGGCGAACGAAATATGTCGAGTCTACTAAATATTGTATTTGGCTCCAAGTACTTCTTATCGTGACAGCCGTTAAGTTGACTTGATTACACCAATGGGAATGTCATTCCTTCCTATCTTAATCTCAGCGTTCAAAGACAACTGGGCCTGTTGCATCCTAGTCAGAAACAGGTGAAAAGTAACGCCACGTAACTACATATATATATATATATATATATATATATATATATATATATATATATATATATAAAATTAACTGTTATTTGCCAGTCTTATTTATGTAATATGTTACATACTAATGTGGATATACATACTTTTATTCATTCATATATAGTTTACATACATACATACATACATACATACATACATACATACATACATACATACATACATACATACATACATACATACATACATACATACATACATACATACATACATACATACATACATACATACATACATACATATACACACACGCGCGCGCGCACGCACACACGCACACACGCACGCACGGTACGGAATTAACCTGGCTGTATTGTATTGGTGTTGCTCTCAGTCCGAGTCTCAGTCACTCGCACGGTCCACTTTCTCACCTTTTAAACGTGTCTCGGAGTAACATGTGCGTTGTACAGACGACGCCGTCACTTACACCTGTATACACTGTTGTCAGTATATAATATCTATGTGATCTCCGTCATCGTGTGCTAAGGTCACGAACCTTTACCCGATAACCAATATGTAAACGAATGTGTAATGTATATTGTGTACAATATATGTTTATTAAATACATATTATGTATACAATGTTTTCATTTCTTTGTGATTACAACAACATAACTTGCCAGTCCGGTTTCCCTGGCAAAGGTTGACCGCGCACGATATGTAGGCCTAAAGCAGCTTAGTAAAGCTTCAGTCATAACACACGCCGAGTTGAAGAAACGACTCACGTCGATTGTTTTGTTTTGTCATGTGCTGTTCGGTTTTTATTTATATTTATATACGTGTGTAAGATTTCATGTAAATACAAGTCACGTATAATGTTTCTCGAAATGATGCACTTGAGAAATGGAAGCAGGACGTCTTCCACGTGTGTGTTTGTTTTAAAGAAATATCACACCAACTGATTATGCACGTTTTCTAGCACGCACACATGCACACACTCTATCGCTGTCCTTCATGCACGCACGCGCGCACAACGCACGCACGTAGTACGCGCGCACGCCCTCATCCACCAATCAGTATAGTCATTACAGAATAATTAATTTACATGTAGTCTCCTACTTGAATCTGCATAATTTATAGAGAACGATACTTCTATTATTTCATGCATTATGTGATCGAGCTTATTTTTCAGTTGCATTCTTGGTACTAAATTATAATTTTAACAGTTCTTAAGTGTATACAGATACACCATGACGAGATTTACCGACCTGTTCATATGTGCTACCATATATAGCGACCCGTTCATATGTGCTACCATATATAGCGACCCGTTCATATGTGCTACCATATATAGCGACCCGTTCATACTTGCTACCATATATAGCGACCCGGTCATACTTGCTACCATATATAGCGACCCGTTCATACTTGCTACCATATATAGCGACCCGTTCATACTTGCTACCATATACAGCGACCTGTTCATACTTGCTACCATATATAGCGACCTGTTCATATGTGCTACCATATACAGCGACCTGTTCATACTTGCTACCATATACAGCGACCTGTTCATACTTGCTACCATATATAGCGACCTGTTCATACTTGCTACCATATATAGCGACCTGTTCATATGTGCTACCATATACAGCGACCTGTTCATACTTGCTACCATATACAGCGACCTGTTCATACTTGCTACCATATATAGCGACCTGTTCATACTTGCTACCATATATAGCGACCCGTTCATATGTGCTACCATATATAGCGACCTGTTCATACTTGCTACCATATACAGCGACCTGTTCATACTTGCTACCATATATACCGACCTGTTCATACTTGCTACCATATACAGCGACCTGTTCATACTTGCTACCATATATAGCGACCCGTTCATACTTGCTACCATATACAGCGACCTGTTAATACTTGCTACCATATACAGCGACCTGTTCATACTTGCTACCATATATAGCGACCTGTTCATACTTGCTACCATATATACCGACCTGTTCATACTTGCTACCATATATAGCGACCTGTTCATACTTGCTACCATATATAGCGACCGGTTCATACTTGCTACCATATATAGCGACCTGTTCATACTTGCTACCATATATAGCGACCTGTTCATACTTGCTACCATATATACCGACCTGTTCATACTTGCTACCATATATAGCGACCTGTTCATACTTGCTACCATATATACCGCCCTGTTCATACTTGCTACCATATATAGCGACCGGTTCATACTTGCTACCATATATAGCGACCGGTTCATACTTGCTACCATATATAGCGACCCGTTCATACTTGCTACCATATAAAGCGACCCGTTCATACTTGCTACCATATATAGCGACCCGTTCATACTTGCTACCATATATAGCGACCTGTTCATACTTGCTACCATATATAGCGACCCGTTCATACTTGCTACCATATATAGCGACCCGTTCATACTTGCTACCATATATAGCGACCTGTTCATACTTGCTACCATATATACCGCCCTGTTCATACTTGCTACCATATATAGCGACCGGTTCATACTTGCTACCATATATAGCGACCTGTTCATACTTGCTACCATATATAGCGACCTGTTTATACTTGCTACCATATATACCGCCCTGTTCATACTTGCTACCATATATAGCGACCTGTTCATACTTGCTACCATATATACCGCCCTGTTCATACTTGCTACCATATATAGCGACCCGTTCATACTTGCTACCATATATAGCGACCTGTTCATACTTGCTACCATATATAG
The DNA here is from genome assembly GCA_025642075.2 of Ridgeia piscesae. Taxonomy (NCBI): domain Eukaryota; kingdom Metazoa; phylum Annelida; class Polychaeta; order Sabellida; family Siboglinidae; genus Ridgeia; species Ridgeia piscesae. The sequence continues at coordinate 386,235 of JAODUO010000278.1, forward strand.
CGACCCGTTCATACTTGCTACCATATATAGCGACCTGTTCATACTTGCTACCATATATAGCGACCTGTTCATACTTGCTACCATATATAGCGACCCGTTCATACTTGCTACCATATATAGCGACCCGTTCATACTTGCTACCATATATAGCGACCCGTTCATACTTGCTACCATATATAGCGACCTGTTCCTACTTGCTACCATATATAGCGACCCGTTCATACTTGCTACCATAATATTTTTATTATTATATACCGACCTGTTCATACTTGCTACCATATGCAACTTGTGCAGATATGCCACTTTTGGCTTTTATATTTTATTTGATAAAAAAAATTGTGCATTTGAAATATATCAGTCCTCAGTCATCGGAATAGTTAATAATAATAGTTTATTTCACTCTCTCTGGGCAATCGCAGAGATTGAAATGGGTACATACAACATGCAAAGTATATTTGTTAAAATATATTCAAATAATATATAATTTAAGACATTAGCGTAAATATAAATTATAATGTAGAGAATATACGTTATGTATCTATAAAACTAATTAAAATAATTTAAGACATTAAAACATATTTTATATTAAAATGTTACGCCGACAAGTCAATGTATTTGACTAAACTTATTAAAAAATTATAAATAGTTTAAAACATTAAAATAAATAGATCTAAAAATAAATTAAGGCTTTACAATATTTTACACATATCCATATCAGCATGCTCGAAAGTTTGTTAAGAGTCACTGTGAGTTCTTTTGGTTGAACAGACACCAATTAATGAAACAGTTCTTGGTCCTGTTGGTTTTTACTCTGGGTAAGGAGTATCGAGTACGGCATCGTGTATTGTGTGTTGTAGTCCTTGGTTTTGGTAGTAGTTTATGCAATTTGTGCTGCGGCTGTTCGATTTGTGTGAAGAAATATTCACATAACTTCGCACGTCTTTGTTTCAGAGAAGTCAGCTGTGCATTCGCTAATGCTTCGATATAGGGAGTGTTCGGGTATATGATGTTCATAGCATGTCTTTGTACATGCTCCATATCACTTTGGAGACCCAATGTGAGTGAGGTCGACCATGCTGGACATGCGTATTCCAAAGTTGACCGGACCACCGTTGTATATACCGTCAGAAGGTCTTCAGCGGGATAGCCTGATCGTTTGAGTTGTAGCAGTAGAAACAGCCTCTTGCCTGCTTTTCGTGTTATTTCATCAACGTGTACGTCCCAGGTCAGGCTGCTGGTGATGGTAATGCCAAGTATCTTCGCCTCGGTTACTCGCTGAGTGTCTGTTCCGTCGATGCGTATGGTTGGGAAGTTTGTCCTTGTTTTAGAAAAATCATTAACAATCTCTTTTGTCTTACGTTTGTTGATTTTCATGTCATTTTGGATTGTCCACAGACACGCTGCATCGGCTGCTTCCTGGAGATTTGGCGCTTGGGAGTCTGATCCAGTATAAACGATGCCCGTGTCATCAACATATTTGTAGGAGTCGCACTTTGTTTGTAGATCATTTGTCATGAGGACGAAAAGTACGGGGTCTAGCTTTGTGCCTTGTGGCACTCCTCCATGGATGTAATTCCAGTCGGATTGTGGGTTATTTCGGTAAGGAAACTGGCGATCCACTTCATTAAAATATTCGGGAGGCCAAAACTTGCAAGTTTTTGAAGAAGAATGTTATGATGATTAAGAACAAGAACAAGAACAAGAACAAGAACAAGAACAAGAACAAGAACAAGAACAAGAACAAGAACAAGAACAAGAACAAGAACAAGAACAAGAACAAGAACAAGAACAAGAACAAGAACAAGAACAAGAACAAGAACAAGAACAAGAACACGATGTTCATTTTTGACCCCAAAATAAGTACATGAATTCAATAATCATAAGGTGAAACATAAACAAAATGTCATACATTAGTACGATTAGGTCAAATGCCTTAGAGAAGTCAAGCAGTAGTATCCTTGCATACTGTTTCGATGCATCTGTGCTTGTATAACACTGATGTAACAGGTCAACGAAGGCATGTCTAGTGGATGACTTCTTAATGGAGCCGTATTGGTTTTGGTCAACTCTGTCTTGAACGATGTCCCAGACCCATTTAACAAGAAACTCTTCCATTTGTTTACACAGCACAGCAGTCAAGGAGATTGGTCTAAGGTCTGTTTCGATATGTTCTGGCGGTTTCTTTTTTAGAAGGGGGCTGACGAATGCAGCACGCCAGATACGGGGAACATGCCCCTCTCGGAGTGAGCTGTTTTAGATTGCGGCAACTGGGCCGGCAAGCAATTCAGAGAACTCTTTAAAGACCCAGCTTGGTACAGAGTCCGGGCCTGGTGCTTTACTCGTGTCTAATGTGCGTAACTGCTTTTCCACCTTCTCAACTGGGATAACATATTTAGATGGCACACATGGTATTTCGAGCTGTAGGTAGTCATTGTCAGCACTCAGGGCAGGTAGGTGATCACTCACTGATTTAAAGAAATTGTTTATTCGTTGGCTGAGTTCCAGAAGATTACCGTCACACACTTGATTGGCGAGGTGAAGCAAAGGGGGTCACTGCTAGTTTGTTGACATCCAAGCAGTTCTTTCATGCCCTTCCACCAATTGCGTGGATTGGATGTCTTTAATCCGTTGATATGTTTATCATAGTATTTTTGTTTCAATGACTTTCCTAGACGGTTTACCTTGTTTCTGTAAAGACGGTACAACGCTTGGTCACCTGCCTTCCATGTATGTTGACGCCGACGAATTAGATATCGAAATCTGTCCGACACCCATAGTTTGTCCGTTGTGTGTCTTACCACTGCCTTTATTGGGAAATGTTTATCCGTCAGTTCATTTATGTTGGACGTAAACATTTGCAGCTTGCCCTTCGCATGATGATAGATGGTAGAGGTCTTCCCATTTGATTTTCTTTAAGTCTGATGCAAACATGACTCGCTCATTTTGCCCCATTACTTTTGTAGTCACTATTTGTCGATGTCCAGAGATGAATTTTATATCAACGAGTGGTTCACAAATGACGACGTTGTGATCTGCATTTCCGACAGGACAACTGGTGTGTGGCTGTCCATACAGTTTGTCCATTTTGATATAGATCTTATCCAAAGTGGCATCACCTCGTGTACGAACAGTCACAATCTCGCCAGTTCCAGACGTCTACTGAAGACACTTGTTTTTGCATTGCATATTAGTATAGTTCGACATGAATATTACTTTTTTTACTAAATTATTTATTACTAGTATCAATGCGTATACACTTACTTATTCATTAGTATTATTGCCACGTAATTAATATTTTAATTTGTTTTAACATATACTAAATTATTTATTTCTATTAGCCATAATATGTATATATTCATTTATCTGCATTATTGTTATGTAATTATTTGCTAGATTTATTATTATGTATTCTTATGACTAATAGAGAATTACATTATTTATTTGTAGAAATACTATGCTATTTAATGCTGTATGAACTTTAGTTATTTAAATACCTATACATTCATATTTTATTATTTATTTTAAAATAATAGTATTCCTCTTATTGCATACAAATATCCTTTTTGTGTATTTTGAATAGTAATATGCTGTGAAGCGCCACGAACAATTGTGGATGTGGCACATGGGTTTAATTGTTCTTTTTTTCACCATATTAAATTGTCATACTATTACATAAAACACAGGATATTTAGGAAAGTGATATACATGACTACAATGTACTGGACATGTGGATTAACCATAAACATACATCGACAGGAAGGACGATCTCATAAAAGTGCAGTTGTACATGATGATGTCCCGAGTAGTGATTAATTTCCAACAAAATTGGACGAATGTGAAAGTGAAAAAAACGAACGCATAGAAACATTAGAATACTCGACGGAAGCATGAATTAGGTTGACATGTTGCCTCGTGACAGCGACAATTAATTAATGCCACGACAGTATACCATAATATACCATAATCATGTCTCTTCTAGCATTAACCACCCGCATAACGTGACACTTCCTCGTTACTAAAAATTGACCACTGTATAAAATTAATGTTTGTACTTTAGTATTTTTAATATATATCAAGTAGATCTTTACCGTAATCAGAGCACGTGGTTATGTGGGTGCCGACTGCCGACACATGTGCCTCTGATGTACATCGCCTGCTGCATAGGTGCATCTACACCTACCCGTCGATACAGTCTATTGATTATTCAACACATCCGATTGAAATCGCTGTAAATTATCTTTATCGACAGAAAAAATGGCATATATATATATATATATATATATATATATTATGTTAAATATATTATATATAATAGTATTTTATATATATATATATTAGTCTATATTATATATATATATATAATATATATATATATTAGGTCTGTATATATATATATATATATATATATATATATATATATATATATATATATATAACTAAAAGCGGAAATCGTTGTTATACCTTTCAAAAACCAGTACGTCTGTATGTCTTAATCCCTAGAATACATATTTGGTCGCAACGATTTGACCGAGATCGCAACATGGTGATTTCTCTCAATTGGGGATCTTTTTTTCCCTCATTGTTTCTAAACAACTCGTCACTCTTGACGACAAACGAAGACAGTGGATGTTACGGTTTTTTACTACTGCGACTGTAGCGCCGTGTCGCGGCCATTCTCTTCAAGTGGCGTTCGTTTACTTGTTTGCCATAAGAGTAAGTGCGCACGCTGACTCTCTCCGAAGTTCTTAATTCCTTGTTACTCGGCGCAGTCAAGTGCGCGCGAAAATTTGCCTGATTATGACGGAGCTAATACATCCGAGCTGGGGCTCTTCAACAAACAGCGCCCTCACACGGATGGGATAAAAACTTAAAACAAATACCGTACTAAACGACGAGACGTCTTGAGACTGAGCGAGATATGTGCGCGTTTGCTGCACCAGCTCCTGTCTATTAGCTCTGGTTATGATTTGAAGGCGCGCGTAACTTAAGACAGAGCGACGCAACTTGTCCGTGAAGCCAGCCTCGTTCTGGCGCAGACGGACACTAGTCACTAACTGCGAGTAAAGATTTTGGAGATGCCTAGCACATCCTCTTAATTTATAAGAGCCCAGCACTTCGTCATACAATATACGTACACGTTCTATATATGAGAACATTGATTGTCGACGACTATTATATATGTATTAAATACGGTAATTTCAAAACGTGTTATGAATAAGAAACAATTAGTAATTAACGTTATAATAATAATAATTATTATTATTCAACTATTATTATTATAAGTAATCCTACTATTATTATTTTAAATATTATTATTACAGAAGCCATAGAATATTTCGCGCGCAGTTGACTGCGGCGATTAACAAGGAAGTGACAACTATATAGGGAGAGAACCGGCGTGCGCACTTACTCTTATGGCAAATGTGGTGGACACATTGCGAGAATAAAGATTTTTTTATTTTGACATGAAAATATTGAGTAAGCATTACACGAATAAGCATTATGCGAGTAAGCATTACATGATTGTGTCAGTAAATAAATAAATAAATATGAATTATTATTTTAATATAAAGCAATGATAGACGGGTGTTTAACTGTATCAGTACAAAAGAAAATAATAACGTACTTGCTTCACGAAATGCATAATGTGTTGTTCACTATAGATGGCTCGATCGCAGGAAGTTTGTAAAATATAACTTGAAATTCATAGTTGTTTATACTCGATACACTGTAGACTCTATAGACTCTACACAAATATTTGACATTATGTATTCGCTGTAGATTATAATAATGACACATGAACTCAAACGTATGTGTGTAGTGTCCAGTGTGCGCGTTATGTCGGTATCAATGGCTGTAGCATTCACCTTTATCGTCCAACAATCACTAGAATTATCATTATTATCGCTCCTATCGCTGCTGCAGCATATCAGCAGATCGTTACGTCCGCCGAAATCGTTGGCGCACACTACGCTTAAGCGTCCACCAGTATGTCACACGCGTTTATGACCAAAACACCTTTGTGTGGACGCACGGCGCTCTCGTATTTATTTCACGACACCTTTCCCGACCGAGTAAACAACGTTTTGTCGCCGGCCACACAGATGGTGCTGCGAGCGTCCGGCTGCCTCGAAGGCGTCTTTGTCCAACAAGCTGTGATTTGTCCCGAGTGCGCAAGACGCGGCCAACGAAGGCAATAGACGTATCGACCGTCGCTCTCCCGCGCTCACATCCGGCGCACGGCACGTACCCGGCCCTCGGCGACG
>JAODUO010000278.1:397500-400000 GCA_025642075.2 Ridgeia piscesae
TTTATTTTGCACCATGTAAACAGTAATGATACATGTAATGGACGGAACATCTGCTTCGTGCAACTTAACACCCTAATTATAAAAACTTTGACAATATAATAAAACGTACACGATGTGCTATTGAATGTACATGAGTTATAGAATATGTTTAGGTTCTGTAGTAAACCACCGTCACTCAACCACCTCACTGCTGTTTCGGACCACATTCAATTTCGTTCACTCTGGGTAGCTTCAATTCACTCTGTAAATGACTATTTGGCTATAGACGGTGGTGAATAAAGTACACATGGAGGTCCACGAATAGTCTTCGGGCAGCAGTTGCGGAATGTTTCCTACACATGTTGCGATGGAGTTGGTTTGAACAGGTTTGTCAGAGAGTAACATGTGAAGCACTTCGAGTCGTCCCAAGGACTCGATACCGCGCTATATAACATCCCGTTTATCCTTTTATTGTGCTGAATTGGCGTTCATCCGAAGACATGCACGACGCCAATCAGACAATCCTTTGGGCCAGATTACCCGTGTATAAACAAGCTGATTGTGCAGCGCGACGGCACTTGGATTCCAAATAAACGGATTTAAATTAAGCACGACAAGTTCTATTTTTAAAGTTTTATTTTAAAACGCCGATCGATTTAGACTGCAAGATTTAGGTTAGTTGATTTCTCACTTTGTAAAGTATAAATAAAGATAAATAAGGACACGCAGCCAATTTAAAATTCAAATTTTTGTTGGGATTATCAAAAGAAAATAATTTACCTTTATCGATACTGTGGGATTTTCATGTGTGAAAAATGTTACGATAAATTATAATTATTGATAGTAGATGAATTATTGATTAAATATCAATCAGAACAAATATTTACTGCATTGTCCCGCATAAAACAAATTAAACGTATTGTTGTAGAAGTACCCCTGTCAAATTTCCAGTTCCGAAAAACCGGAAAATCTATATTTTACGTAAACCTTCATTAACGGTTCTGACTGGTTTCACTTCGGTGGCCGGGGATGGAAGCATTTGGAGGTCTGAAGCAAAATTCTGTGAGATTTATAGTGTGAATAATTCATAGTTCCATCCTCAATTCGCATTCATGTTAGATTTATTCTAAGAACATTATTTACAACAACAACAAAATGTAATTTTTGATTTTTCGCAAACTTTTATGACTTTTGCTAGTTTTTCGAATATTTGTTGAGTGCAATAAATTGGACGAGAATACAACATATGCATTTTTGCTAAATACAAAAAAATTATGGCACATGACTTAGGCAGCTAGTTTTTTGTGCAGAATATGTCTTTGCCATATAATACCTAGATCGACGACGGGTCACGTGACATCACACCTAGTTCGTAGAAGTTAAGATGGCGGCTCGGCAGTTGGGGGTATATTAAGCAAGTTTCTAGAGGCAACGCAAAAATTAACTATTTCAGTCATTCAATAAAAAAATATAATAGTTGTTATATCTTTCCTGTTTACACACTACACATGGGACAAAAAGGACGTGTTTTATGATTGACTATACCGTGGTAACCGTCGTGACTGAAGCAACTTCAAGTAACTTACGCAGTCGATTAATTAAAAATACGCACTTTTATCAATATTATCGAAACGAATAATTTTTTATTGTCAGATCGAGCAACAAACGCAAATAGCCATATAGGTAGTTGCATAGTCGAACCAGGTTTACCATTTTAACTGTCTTTATGCGTTTACTGTTATAACAGGTTTATTGCAAATGCGAGAACTAAATAAAATTACGTAAGGTCTACGCGTATTCCACTTCTGATATACAATCTGCAGGCTTACACAACGAGCCAAGACGCGTCGTCGAAGACACAGGCGGGCGGGGCGGGTCAACTGCTTACAAAGGGTGTTTACCCACACTGACGAGCTCATCAATTGTTTTGTCGCTGTTTTCCCTCAGCAGCCATTTTGTTGTAGAAACGGCGTAAATATTGAGATAACTGTCGCACCGCCCGCCGCGTCGTCGCTGTGAAACCCGATATTCCGGGTGACGATTGACGGAACTGCGAAGTCCGCTTTATCGCCGCCACTGGCGCCGTTAGGACCGCGTCTGGCACAACACGTAGTAAGCAAAGAGCAGTGAAACATGGTTTATCGACAAACTTTCGGTGCGTTGATTTACACATGCAAACACGGGTCAAACAAACACAGCCAGTTTTATCAAACAAGTTACACGCCTTCGAATTGTTTGTGCTAATTTGTGACGTCTGCTTAATGTCGAGTGATCTCTGCGCGGTGCGTGATGTAATGTTGCGTCGTCTTCTTTGTGACTTTTGTTTTGTATGTTGTTAAGATGTCTTCAGGATAGTTTCCTCAATAGGTTGGTATTTCTCCTCAGTATTAGTTTAAATATATATTGCTATGTAGATGAAAATGTGTATTGCTTTATTATTGAAAACTTTATTTATGGTACCATTAATTGAAAACGTAAAATTTATTACAATTTTAATTATTTGGATAACATTGAGGATTAC
>JAODUO010000278.1:405000-410000 GCA_025642075.2 Ridgeia piscesae
TATTAAAGGGAAACAGACAGAAAAAAAATTTCTTCTCCATTTTCACTAAACGATTTATTATTCCGTTGAGTTTTTGTCTTTATGCAATTTTGGATAGTAAATAAATGCTACAAAACAAACTAATTTCTGTAATATTTTATGTTGTTCTTGAGCCATTCAATCGCCGTCATTGCACTATATTAATCGATTCTGACGTAGCAATGAGACCCCTGGCGACTAACCAAGGAAATAGTGTAACCAAAATATTTCGCGTAGTAAGCAAAAGTAATGAAGTAAAAAGAATTGTTACTTTAAATACAACAATTTCTTTACAAGTAAAATATTTTACTAACAATATATTTTGTTACATCTTTTTATAAGCCACCGCTGTCGAGCCTTGACGTCGGTTATGACGAGCATGTTTCCTTGGTTTGATTTGTATGTATGTAAATACACCGTCTCATTTATTGGTTTCTTAAACACTTCGTATGCGAAACCGAGTTAGCGTTTTCGAAGAGATGCACTCACACTGTACAATACACATACACGCACGCACGCACGCACGCACGCACGCACGCACGCACGCACGCACGCACGCACGCACGCACGCACGCACGCACGCACGCACGCACGCACGCACGCACGCACGCACGCACGCACGCACGCACGCACGCACGCACGCACGCACGCACGCACGCACGCACGCACGCACGCACGCACGCACGCACGCACGCACGCACGCACGCACGCACGCACGCACGCACGCACGCACGCACGCACGCACACACACACACACACACACACACACACACACACACACACCTAAACACATGCATTATAATTTCTTCTCTGTCCACGTCTAGCCGACCATGTATCCACACATTTCTGATGCAATGTATCCACACATTTCTGATGCATTCTCAGCACCAAATGCCATTGGCAATATTAAATATAATTTCTCAAATTAACTTCAGAATGCAAGAAACATCCTCTTCTATCGGCTTTGTCAATTGGTCACTAAGAGCCGACGACATTCATCACACCGGCCAGTGCCCATTGTGATTGACCATGTCCCTCGAGGTACAAGCGTGACGTCATTGTGTCGAGGCAACTGGAGAGCCCATTAGTGATATTTAGTTCTGTGACAGAAACTTTACAGGCGATCAAAGGTTGGCCATGCGAGATCAACACTGCAGCCGGTGCAGCCGATACGGCACTCCACGCCCACGTCGTCGAGATAATGAACGGTCCACCCAGACACGGAGCGGGTTGCGTAAGAGAAGTTGCGATTCAAATGCGAGCATCTTTAATTTTCGTGCAACAAACACGCCGTAGTGGCGCGTACGTGTGCGAACAATGCGCGTGGCGGTGGTGCAGTGGTCGCATCAGTAATTAATGTGTCCATTCAAAGGTATTACTGCGATTACGTACGGACGAATACACCACAAACGACTGGCTAGCTCGCGCGAGTCACGTCGATAATTGAGTGAGAATGCAACAATAATATTGAACAGTTGAATCTCGGCATTACATTGTGCCCGTCTTTAAACACTGATCGACATAACAACATCGTTTTCCCCCATCATATTGTGCAATCGAGGTGTGATCTTGATCCGTTAATAGCCCCGAATGGGTGTCTTTCAGACGACTTATGCGTCTGTACTCGGGGAAGACAACATCTTTAATTACGTGGCAGAATGTCGTCGCAAGTAACCGCAGTGACTGTTTGGTCCATAGGACTCGAAGTCCTAACTTAAACTTGACTAAGTGTGATACAACACAGTTAAATTACATGGTGGTGGTACATCCAACAGTTACATCCAACAGTTACACCCAACAGTTACATCCAACAGTTACATCCAACAGAAAGGCAGAGGAAGGGTAATGAACAACGCACCTTTGTTTTGTGATATGGTCTTACATATACATAATACTGGCAAAGACGTGTGCAGCACGTGCCGCCCTGGATATTGACACATATTTGTAAAATACAAAAACAAAATAATACACACACCCGTGTCTGCGGCCATTTTGGACGTGGCAATAACATATTATTTCATATATTTATATATATATATATATATATATATATATATATATATATATATATATATATATATATATATATATATATATATACTTGAGATGGTCTCAATGCTCTGTTTAGTGATTGTTCTTGTGATAAGATCTTGATTTTTTTATCTGTGAACATGATAAGAAGTTGCAGTGATTATGTTTAATTTACCTGCATATTTTACTTACGAATTTGTCATTACTTAGATAACACAACGATGGTGATATTTCTCCAATCAAAAGAAGCACGGTGACATTTTGTCTGAAAATATGGAAGCGGTATAAATACTATGTCAAGTGTTATTTGATATCACTATTTATTGTATATACAATGCTTCTCTGTGATAATATATATATATATATATATATATATATATATATATATATATATATATATATATATATATATATATATATATATCTTAATCCCGGATAGCGAATGGGAGGCGGATAATGGTTCATTTTCTGCAGGGAAGAGGTGACTCAGAGACCCGGACTCGGTCCGGACAAGTGAGAACTAGAAGGACGTGAGTTGTTGCCGTAACACGAGGTCGCCAACACGAGCATGGCTCAGTTGGCTGAGAAGTGTTTGGCCGTGCCTCGGTGTTAATGGACCGCAACAGTCGGACTAATCGAGTGGACACCGCTGGGGCCGCTGACAACTGACCGGAAGCAGAAGTGACCGTGGGCACTACAAGCGCGGATGATCCCAGCTAGAGTCCACCTGTTGTCCGGTGAACTCAGCGGCTGTCCGGTAAGCGAATACCGCCGCCAGGGTTCAGTTACCTCTGACGCTCGGTTTGTGACCATCTCGCTAACTAGTCCATTATAGGGGGCGTCTCAGGAGTCGCAAAGTCCAAACAAATAGTGTTACATACTATCTGTTCAAACCCCCTCAACGCACGACGCATGCTTTGAATTAATGTAGCGTTTTCATCTGTTATAATCATGTGGATTGCAGGACATATAGTAGCCCGCAAGATCTTTCAACTTTTTTCACCATTTTGTTGTTATATATATATATATATATATATATATATATATATATATATATATATATATATATATACACATGTATATGTATATCCCAAATGTTCATATTCACAATACCGTGGACGTGCATTGCGACTATTTTATCTCGCTTAGCAGCGCCACTGACGCGATTTGTTTCTGTTGCCTAACGTACTGACAACCAAACAATGACCAGTACGTAAATATGTCCGTTGTTTTCGGACTTACGAACTTGTGAGATTACCCGCTAGTTGACCGACGGTCAAGACACTCCTAGTGTCGGTCAGCAACGGAAGTCCGACAGTGTCCGGCAGCGTCAAGTCCATCTCGTCCATTAGACGCGCATCCTCCGTCGCTTGTTCCGTATCGATGTCGTCGTCTCTGGCTTTGTCCCCGCCTCGCCTCGCCTCGCCCCTCCGCCGAGCCGAGGTGGAGCAGCGGCCGGCGGCTAGACGTTGAAGGCGGGCTGGAGGACGCGGGAGACGGTGTAAATAAACCTGGGTAGAAAATGGACCCAACTGGGAAACTTTACTTTTCGATGTATTGGTGAAGAGAAAAACCCATAAAAGTGATCCAAACCCAATAAATCAGTAATGATCTATTCGGTGTTCTAGCGTTTATTGACATTGTTTTGGACATTTTATTGGGGCAGTTTTGCTTTTCGGGATGTCTAGATTTCAGCGAACCCTGACTATGGCCTATATTTTCCATATCACTTAGAAACATTACCAGAGCATGTTTGTACAAGGTTGTCTGTAACAGGACTATAGAAGTCCGTTGTAAAAGGTCCTATCAGTAAGACAACAGACCTCGCGGAAGGTCCGACTCCCTGCAAGTTTCGCTGCGTAACAAGTTTTATGAAGGAACACATGTTATAATGTAAAGAGGTCAATATTATGAGTTAACGTTATATATAACACACACAATCAAATAGACAATAAGTCAAACCTGTAGAAATATAGCAACAGTTAAAATTAGTGCAATTATTCGGATGCAAGAATATCATAATAGTTTTATCAATATCTTAGTAATCAATACCGTAAGGGATTATAACAACGTTACGTCACTTTACAAAATAGACTGTTCGCGTAGGTTATCCACACATGTAAAACTGCTGTATATATTTATATAAAACATGTCGCACACAGTCAACTGAATGAACGAATAAGACGTGTTAAAACGGGATTTTAATATGTGTTCTACTTGTCAAAAACATGGCAGTGTCAACTCTGACAAATATCATTAATGCTATACCGCAATGTGGCGGTAATTATGGGTCTGGTAGTATTTTATCATTTTTACAAAAGTCTTATAACATTTTACAGTAAGAAGACGATATCTATAAGCTAAATATGTAAGATATATCATGTGTCAAGATGAAACATTTATATATATATATATATATATATATATATATATATATATATATATATATATATGTATATATATATATATATATATATATATATATATATATATATATATATATATATATATATATATATATATATATATATATATATATATATATATATAGTATATATATATATATATATATATATATATATATATATATATATATATATATATATATATATATATATATGTATATATATATATTATATATATATGTATATATATATATATTTTTTTTATAATATATAACAATCAAAATAGTTTTTTAATATTCGCCAAATTTGACCAAGAAAGGTATATATATGTTATTTTTTATTACACCAAGCTTGTCCAACAGTACGTATTTTTGACAAATACAATTCACCTTTTTCGGCACAACAGGTGAAGAAACAAATGGTTTCTCTTCGCACTCAGTTTGGCCATTTTACTTTCCACGTTGGCCACATGAGCGCGCGAATCGACCCGTCTTTAACAGGTCTTGAGCGAGTCTTCGCGGTCTGCGGGCAAATCAACTAAAGACT
>JAODUO010000278.1:415000-419605 GCA_025642075.2 Ridgeia piscesae
TGTGTGTGTGTGTGTGTGTGTGTGTGTGTGTGTGTGTGTGTGTGTGTGTGTGTGTGTGTGTGTGTGTGTGTGTGTGTGTGTGTGTGTGTGTGTGTGTGTGTGTGTGTGTGTGTGTGTGTGTGTGTGTGTGTGTGTGTGTGTGTGTGTGTTGTTGAGTGTGTGTGTGTGTGTGTGTGTGCGCGCGCGCGTGCGTGGTGTGCGTGCGTGCTTGCATGCGTTTGCATGCTTTACCTTCTCACCATATATATATATTTAATAACAGAGTATATATATATATATATATATATATATATATATATATATATATATATATATATATATATATATATATATATATATTTCCGTCTTAGTTTATTGTCATCCGTTCCTCCTTGTTGTGGGGCAGATATGATCGCGAACAGGACATTTCGTTCCTTCGTAGTTACTCTCCGTGTGTTAGAGTGGGCAGCAGTGTCTGTTGAACATAAACATTCGATTCTGTTGCCAACCTTTGGTGGAACTTCAAGTGTCGCTCCATTTCCCGCTTCTTCCCCTCCTGCCGCCATTATCGTTTCTCCATTTTCCCCTCCAATGTCGAATCCCGAAGTACAATACCTTTCCTTTCAAATCGATCTTACGTGAGCCGCCTCGTGTTCACTTCTTAACGTGACGTGTGTCTTACCCAGTGTGACACGTCACTCAGACACGACTCGTCATGTTTTCACGAACCTGACATTGATCGACTGTTACACGTTCAACGTGGGAAACAGTCGTAACTTTTTGCATAAACATTTTGACATACGGTTTGACTGCAAAACACTTGCCCCCAATGGAAGAGCTGTCTACAGACCACACCGGATACAGACATAGTCGTCTAGCTTCACGACGTTTGTTATAGGACAGCGCTGTATGATTGCCCATATCTTCACGGATTGTGAATATTCCCTATCAGCTTACCGTATTTCCACACACATCAGTGTGTACTGTGTTGTATATATTTCTGCGGTGTGTGTTACAAAGCCGACTCGTTAAACCGCTGCCAGTGTGTGACTGTGGCGTGGGCGTGCAGCGCAGAATTGTGTTTTAATGTAAGTATTTAAAAGGTTCACAAGCCCGAAAAAGCAGTCTAAACACACACACACACACACTCACACACACACACACACACACACACACACACACACACACACACACCACACACCACCACACACACACTCTCTCTCTCTCTCTCACACACACACACACACACACACACACACCACACACACCACCAACCACCACCACCACGCACGCACGCACGCACACCGACACACACACACACACACACACAACACACACACACACACACACACACACACACACACACACACACACACACACACCACAACAACCATTGAAACAACACTCCGCTATGCGTACACAACACCACGCACGGCGCAGGCAAGCGAGCGGAATAACTACGTCCGGCAGCACCGGCCTCGCCGCGGGAGTGCGTTCATACCAAAGTTGATAGGTGGGACCACAAATACGCCCCCAACAAGTAACGCACAATAGCAGCTTGACACGTCGTTTTCCGGTCGGCTGGATGCGGGGCTCCGCAGAGTGTCATCTGACGTCGCTCAGCCTCCGACACGACTTGAGTAAACACGCCACAACATACGCACGCAGTCCGTCTACACTGAGTTGACGACGACACACTTCACTGTCATCCGTCGTCTGTCGTCCTCAGGACAATTCCTCTCTGTTGACGCCGAAGCACCGAGTTAATCCGCGGAAAAAACGTCCCCTTGTCAATGGCCGACTGGAACTCTATCCCGCGGCTTGGGAGGGATTGGGTTCGCAGTCAGAGCGAGGAAACATCCGACACTTCATTGGGTTATTCCCCCATATGTGCATCATAGGATTTGGAAATATTATGCTCTTGATTCCGCGTGTTTGGACTTCGCAAAAATCGCTTATCGGTAGCTTCTTTGTGGTGCGCGTGTGTGGTCATACCTGTAAGCTCATTACACTCGTTAAGTCTGTCGTCGGGTCACTAAAGGCTTTTTCGTTTCATTGTGTAATACGGGAATACGGTGGAAATAAAATACGCATGCAACAGTAAGAGGTGAACATAGGATTGCGTGTGGCCACAACGAGGGTGTTAGTTACTGTAGGCGTGTGTTGACGGGTGATATTAGTTGCAATACACAAGGCACCCACTTCTTCGGCACACGGACAATTCGGAGCTTCATTAAACGACGCAAACAGTTATTATGTTCACCTGCATTGTTTCCACAATGTACACACGCAAACTCGCGCGAACGCTCGCACGCAAACACGTACTAGCGCACACGCACACCCACGCACACGCACACCCACACGCACACGCACACGCCCCGCACCCCACACCCACACGCACACCCCCGCACACCCCCGAAAACCCAGAACCCCAAAATTCGAACCAAAATTTTTATTTTTAGGGTCTAAACACTTCGGTTGCTTAAAAAATTTAAAAATTTTAAAATAATATATATATATATATATATATATATATATATATATATATATATATATATATATATATATATATATATATATATATATATATATATATATATATATATATATATATATATATATATATATATATTTTTATATATATTTTTGGGGGTTTATTCCGTCAATAGGACATATTAAAGCGCTGAACGGTGTGGTGGTCCTGATTTAGCCGGCCCCAAATTCGGCTAAAGCATACCACATATGCGCGCGCAAACGCAGTTCCGGTTTTATCTGCTCTGACGTAGCGTTGGTGACATCTGTCACGCCAGGGCCGAGTTTCCGCAAAAAGCTTACCGCGCATGCATTTTTATTTAAAACTTGCGAATACTCGGTGTACTTACTAACGGGAACGATGTTAGTGACACCGGAGAATCCTGGTCCGCGACCGTTGCGGTCCCAGATTCGACAGATTCGTGCCGAGTCTGGGTCCGGCCGATTCTGGGACGACGAGAACGGTTCTAACTTGTGCGCGGTTGACGCGTCCAGTGGATACCTATCTGTACTCAGCTAGGACACTGTGAGTCACGCGTACAATGACAATACAGCAGCACAATCGACGTCCCTCACTCGATACCTTTCTTTTAACAATGCAAAGGACAGTCCGTCAACTGAAACATTTCGACGACCCTGTGCGACTGGCTGGCGTTGACAGGAATGGATATTGTATTCTTCTCATCGAGTTGCGTGCTCCGTGAAGCGCGAAATGTGTCGTTAATTAGCGAATAACTGAAACCGGAACCTACCGAAATGGGTAAGTCTTGCACGCAAGATGAAATCAAGTTATCGCCGAATACAATCGGTTTAGCCACCATTGTGTAATTGATAGCGCAGTAAAGACGCGCTGTGAATCCTGCGTGTCTTTAAGAATCGGGAAAGCTCGCGACAGGTTCTTTTTCTGTGTGCTGAAAAAAATCAAAACATTCTTCCCGGATAAATATTATGAGCCAGAGCTGACAATCTTAGAATATAGGCCTAGAGTTACAGAACAAACACGCTTCAAAATGTCCACAAGAAAACATATAGAACACGTTAGTTCAACAACTGTTCACAGCTCGCGTATTACACTGTTTACGCACATTATTATCCTCTAAACTGTCGTATATGTTTCCTGCCATCAACACTTGTTGTTTAGACTTGTCACCTGGTGGTGTTCTAACAATTGTATGTATCATCATCTATAAGGAATTCGTTCTGAAACGCAGCAGAATGTCTTCTATTTCTTCTGAAAGTCTTGTCCTGCACTAGGCGAAGATTGTCGCTTGGGTTAAATACAATGTACAATCGTAAACACTTTTACCACGTAGGGTTGTTTTAAGTAAATAAAACAAGTCATTTATTGCAGATTTATTTACCACGCACGCGCGCGCACATATTGTTTGTGTGGTTATTTTAACTAATTACAGTCGGCAACCGCACGACGACGACGCAGCGCCTGAAGGGTGATATACGTTTATAAAACTATATTATTATTAAAAAAATCCACTTCCATGTTCTTCATTCATCATTCCTTATGACGTTCCGCTATTACAACGTATGTACACATCTCGCCAGCTTTTGCCGTCATTCCGAGTGCTTACGTTCCCCGCCGAGGTGTCTAATTCTCCACAAACATCGACTACCCTCTCCTTTAAGCGCGTCTCCGCTCACCAACGAAACACGACCCATTGAAACGGAGATGTTTGTAAATGTTTGAATTTCTCATTATCACCGAATCGTCGCCGATGTCGCTCGCGGAATAGCGGGTTTGTTTGGCCGCATTCATCGGACATAGAGCCAATTACAGAGCACCACTTGTTGAGCGCCGCGTGTGTCCGTTTCGCTGCACGAGTTGTCGCCTGCCTGACACCTCTTTGTTTGCGGCGACACGGTTCGCGGCGAAAGTAATTTCGGCGTAATCGTCGTTAAACAACCCTCACTGCGCGCCCGCAATACCGACCTTGTTTGCCCGCGTGAGCAGACGACCAATCCGCGTTGACACGCCACACAATGGCGCGTCACACGACCGAAGTCTCAATTATCGCCCCGTCTGACAGCGCGCATTGTGCCGCAGCCACCGGTGTCTGGCCGTGCTGGCGGCGGCACGGG
>JAODUO010000279.1:0-117500 GCA_025642075.2 Ridgeia piscesae
GTTTTTGTCCCTAAAGTCAATGCCATTGTTGGGACAAGTGCTTTTGCCTGTTTAAGCTAACACGTCTGATTGGTGTCGATAATATCTTAAATAAGATAACTAAATTTGTTTTAGTCTGCATCTGTTATGTTTATTATTTTATGTTATGTATTCTTGTTTACCAATTTGAGTTATATGGAATTATACGAATTATGTATCAACATATTAAAGTAATTCCTTGTTATATTTTATTAAGGACAAAATGGCGACGATGTGTGCGCCATCTTGGTTTCACGTCGCTTGTTGTAAAACATACCTATCCATAAATCTGTATGGATGAATAATTATAGGTTTACATGTTAACATGTTTAATGTATCATATGATATAATATAACATATAAACGATGTTTTAACGCCATTCTACAATACAAATAACTTCACTGGAAATAGTTACATCAGTTTAAGTTAAGACAAGTTGACACCACAATCTCGCCACTCACACACTATATGGTATATAAGGAAAGGAAATTGCTACTATAATTGTAACTGATGTGTATTCGATGCCTCGTGGCAAAGGGTGTATCACGTGATGCTCGCAATATGGAGGGTCACATCCGGCAATGGAACGCCGAGCTTAGGGGCAGATACTCCCTCCCTTTCTCGTAGCACAGTGGTCAGTTGTGAGTGTTGAAGGTCGTGACATTTCTCGCCAGAGGTACGTTGTAAGGAGCAACCAAAGCGGAGTCCCGAGCCCAAGTAGATACATTAGATACTGTACTATGTACTAATGTACTATAGGCAGAATGTTCCCAGTGTCTCCCACTTTTTTAAATTATATAAATATTATAAATTACATAATTTCATGGATTTTATCTTTAAAAATTTCAGTTTTTCACGATAAACTTTAATTAATTCGTTATACGTTTTGTTTATGGAAAATATATTATTGAAAGATATAAAAATGCTTGAACCTGTAATAAATAGTAGCTACTGCTTAACTATATCTTGAAAAACTTTCATGTAGTCTTTAAAATACATCTATGTATTGATGGATTTTTATTATTTTGCTTTTGTTCATTATATTTTAATAACTATTAGAAGGCCACCTGGCACAGAGACACTGAACAAGAAAAAAGGATATGGGATAGACCAGGAGAATATAGCCACAAACAGAAACCTTGAACAGGAGAAATGAGCAGAGTAAATAAGAATTGTTACTTGACTGCAGTGCCACCAACAGTGTCACTCTTGCGAAGACACTAATTTGAACAAGTCTACGTCAGTCCTATTATAAAGTGACATTGTATTAGTCAATAAAGCAATGTCATAACTATTTTACACACACATACCCCACATAAAACCTAATATGTATTAAATGACACATACCCTATTAATATTTGGGATGTCAATAGACATAAAGAGGATAATCAACTAGAGAAAATGCTGGATATTGTTAGGCAATGCAAAATGTCCTGTTGTAATAACCACCATTAAAAACTCATGCTTGTGGGAAACAACTGTACTGGTTTTGTAATTTGTCACTTTTTCAGGTAGACACAATCGTTCAAATAGGGTGTTTGACAGCCATGGTGACGGATGATGTGTTCCCACAAAAGAAGAGTTCAAAACAAAGTTAGCAGTGTTATTCAGAAAAGTGAATTTGTGCATACTTGTTTTTAGATTTTTAATAATTACATATTCCTGTCAGATGATATAAATTAAAATTTTCTAATAATATAAAATACAGTTGTGACTGATTGCATTTAGAATACTGTGTTGTAATGCAAATGCATTGTCAGTTGTTTGTCTAACCATTTTGTTCACTTGGATAGTTTAGGGTAATATCGATTCATTGTTGTGTGTGGCAGGTTCACATCCTGCTGGTGTTCCTTATGCAAACATTACATGTTGTGTGCACACGCATTGATTCTATTTAATAAGTTCAGCTGTTTTTGTGACATCTCTGAAATGCATCGAACTATCGTCAAGTTTGTGTATGTATCAATGTATATATATATATATATATATATATATATATATATATATATATATATATATATATATATATATATATATATATATATAATCAATGTATATAGAATATTAATGCGTTCTTCATAAATGGCGTGCACCTTGGTTGCAAAACAAACAGGAATTAATATGCAACCCAGACAACTTAGACATAAGACCTACATGTGGGCTGTAGAAGAATGCAGATAAAATATTTCTCGCTGGCAGCATCATATGACCAGCATCAGAGTTCTACCAGATCATCAAGTTAAGTGTAACAGTAATAATTCTTGTTGAGGTCAGCATAGAATGTGCCGAAGACTGCAGTGGCGATATCAAGGCATGGGAGTTGTCATACTTCAAAGACTGCTATTTTAGGAAAGTTGGAATCTTCCATCTAATATGTCATGTTTGGTTGGCTACAAGACAGGAACTGGATGAGATGGTAGAGAGAGACGTGATTGGTGGATAAGAGAAGGGAGAGACAGAGCAAGAGAGGAAGAGAGAGAGAGAGAGAAGAGAGAGAGCGGAGAGAGAGAGAGAGAGAGAGAAAAGAGAGAGAGAGAGAGCGAGAGAGAAAGTGCAAGAGAGGAGAGAGAGAGAGCGTGAGAGAAAGAGAGAGAAAGTGAGAGAGAGCAAGAGAGAGCACAGCCCACCAGAATAAAACTAACCCTTGAAAACATACAGCCGACCAGAATAAAGATAGCCCACTAGAATAAAGGTAACTAACCAGAATATACACAGCACATTGGATCTGATATCAAGTTGGTTTTAAACATTAGCTAACGTGTGTTATAATTTGGTTTACAATTTTCATTTATATAAAACACAGCTTACATAAAGTATGTCATGCTAGGAAACTAATTATAATCTTTTTCAAATTAATGAAAAAATCTATTACAGAATAGAATAATTTCAAAATATTAATCGGTTACATTTATAGCAAGTGTATGTAACCAAGTACACATAAAATAATGTATCTGGACATAGCCCTGACTGATATAACAATTTATGGGTGAATTTGTTAATAAAACTTACTTAAAATAACACATTTGTCATTACACTGTAACTGTTTTAGATAAAAAGCACACTACAGTATTTTCTTTCTTGTAACAAACTGAACTGCACTGACTGGGAATACAGTGTAATGCACACAAATACACACAAATCACTCTAAATGGAACTTAGCTGTATCCAAAATGACAAGGTTCATATCGCAAAAACTATGAATACATTAAAATAACTTGTTGTGTACATCTTACAATGATTTACAGTGTTATACAGTTTCTGAAAACATGCATTCATTATGATAACTCAACATAAATTCACAAGCATTCTTGAGTAATGTATAACTGAATAATGCACACATAGTTTTACCATTCGTTATATAAAAGCTGTATCAATTGCATTGCAGATCCTAGCTTAGAAAAACATTACTGTTACCACCTTTACATGTATGCCTTTGTTATATTTAATATGCACGATTTTTAGTTTGTGTTTTTTCTCTCACTTATTCCATGTAAGCATGAGAACTGTTGCAAATGTAGTTTTACATCTGAACTAACTATGGCAATCTATTTTTGGAAAATGTGTTATGCAAACAACTTAATTTCCAACAACAGGTCTTTTTTAATAAATAATAAATAAAAATCGAGAGTCCAGCCTATCTATCTAAGTATACCCTGCCCGTCTTAGGTAGAAATTTCAAAATTGTCATAGAATCATTTAAACACATTCGTGTGATAGTGTATGCTATGTAGTTTACAACACGTTTTTATTTTTTTCAATAGCTTTATTATTAACAAAGTTATTCGACATTTTAGATTCAGAAAAACAGGCCATTGTGTCCACAGTTTTCATATCCATTTTCTGTGACCTGAAATTTGTGCTGCCGCCAAGTGGCAGACAATGAAACCAAAAGATATGACATTTCTTTTTTAAAGTTGACCAATAATTGTATTGGCCAGAATATTTTATCAATATCCTTCTTGCGATATGGCCTCCATGCTTGTATACAATATTCTAAGTGAGGCCTAACTATTGTTTTATACAGCGGTATTATTAGTTCTTTTTCTTTGTACACTATATTTCGCCTAATTAATCCAAGAATTTGGTTTCCCTTCGCTGCTGCAATTCCACACTGCTCTGATACCTTCATGTCAGCACTAATAGTTAACCCTAAGTCCTTTTCCCTTTAAGGTAGTATTTAGTACCACCCATTGTATATTGTGCATCTTCATTCCCATGTCCTGTGTGGAGGCACTTACACTTTCCAAAATTAAACAGCATTTGCCACTTCTCAGACCATTCTATCAACTTATTAAGATCATCTTGTAAATGCTGTATATCTGCATCACTTTTAATTTTCCTAAACACTTTTGTGTCGTCCGCAAACTTCAACACCTTGCTTGTTATGTCATCATCCAAATCATTGATATACATTAAGAATAAAATAGGTCCCAGTACTGATCCCTGCGGTACTCCACTCAAAACCGATTTCCAGTTTGAAACCTCCCCATCAACTACTACTCTTTGTCTTCTGTCAATAAGCCATTTTTCTATCCAGTTGATCATTCCATTTCCTATACCATGGGCCTTTAGTTTAAGTAGTAGTCTTTGGTGTGGCACTTTGTCAAAGGCTTTTTTTTAAATCTAAGTAGACTATATCTACTGGTGATCCCTCATCTACCCACTTTGTGACATCTTCCAAAAAAATAAGGTATTTGTTAAGCATGACCTCGCTTTTAAAAACCCATGTTGAGATGGGTTTATCAATTTATTTTTAACAAGAAAATCAACCAGGTGATCTTTAATTAGTCTTTCTAATAGTTTGCAAATCACCGATGTTAAACTCACTGGTCTATAGTTCTCTGACTTGTTTCTCGAACCTTTTTTAAATAATGGTATAATGTTTGCTTCTTTCCATTCTAACGTAACTATTCCCTGCTCTAATGACAAATTGAACACTGTTGCAAGTGGTATGCTGATTTGTTCTACAATTTCCAATAGTAATTTGGAGGAATCCCATCCACTCCAGGTGATTTATTATCCTGCATATCTCTTCTTTTCATAGCTACCATTGTTGGGGTTACAATTAGTTGTCCTAAGTAGTCCAACTCACTCCCTTACGAGGCAGAAGTAAATATTGCCAGGGTAAAGTCTGTGTTAATTTGAACAGGCCTTCCAGGGAGTAAAGGTTAAAGTGAAGAACTTACATTGTTTGTTTTCATTACCGCCCTCGTGTTGAAGTGGTGGAGAATGTGGGAGATCTAGTTATAGTGTGGGCTCCTCTCTTGTTGATGTGGATATATTGATTGTATTATATGGTATACAATTATTATTATTCTTAAATTTGGCTTCTCTGTCATACTGACTTGGTAGACACCTGTGAATGTGGCAGTAGCCGCTGATTGGATGGTGTTTTGTAACACGACAACCTTGTGTCTGGCAGCGACTTCTTCGCAGTCCTCAAACAGTAGCAAGAGGACAGGGAGGCAGCCGAGAGGGAGTCACAATCTCAGGGATGGTGATTGACTAAACTACCCCTGACTGGCTGGTATCCTATGTAATATATAGAAGTTAACTGAACCAGGTTACTTTCTCAAAGTAAATAACTCTACTCTTACTCCAAGTAATCTCATCCCATTTTTAAAGCAAAGACTAGCTGAGCAGTATTGTGTACTCAAATATTTACTTGTTCTTCATGAATAGTATGGCCTAACTGTAGTTGTCAAAACTGCTGAAATATAGTGGCACAATATGCTATGTAGGATATATAAATTGCTTAAATGTATCTCTGACATGTGTAATTACATGCACACACACCACTCACAAACACATGCATGCACACACACATACAGACATGGCTCAAAGGACCCACACACAGTCAGACAAACACACATGACACACATGCATGACACACTCATAGACACACGACACACACGACACACACACACACTGACCACATCCTGCGAAGAACCGCCGCTTTGACCCTCTGCGTCACCCCGCGCGTGCGCAATGCGGCACAATTCGTGGGGAATCCCTGTTTCGAAACGGTAATAGCTCTTCAAACTGACTCTCGGGATCGCGGTCTGCAGACCAACTATGCGGCGGCTAAATCGCACTGCGACCGGCTCCTGCATACCGACTGAATCACTCGCTAGGCCACGGCACAGTTAGTCCGTGGTCGGAGGGTAGTGCCTGTGCGGCACCTAACCTAGTCTGGGGACATGCATATGAGCCCCGGTGTACAAGTGTAGTAGACATGTGTGCTAGTGTAGAATACAGGTGTACAAGTGTAATAGACAGGTGTGCTAGTGTAGTATACAGGTGTACAAGTGTAGTAGACATGTGTGCTAGTGTAGAATACAGGTGTACAAGTGTAGAATACAGGTGTACAAGTGTAGTAGACAGGTGTGCTAGTGTAGAATACAGGTGTACAAGTGTAGTAGACATGTGTGCTAGTGTAGAATACAGGTGTACAAGTGTAGTAGACAGGTGTGCTAGTGTAGAATACAGGTGTACAAGTGTAGTAGACGTGTGCTAGTGTAGAATACAGATGTACAAGTGTAGTAGACAGGTATACAAGTATAGTATACATGTGTACAAGTGTAGTGTACAGGTGTACAAGTGTAGCAGACAAGTGTACAAGTGTAGCATACAGGTGTACAAGTGTGGTAAACAGGTATACAAATTTAGTAAACAGGTATACGTGTGGTAAACAGGTATACAAGTGTGGCAAACAGGTATACAAGTATAGTAAACAGGTGTACAGGTGTGGTATACAGGTGTAAATTGTATCTGTTCATGACATATTATGACACTACCCGGTACTTGAAATTAATGAACATGTCATGACATATTTGCTAAGGATAGTACGAATGTAGTAACTAGATGTACAAGTGTAGTAATCAGGTGTACAAATGTGGTAAACATGTGTACAAGTGTAGTAATCAGGTGTACAAGTGTGGTAAGCAGGTGTACAAGTGTACTGGAGCATTCAACATAACAATTTATCTATTCAGGATGTATTCTAGCATTACTTGAAATTAATGAATTTGTTATGAGATATTTGTTAAGAATAAATCTAAAATAAAATAATGCA
Source organism: Ridgeia piscesae (assembly GCA_025642075.2). Taxonomy (NCBI): domain Eukaryota; kingdom Metazoa; phylum Annelida; class Polychaeta; order Sabellida; family Siboglinidae; genus Ridgeia; species Ridgeia piscesae. The sequence continues at coordinate 7,094 of JAODUO010000279.1, forward strand.
TAACTCTAAATGATGTTCTTCGTAATGCTTCATGAAATTAGGTAGTAATAACTTAAGTTCAAACTACATGGAAGTAAACGTAATAAATCTATGTGCCTAGATTGTTGTCCCCGATTCATGCTTCACATGTTTGGTAGTGTACGAATATGTATCCAGTGTCAGAACAAACTGTTTTTAGTTCTTTTGGCGACTCTGTTGTGTGCCATTAGCTCCCATATCTCAGATATCTTTGTCTCACATGACTTGATTAGCGCATGCACTTGCAAAATTTCCCCAACAACCAGATTTATTCATGCGGGTTGGTTGGAAACAGGGGGTGGGGTTCCTTCCCCGGCAACGCACGGTAATTTGGCCAGTACAGGTAATTAAATGAATACTTGAGATATTGTTCTGAGAGCTAGTTCATATGTTGTGAGAGCTCCTTGTCTCACCAACACCAGCTGGTCTCACCAAGGTACAGCTGTAACAAGAAACCAGCACAAACGGAAATTGGAAAAATGTTTAATTTATGTACAGTTGTGGACAACATTTTACGTATCTAGGCACACGACAGCCGTCTTCAGGCAACATAAATTAATACATATGCAGCAGTAAAAGAAAGCACTGTACAGATTTAATGGCAATTCGGTAAATTCATAGCTCAATGACGCGCTACTAGAACACCGCGTGTCTCCGGTTAACAATCATCTCTAGCTACCTTTCTACACAATTACGTGTTTCACGCTAATCTCAACACAATTCGTACATGTTCGTTTTACCTAGAAGGCAGCATCGGCACATTTCATCCACACCTTGGTCTGTGACAGTATATAGCTGCTGCCTAACATGGGTGGCAGAAATCAACGTTAACTGTTAAAATAATACGTCTCGTACAATCCACTGATAATTCCACATTCGCCAACGAATTCATAATGTCTGCAGCCTCAGAATGATCAGCGTCATATTACATAAACACACAATTACCAGGTATAATTGATCGACAAACTTATAAATGCATAAATACGTGTACGCCTTACGCCGCTGCGTAACACAATGAATCTTGTTCAAGCTGCCAATAGCAATACCACGAGTTGGTGACACTATCACTGGTGACTGTGACAGCGTGACCACTGCTACCACCACGAATAGGTGACACTATCACTGGTGACTGTGACAGCGTGACCACTGCTACCACCACGAGTAGGTGACACTAACACTGGTGACAGTGACAGCGTGACCACTGCTACCACCACGAGTAGGTGACACTATCACTGGTGACTGTGACAGCGTGACCACTGCTACCACCACGAGTAGGTGACACTATCACTGGTGACAGTGACAGCGTGACCACTGCTACCACCACGAGTAGGTGACACTATCACTGGTGACTGTGACAGCGTGACCACTGCTACCACCACGAGTAGGTGACACTATCACTGGTGACTGTGACAGCGTGACCACTGCTACCACCACGAGTAGGTGACACTATCACTGGTGACTGTGACAGCGTGACCACTGCTACCACCACGAGTAGGTGACACTATCACTGGTGACAGTGACAGCGTGACCACTGCTACCACCACGAGTAGGTGACACTATCACTGGTGACTGTGACAGCGTGACCACTGCTACCACCACGAATAGGTGACACTATCACTGGTGACTGTGACAGCGTGACCACTGCTACCACCACGAGTAGGTGACACTAACACTGGTGACAGTGACAGCGTGACCACTGCTACCACCACGAGTAGGTGACACTAACACTGGTGACAGTGACAGCGTGACCACTGCTACCACCACGAGTAGGTGACACTAACACTGGTGACAGTGACAGCGTGACCACTGCTACCACCACGAGTAGGTGACACTATCACTGGTGACTGTGACAGCGTGACCACTGCTACCACCACGAGTAGGTGACACTATCACTGGTGACAGTGACAGCGTGACCACTGCTACCACCACGAGTAGGTGACACTATCACTGGTGACTGTGACAGCGTGACCACTGCTACCACCACGAGTAGGTGACACTATCACTGGTGACTGTGACAGCGTGACCACTGCTACCACCACGAGTAGGTGACACTATCACTGGTGACTGTGACAGCGTGACCACTGCTACCACCACGAGTAGGTGACACTATCACTGGTGACAGTGACAGCGTGACCACTGCTACCACCACGAGTAGGTGACACTATCACTGGTGACAGTGACAGCGTGACCACTGCTACCACCACGAGTAGGTGACACTATCACTGGTGACAGTGACAGCGTGACCACTGCTACCACCACGAGTAGGTGACACTATCACTGGTGACAGTGACAGCGTGACCACTGCTACCACCACGAGTAGGTGACACTATCACTGGTGACTGTGACAGCGTGACCACTGCTACCACCACGAGTAGGTGACACTATCACTGGTGACTGTGACAGCGTGACCACTGCTACCACCACGAGTAGGTGACACTATCACTGGTGACTGTGACAGCGTGACCACTGCTACCACCACGAGTAGGTGACACTATCACTGGTGACTGTGACAGCGTGACCACTGCTACCACCACGAGTAGGTGACACTATCACTGGTGACGGTGACAGTGACAGCGTGACCACTGCTACCACCATCACAGCACATACCACCCGCTGGGTGACGCTGCCAATACAACCAAAACATGTCAATCAAAACACGCACTGTGTTAATCGCACTGTCAGTGTGTTACCTTCCCCTGTGTCAGATATGTATCGCCAATACAGTACAGAAACATATTGAGGCCCTACACGTGGCACACACAGTGTCAGTGTCCACTGCTGTTTGGTGCTGTCTCTACCAGAGAAACCAAGTAAACAAACGGTCGAACATAAACACACACAACCGGTGAACACGTGGCAATCTCCCGGCTCTAGGCTCTCGTTAAACCCAACAACTTGCCCGAGACATCACAAGTTGTCCAACCCACCTGACAGAGGTGTCAACTCGCTGTTGCACCGACATGTCACAGTAGACAAAGATATCACAATTTCGCCTGACAAACAAAACGCCATCGTAAAACAACATGGGAACATTGCATAGTAGTTACTGCACACGTGTGACGGCGGCTGTCTAAATGTATTTACAACGTCTCAACCAGACCTGGCAGGCTGGCCTCATACGTGGTGGCTATATACAAACTATGTACAGAGACACAACAACGCCTGTCCATTTGATGGAAAACAGGGAAACTGTAAGCAGAAATAAAAACAACAGCAACTCGTTAAAAGCAGTTCACACAACCCACTCTATGGCGTCAACACATTAAAACGACGCCAATCAGTTTCACAGTAAAATATCTTGGTGTATGTACATTTAAAAGCAAAACAGGTAAATCAGTTTCACAAGACGGTGATCAGAGTCAAAAGCGATCCTTGTAAGTTCTAAAAAAGGTTGTAAATCCATCACTGAAAGCACAGAAAGGTCTGACCAATGCAGTAACAAAAAAAGTCAAAGTCCATGTATCAAGCACAATTTCTCTAAAAGTATTCCACAGAATTCATGTTAAAAATATCAGTTAACCAATTGTCCTACTACTGTATTAAAATCGATGTACGTATATTCAAGCTGAATAAACCTTAACGGAAGCCAGTCAGTCCTATACCCGGAGTTACTGGATAAGTAATTTGTACCAGGAAGTCTGCTGTGAGAATTGGGCTTCAAATGATACCGCATCCAACTCAACAGGATACTTTCAACATAACTCATCTTAGATATAGGAACATTATATGAATTACTTAACTTGCACTACAATAATGTTTAATATAACGCACGTGATACATTATTGATGTTGGGGTAAATTGCCAAGTAAGCAATGCAGTTCTATTCTCCATTTCCACTTGAATTTTATTTTGATATTTTATTTGTTACGTTCATTTTGAAATAAAGAATTCAATTAATTGACTAATAAAAATCTTGCAACTTTTAAACTCAGACAGCACACGTTTGTCATCTCAAACTCGGAGATCAAAAGGTGACACTGGCAACAAACTTTAAACATGGCTACACATAAAGCAGCACTTCTAATGGCCAGTGACCAGACCGCGTGTGCATCTGGTGTACGATCTCCCAGTCTGTCAGTGTATCTGACAGGAACAGTGAGGGTCACTGGTGGGGCCACACTAACAGACGCACTGGGATGTGAACAAGTACAAGTGAAGTAAACAGGTGAGTCAAGTAACGAGTGAAGGTGCAGACAGCAGGACATGGTGACACCACCAACTACACTGGCACACCTACACATGTACACCCTCACAATACATGTACACCCTCACAATACATGTACACCCTCACAATACATGTACACCCTCACAATACATGTACATCCTCACAATACATGTACACCCTCACAATACATGTACACCCTCACAATACATGTACACCCTCACAATACATGTACACCCTCACAATACATGTACACCCTCACAATACATGTACACCCACACAATACATGTACACCCTCACAATACATGTACACCCTCACAATACATGTACACCCTCACAATACATGTACACCCACACAATACATGTACACCCTCACAATACATGTACACCCTCACAATACATGTACACCCTCACAATACATGTACACCCTCACAATACATGTACACCCTCACAATACATGTACACCCTCACAATACATGTACACCCACACAATACATGTACACCCTCACAATACATGTACACCCTCACAATACATGTACACACAAAATACATCTACATCCGCACAATACCCACACCACATGTACACCCAAACAATACATATACACCAACACAAATCATGTACACACACACAGTACATGTACACCCACACAATACATGAGTGCACATACACAAATCCACATGTACACTACACTCCAAGCAACCGTGGCTACTTGACACCAGTCATATTATGTTACTTCCCAGCAAAACTTAACGTGTTAAAATAACCACACGTGTTACTTTGTCTCAGCAGTTTCTGCACTTACCACTGCTATAAACGTTGTTTCTGTGGAAGGTTTTTATTAACATCACACAAAATGCTTTACTAAAAGTCGATCTAATGTGTTTAAAACATACGCACAGCGGGTTTTGTATCAAATTCCGAATCGGAGTAAATACATTGCATTAACATAGCTGAAAGTTCAACCGCATATAGACGACAAAGTATAAATTAACACAAAAATAAACACCTGTCATTTTAAACAAACTTCTGACGTAACAATTTTGCACTTCCAACTCTGCAAATACACAAAAATCTTCTCAAAAACAACACCGGTTCATACTCTCTCTGTACCGACAGTATGCCACTAGTATTCACATGGGGTAAGTATTTGATGGTGGCATTGTACACATTCATGTGTACCGCCTTTGACTGTTAATAAGACTGGCCTTTGACCTTATCTATCCACTGGTCTTGCGGTGTCTACTCCGCCTGCCAGTGGCGCCCTCTAGCAGGTACGTGATGTCCGTGTGAGTCTTGCCAGGGATGTTGCTGAGAAACCGCGTCATGATTGTCTCAAGGCGCTGTTTCTTTTGACAAATCTGTAAGGAACAAGGCTCATGACATGAATGACACTTGCATTTTCACCCGTCCAAAACAAAGATTTGTAGATAAGATGTGCACGATGCAGGGCTGTTTACAACACTTTAACAATTCCTGTAGTGACACCCCCGTATGTTTGTTCCGTCACACCAAGTCTCTAAATATTTATAAATTGTATTAAGTAAAAGACAACAATTTCTTGGCCACATTGGTGCAACATTGTCAGATCATGTGATAACATTAGTAGGTTTAACCTTGCCACATAAACCAAAATAAAAACAAGGCATTTTTATAACTTATAAAGAGACAACAAATAATGTAATGAAAGTCGCCACACATTCCTTTGATCTGGTTTCATTGTACAATAAACACATGCACAAGAGTACACTGTCCATAGTGACCAACCCTTTGAAGATTGCAACACACAGGTACATCTACATACTCTACCAATAGGTCACACCTACCAAAACATACTCTACCACAAAGGTCACACCTACCACAGCATACTCTACCACAAAGGTCACATATACCTGAACATACTCTACCACAAAGGTCACAAATACCTGAACATACTCTACCACAAAGGTCACAAATACCTGAACATACTCTACCACAAAGGTCACATATACCAGAACATACTCTACCACAAAGGTCACAAATACCTGAACATACTCTACCACAAAGGTCACACCTACCAAAACATACTCTACCACAAAGGTCACAAATACCTGAACATATCTACCACAAAGGTCACATCTATAAAAACATACTCTACCACAAAGGTCACATAAAACATATCTACCACAAAGGTCACATCTATAAAAACATACTCGACCACAAAGGTCACACCTACCAAAACATACTGTGCCACAAAGGTCACAAATACCTGAACATACTCTACCACAAAGGTCACATATACCTGAACATACTCTACCACAAAGGTCACACCTACCAAAACATACTCTACCACAAAGGTCACATATACTAGAACATATCTACCACAAATGTCACATCTATAAAAACATACTCGACCACAAAGGTCACACCTACCAAAACATACTCTACCACAAAGGTCACATATACTAGAACATATCTACCACAAATGTCACATCTATAAAAACATACTCTACCACAAAGGTTACATATACTAGAACATATCTACCACAAAGGTCACATCTGTAAAAACATACTCGACCACAAAGGTCACACCTACCAAAACATACTGTGCCACAAAGGTCACATCCAAACCACGTTTACCAAATGCAAACACACATCTACAAAATGTGCACAAATTATCTAAAGTAGACTGACAGTGTATCTACATGAGTCGTGGAGCGACATCTAGAGACAGTGTAGGGGGTCACTGCAGCATGGCACCAGTGTGACACATGGAGAGACATCTAGAGACAGTGTAGGGGGTCACTGCAGCATGGCACCAGTGTGACACATGGAGAGACATCTAGAGACAGTGTAGGGGGTCACTGCAGCATGGCACCAGTGTGACACATGGAGAGACATCTAGAGACAGTGTAGGGGGTCACTGCAGCATGGCACCAGTGTGACACATGGAGAGACATCTAGAGACAGTGTAGGGGGTCACTGCAGCATGGCACCAGTGTGACACATGGAGAGACATCTAGAGACAGTGTAGGGGGTCACTGCAGCATGGCACCAGTGTGACACATGGAGAGACATCTAGAGACAGTGTAGGGGGTCACTGCAGCATGGCACCAGTGTGACACATGGAGAGACATCTAGAGACAGTGTAGGGGGTCACTGCAGCATGGCACCAGTGTGACACATGGAGAGACATCTAGAGACAGTGTAGGGGGTCACTGCAGCATGGCACCAGTGTGACACATGGAGAGACATCTAGAGACAGTGTAGGGGGTCACTGCAGAATGGCATCAGTGTGACACATCTAGAGACAGTGTAGGGGTCACTGCAGCATGGCACCTGTGTGACATATTTAGAGACAGTGTAGGGGGTCACTACAGCATGGCACTAGTGCGAGACATGAAGATACAGTGTGGGGGGTCACTACAAGGCACTAGTGCGAGACATGAAGATACAGCGTGGGGGGTCACTACAAGGCACTAGTGCGAGACATGAAGATACAGCATGGGGGGTCACTACAAGGCACTAGTGCGAGACATGAAGATACAGCGTGGGGGGTCACTACAAGGCACTAGTGCGAGACATGAAGATACAGCGTGGGGGTCACTACAAGGCACTAGTGCGAGACATGAAGATACAGCGGGGGGGGTCACTACAAGGCACTAGTGCGAGACATGAAGATACAGCGTGGGGGATCACAAGGCACTAGTGCGAGACTTGAAGATACAGCGTGGGGGGTCACTACAAGGCACTAGTGCGAGACATGAAGATACAGCGTGGGGGATCACAAGGCACTAGTGCGAGACTTGAAGATACAGCGTGGGGGGTCACTACAAGGCACTAGTGCGAGACATGAAGATACAGCGTGTGGGGTCACTACAAGGCATTAGTGCGAGACATGAAGATACAGCGTGGGGGTCACTACAAGGCACTAGTGCGAGACATGAAGATACAGTGTGGGGGTCACTACAAGGCACAAGTGCGAGACATGAAGATACAGCGTGGGGGTCACTACAAGGCACTAGTGCGAGACATGAAGATACAGCGTGGGGGGTCACTACAAGGCATTAGTGCGAGACATGAAGATACAGCGTGTGGGGTCACTACAAGGCACTAGTGCGAGACATGAAGATACAGCGTGGGGGTCACTACAAGGCACTAGTGCGAGACATGAAGATACAGCGTGGGGGTCACTACAAGGCACTAGTGCGAGACATGAAGATACAGCGTGGGGGTCACTACAAGGCACTAGTGCGAGACATGAAGATACAGCGTGGGGGTCACTACAAGGCACTAGTGCGAGACATGAAGATACAGCGTGGGGGTCACTACAAGGCACTAGTGCGAGACATGAAGATACAGCGTGGGGGTCACTACAAGGCACTAGTGCGAGACATGAAGATACAGCGTGGGGGTCACTACAAGGCACTAGTGCGAGACATGAAGATACAGCGTGGGGGTCACTACAAGGCACTAGTGCGAGACATGAAGATACAGCGTGGGGGTCACTACAAGGCACTAGTGCGAGACATGAAGATACAGCGTGGGGGTCACTACAAGGCACTAGTGCGAGACATGAAGATACAGCGTGGGGGTCACTACAAGGCACTAGTGCGAGACATGAAGATACAGCGTGGGGGTCACTACAAGGCACTAGTGCGAGACATGAAGATACAGCGTGGGGGTCACTACAAGGCACTAGTGCGAGACATGAAGATACAGCGTGGGGGTCACTACAAGGCACTAGTGCGAGACATGAAGATACAGCGTGGGGGTCACTACAAGGCACTAGTGCGAGACATGAAGATACAGCGTGGGGGTCACTACAAGGCACTAGTGCGAGACATGAAGATACAGCGTGGGGGTCACTACAAGGCACTAGTGCGAGACATGAAGATACAGCGTGGGGGTCACTACAAGGCACTAGTGCGAGACATGAAGATACAGCGTGGGGGTCACTACAAGGCACTAGTGCGAGACATGAAGATACAGCGTGGGGGTCACTACAAGGCACTAGTGCGAGACATGAAGATACAGCGTGGGGGTCACTACAAGGCACTAGTGCGAGACATGCGGAGAAGAAAGCACGTGTCTATGAGCACACTGAGCGCGGCAGACAGCGGTGGTGACATACCACGCAGCGACTACAGGGACTGGAGTCAACGTCAGCATCAGCAGCCCACCTTCAACTCCTTCACCCGGGACAGCGGCAGATCCTCATCCTCCTCCGACTCACAGCCACTGCCCTCTTTCTCCTTCTCTCTCCGCGACATCCCGCCCTTCCCTGCCACTCCCTCCTTCCGCACCCCACTCTTCTCTCTCCGCGCTTTCATCTTCGGGTCCAAACCCTTCTGGTTGTTGCCGGTAGAGGGCGCTGTGAGTCGTGTCTTGTCGGTGGAGCTGGTGGAGCCACAGCGGCGGCGGTAGGCGTCAGGGACAGCATGGGGCTGCAACAGTGACACACAAGGCTGCAACAGTGACACAAACTGTGACACATGACACTCATGGCTGCAATAGTGACAGTCTATGACACATGACACTCAAAGCTGCAACAGTGACACAAACTGTGACACATAACACTCATGGCTGCAATAGTGACAGTCTATGACACATGACACTCAAAGCTGCAACAGTGACACAAACTGTGACATATAACACTCATGGCTGCAATAGTGACAGTCTTTGACACATGACACTCAAAGCTGCAACAGTGACACAAACTGTGACACATAACACTCATGGCTGCAATAGTGACAGTCTTTGACACATGACACTCAAGGCTGCAACAGTGACACAAACTGTGACACATGACACTCATGGCAGCAATAGTGACAGTCTATGACACATGACACTCAAAGCTGCAACAGTGACACAAACTGTGACACATAACACTCATGGCTGCAATAGTGACAATCTTTGACACATGACACTCAAAGCTGCAACAGTGACACAAACTGTGACACATAACACTCATGGCTGCAATAGTGACAGTCTTTGACACATGACACTCAAGGCTGCAACAGTGACACAAACTGTGACACATAACACTCATGGCTGCAATAGTGACAGTCTTTGACACATAATACTCAAGGCTGCAATAGTGACAGTCTTTGACACATAACACTCATGGCTGCAATAGTGACAGTCTTTGACACATGACACTCAAGGCTGCAACAGTGACACAAACTGTGACACATAACACTCATGGCTGCAATAGTGACAGTGTCTGTGACACATAATACTCAAGGCTGCAACAGTGATACAGTCTGTGACACATGACACTCAAGGCTGCAAGTGATACAGTGCAAGTGATACAGTCTGTGACACTGTTTGTGACAGATGACACTCAAGATGACAGATGATACTCAAGGCTGCAACACTGACAGTCTGTGTCACACGACACTCAATGCTGAAACAGTGACACTGTCTGTGACATATGACACTCATGGCTGCAACAGTGACATAGTCTGTGACACGACACTCAAGGCTGCAACAGTGACACAGTCGGTGACACGACACTCAAGGCTGCAACAGTGACACAGCCTGACACATGACACTCAAGACTGCAACAGTGACACAGTGTGTGACACATGACACTCAAGGCTGCAACAGTGACACAGTCTGTGACACATGACACTCAACAGTTTTATTTAGAAATCCAGTTTTTGTGCACATCCCTATATATTTTATTGCTTTCTTTAAGATTTTCTTATTATTTTGACTGAGTATTGTTACACTATAATTATTATTCAAAGTGGCTCTCGTGGCAGCATCATTTCAATGCCTTCCCTGTTGCATGTAATCACCTATGTATTTGTAGTTACTTAACCCATTTTATCCGGAATACGATTCTAGTCGTAGTTACCCTTTTTATCCGGAATACGATTCTAGTCGTAGTTTGCACTTGACACGGCTTCCCTGCACTCTGATGTTTTGGAATCCCATTGGCTGGGTAACACCGAATGACGTCAGTATATCGGGATCACTAGGAAACGCATATTTTTCAACCAAGCAATGCCGTTCTTTGGGTATTTGCAGTACAAAGCGGGTACCCCCAAGCTAAAGTGAAATCAAAGATGGCGTCGAGTCGCAAAGACCAAAGATGTTGACGTATTTTGAAGGATAACTCCGCTAATTTACTTCATTCTGGTGATGACAAGAAGGCAGACAAGTGGATAGACGATATAAGATGGACGGTTATGGTATTTGATGCAACATTTGTCCGTGAAGACATACTTTGAAGCCATCGAAGTGGGGTCTACCAACAACGGCATCCATTTTCGCCCACCTCGCACCACGCCATACTTTAGGCGCCAACAAAGTTAAGATTATTTCCAACATCGGTAACTACTTCATAAATCAAGTGACGTTGAAATGTTGACCAAAGTTGTTACTTTAGAGTACTTCTTTATCCCATTTTATCCGGAATACGATTCTAGTCTAGTTACCCTTTTATCCGGAATACGATTCTAGTCATAGTTTGCACTTGACACGGCTTCCCTGCACTCTGACGTTTTGGAATCCCATTGGCTGGTTAACACCGAATGATGTCAGTATATCGGGATCACTAGGAAACTCATATTTTTTAACCAATCAGCACCGTTCTGTGGGTATTTGCAGTTCAAAGCGGGTACCCCCAAGCTAAAGTGAAATCAAAGATGGCGTCGAGTCGCAAAGATCGTTAAATGTTGATATATTTTGAAGGATAACTCCGCTAATTTACTTCATACTGGTGATGACAAGAAGGCAGACAAGTGGATAGACGATATAAGATGGACGGTTATGGTATTTGATGCGACATTTGTCCGTGAAGACATACTTTGAAGCCATCGAAGTGGGTCAACCGACAACGGCATCCATTTCCGCCCACCTCGCTCCACGCCGTATTTTTGGCGCCAAACAAAGTTAAGAATATTTCCAACGACGGTAACTACTTCATAAATAAAGTGATGTTGAAATGTTGAACAAAGTTGTTACTTTATAGTACTTCTTTATTAGTTATAAGAAATGAGCCACAGAATTATATATCGTTGACAGAAAATATTTCAAAAATTTGCATAATTCCGCTCAGTGGCGCCACACGTTGGCGATTCAGTCGACTGACGTGGGGGTATTACAAACAATTTTACATTATGAGATTATTATCCAAGATGTGTGGACAAATCGTATACCTTTATTTTCAGCAGAGATTAATGCATAAAATAAACTCAACTTGCTCTTTGACATGTTGCTTCCTTCATGGCGAAAATGTCGGGTGAAAAGTAATGTGACAAACCTCAACATAGGTTTGAATTTATTAGACATGTTTTGCCATATGCCAATATGGCAAAACATAATATATATGATAAAACTATTGAGTTTATCGATGCGACTGTATAGTTTATTTTATCTACTTTCTAAAGGTATATCACATTTAAAAATTGCTTGAGAAATAATAAAGTTATGTCCATTTTAAATGAAGGCCTGTCATTTTTTAATGCTGACAGATTGGTTTGAGGAAATGATCAGGAACTGGCTGCAACTCGTCTGCACTAGCTTCAGGATAAAATGGGTTGTTAGTTATAAGAAATGAGCCACAAAATTATACATCGTTGACAGAAAATATTTCACAAATTTGCATAATTCCGTATAACTCCCGTATTACAAACAATTTTACATAATGAAATTATTATCCGAGATGTGTGGACAAGTTGTATACCTTTATTTTCAGCAGACTAATGCATAAAATAAACTCATCTTGCTCATTGACATGTTGCCTCATTCATGGTGAAAATGTCAGGTGAAAAGTAAAGTGAGAAACCTCAACATAGGTTTGAATTTATTGGGCATGTTTTGCCATATGCCACATATAATATATATGATAAAACTATGAGTTTCTCGATGCGATTTGATAGTTTATTTTATCTACTTTCTAAAGGTATATCACATTTAAAAATTGATTGAGAACTAATAAAGTTATGTCCATTTTTAATGAAGGCCTGTCCTTTTTTAAGGCTGACATATTGGTTTGAGGAAATGATCAGGAACTGGCTGCAACTCGTCTGCACTAGCTTCAGGATAAAATGGGTTAATAAATTAATTTCATTCGTTTGTAAATAAGAGTAATGGTTCTGCAGATCTTTTGTTCTTCAAATTCCATGAACCTAGTCCGTCTAAGAGGCGGGTGGACCTGTCTCTGTCCCAACTGTTTATCCCATTTCTTCCATCCCACTGTGACGTGAACAACTGCATCAGCCTAACAGAGTCTAACAGACGACTCACCGAGTAGGTTCTCTTTGGCTGCAACTTCTTCGGGAAGAAGTCAAAGCAGTAAGACTTGCAGTTGATGGGGTACCTAAAACACACATACAAACACACACTAATACACATGAGTTAACACGCTGACGCACAGCAGAACAGTGGGAAAGTCAATTAAACAACTGATGAGGCTAAGCCGAGTTAAAAAGAAAAAAATTACAAAACAAAGTCCCATTAATCTATTAGTAACTGAAACTTATGAGATAAATAATAAAAACTGAAAAAGTGAATGACAACCTAACTACCGGGGCACTACATATCTATATAACAAAGATATATAGTCCTAATCTCAAAAACAGTGTTACAGTGGAACTCCTCATGAAAGACCACCCTCATGAACGACCACCCGCTTTTTACGACCATTCCTTCATTGACAGAATGTCTGCGCTGTATAAACCTTCCGTCACCAACGACCACCCGGCATACACGACCAACGACCATGGCAATTTGAATTTTACCCCTGACGAACGACCAGCACATTTTTTAACCTAAATAGTTAACTCTCTTTAAACGCAAGACTAACGTGCACGGACGCGCATAATGCCATAAAAACAATAATTAGCCTGATGACAACCGTTCATTTTGGCAATCTTTTACTTTCTGACCAAATTATAAAAAACAACATCTAACAGCCAATAGACGTTCCTCACATATCTTGTATATTTATAAAAACACACTATGTTATAAAATTAAATCACTTACAATATTGAAACAAATAAAATTCACGAAACCAACTCGTGCAAGAACTTGTCGGCAAGACATCATGGCGGACATGGTCACCGTCGGTGGCTACTTGTCACTCTGTTATTACAGTATTATCTATATTGCATTTGATTAACGTTTACAAACTTGTGTATGATTAAAGTTTAAAAACTTAGGCTAAGTTTTATGTTAGTTTAGGATAAAACCGGAATCCAGATTTAGCGACACCGCAATAAAATATCAACATAATGCCACAGTAATCTACGGACTGGGCATAACAGCCACCGGCGATGTCGACTTTAGTTTAGCACGATTTTGATTTGTGAATTTTATTCTTCACAGCAATTTAAATGATTTTATTTTACGACCTAGCGTATGTATATATAATATGAGTTATTAGAGAGGAAGTTTCACGGCTGTAAGAGGTCGTTTTCATGATTAGATCAGAAAGTAAAAGATCGTTTTGCGGTGCTGGAAAGAACAACAAAATGGCGACCACGGTGCAATTACCCAGACGGCTTGAGGTGGCAGCACTTTTTAGCCCCTCAGACCGAATTTGAAATAAACTAAATGAGAATACTTATCAGATATTATTAAAAAACAATTCAAAAATAGTATACTTTTTATCAGATATTAAAAAAAAATGATTCAAAATTTAACTTACACTGAAACGTGTCACACATAAAATAAACAGAATAAATAATTTTGTTGTTGTTAATATGTTCTCATTTTTTATTTTCTACATTTTTTTAAATGTATTTTACTACTTAGTGGTTGTAAACGCCACCTAGTGTTGATGTTAGTTGTTGTAAGCTCCCCCTAGTGTTGAATGTTGCAAACCCCTCAAGAGAGACCACCCCTCTTTTAAGACTGCTGCACTCTGATTGGGGGGGCGGTCTTAAATGAAGGGTTCCACTGTACACACATTTACTACCTATGAATACAATGTTGTTTTATGTGGAATCACAAATATGTAATGTTTATACATTAAGTAGTCAGTGTTGAAGTATCAATTGAACAATTCTGGGTTATAAAACTCCTGTTGTGCTTCAAAACTAGGCCAGTTGTTCACTCCAACTGTTCTGTCTACAACCCCCCCCGGATGCAATACTTACCTGTGTGTACACCATACAGGTAAATGAGCTGGCACTCACCTGGTGCGTGAGATCTTGTAGAAGAGGTGTGCAGTCTTGTCAAGGCGATACTCGCACACATACACATCTCTCTCAAGCACCCCTTTGGGGCGCCCCTTGCAGTGGGTGTTTAGGTCCATTACGCAGCATGTGCCAATGATGTGTTCAAGGGGGATGACCTCGTACAGGGGCATGCGGAAGACCTCGTTCGGGAAGAAACGCCTGTTGGGCTCATGGAAGGTTTCTTCCGGCCGGAAGTAGCGGTGCCCAAAGGCACATTTCTCATCCCTACACATAGATAACACACTTGTCAACATAGATAACACACTTGTCATCCCTGCACATAGACAACACACTTGTCATCCCTGCTCTTAGACAACACACTTGTCATCCCTGCACATAGACAACACACTTGTCATCCCTACACATGGATAACACACTTGTCATCCCTGCACATAGACAACACACTTGTCATCCCTGCACATAGACAACACACTTGTCATCCCTGCACATAGATAACACACTTGTCAACATAGATAACACACTTGTCATCCCTGCACATAGACAACACACTTGTCATTCCTGCTCTTAGACAACACACTTGTCATCCCTGCACATAGACAACACACTTGTCATCCCTGCACATAGATAACACACTTGTCATCTCTGCACATAGATAACACATTTGTCACCCCTACACATAGATAACACACTTGTCATCCCTGCACATAGATAACACACTTGTCATTCCTGCACATAGACAACATACTTGTCATCCCTGCACATAGATAACACACTTGTCATCCCTACACATAGACAACACACTTGTCATCCCTACACATAGATAAAACACTTGTTATCCATGCACATAGATAACACACTTGTCATTCCTGCACATAGACAACACACTTGTCATTCCTGCACATAGATAACACACTTGTCATCCCTGCGCATAGATAACACACTTGTCATCCCTGCGCATTTATACACAAGTAGAACATATTTTTAAAGTCTCATTGACATAAATAACAGTAAGAGTCAACAGTTTATTTAGTTCAATGTGCAACCCAAACTTCACCTGTCCAGAATGATCTCAAACCGACCGAACAAATTAATATCTAGCTAAATATATGAATGATACAGGGTTGTCTACGTTACTAAACAATTCCTTTAGTGTGGATAGTTTCCTCAAATGTTTTCATATATCGTAATCATTGGAATGTAATATGTGTAACCATCTAGTGTAACGGGTAACTATCTACTGTAATGTGTAGCCTTCTATTGTAACATGTGTAATCATCTACTGTAACATGTGTAACCATCTACTGTAACATGTACATTTATCAGCAACAACAGTAACATCTAATCTAGCAACTGTAACCATCGACTGTAATTTGTAACCATCAACTGTAACATGTAATCATCAGCAGTAACCTGTAACAATCAACTGTAACATGTAACCATTAACTGTAACCTGTAACCATAAATTATAACCTGCAACCATCAATTGTAACATGTAACCATCAACCATGTAATCATCAGCTGTAACCATCAACTGTAACATATAACCATCAACGGTAACCATCAACTGCAACATTTTACTATCGACTGTAACCTGTAACCATCACCCACTTTTCATTCCTCCACAGCTGCTCCACCCTGAAGATGTCCATCTTGGCAGGGTCGGGGGTCGGCTCCACCTGGTCGTAGGGGATGCGGACCGGAGTGCCGTCTGGCTGCCAGCGCTCCGGGGAGTCGCGCATCAGGTAGACACAGTCCCCCACCCGCACCTGTAGATCCCCACGCAGCATCGTCATGTAGTGTGTGTGGTCCGGCATCGTTTCCTCCGGCTGTGGCACCATCAGCACCTCCTGGTGGCACAAGCAGACACTAGTTGATATCGAACCTGTCAGTTACCTAATGTAACATGCCAGCTCATTTAGGCTTGGTCTGCTGAAATCATTGAACGTATCGAAAATGGCAAATGTTATTTCATCTGTGTATATCGTAACATTAACAGTTATCCATGGTAGCTGGTTTATTATTTAATGCATTGGTCGAAATTAATTCTTTTCACGGCTCTGACAAAACCACACTTTTCTAGTGTATAGTCGTTGTCACTTACTTAAACTGTCCAAGCTTACTACGAAATAAAAAGAAAATAAGGATATGCTTTTATAAGGTAATGCTGTACTATTAAAAGTATTCAACATTAAACTTATATTAACATAAAATAAACAGAAATACAAAACTGCAGTTGTTTCTGAAGCAGGAATTATGGCCGGGTTAGCCCGTGGGGTGGCAGCACTTTTTAGTCCCTCACACGGATAACACTAAAAAGCCGGCTATGTCACCAGACTGTAATCATCAGCGAAGTTAACTAATCAACAACCATTTACAAGTTGTCCGACACCCTAAAATCTAAAAATGTATTTTTTTGTTTAACTTACGTTTTCAAACAAATAATGTTTCCTTGACTAATTGACAACCATTTACAAGTTGTCTTTCATAAGGTTTGTATGCGTTCTCACCGGTGACACTGCAACAACCTATCAATAGGGTGGATCATGAAACTAGACGCAACACTTGTTGTTTGAAATATTCACATGGCATGCCTGTAGATTACTGTTTTTTGGCTCCTGGGAATTTAATTAGTTTTAGGAGTACATATATTTGATACACACAGTCACTATGGTGGGTGTGAAACTAGACCGCGTTGAGACTGACCCTGCTGACAGGTCGGGGGTCACACCGCTCGCACATGTAGTTCTCTACGTCACCACTCACGCCCATGCACTCACAGTGCTGCCACATCTGAAACAGTGGCAAGAAAACAAACCATCAGAACCGGACAAATGTCAACAGTCTGGGACACATGACAAATGTCAACAGTCTGTGACACACACAAAATGTCAACAGTCTGTGACACACGAGAAATGTCAACAGTCTGTGACACATGACAAATGTCAACAGTCTGTGACACACAACAAATGTCAACAGTCTGTGACACACAACAAACGTCAACAGTCTGTGACACCACCACATTGATATGGTTAAATAAGAAAGAAGTAGAAGATAGTAAACAAAACGCTACACTGACTTACTTCACATTTCTCACACTGGATCATCAAACCCTCGTCCCGGAAGATGTTGCACACACAGCGAATGATCTCCTCTTCTTCCTCACCATCCCCACCAGGTGGAGCCACTGAACCAGGTTGACAGTCTCCTAAATACAACGTTGATTTCTCTCAAACTGAGACCAGGCTAGAATGAACTTTCAGTATAGCAATATCTAAATATTTTCAGTTCCCCGTCTCACATCTCGACTGTAGAGTTCCAACACATGGTAGATTAAACGTTCATCGTCTAAGGCTGTATTGGTTGCCAACACATGTGGGTTTTACTGGGTACCTTAATCACTTTTATGGGACATAAACAAGTTGAATTACTAGTCTTTGTGACATCTTGGTTGGATAAAATATCTGTACAAAATCTTTGAAAATACACAAGTGTGCAATAAAATATTCTAGTTCCACAAGATCTATAAAAAATGTTACTGCATGTAACTAAATCACACACAAAGAAGAAACATCACATTTTCTTCCAGATGATTTATTAGTCCATCAAATTCTCCTTTTAGAAGATTTCTGAAGATACACAGATAAAAACAAACAATAGATATGGCTAGTGTGCTCTCACTGTTTCATACATCTATCGATGTGGGAGTCAATAAATGTAAGTACATCGTGAAGTTTAAATATATTAATCACGACTTCAAACTCTTCCACAAAGCAAGAAATGTTCTAATTATACAACCACCGCATTCAAACAGTTGTGTTGGCAAACAATTATTGCCTGTAAACTTGGTCACAATGTGACATACCATCTCCAGTGTTCTGTTTCCCTCCATTGCTCTGTGTCACACTGGCTGCTGTGGTTGTAGTTTCTGAACCAAGAATGACCAGAAGGAGGTGGCTGACCTTTTCCTTAGCCCCACAGTACACCTGTCTCACCTCCTGCATCAACTGACCCATGGCTGACCGGCGGCCGCAGTAGCGCTGTAACCACAACCACTCGTACGGGGCGGGGGGATAACAAGGGTACAAAATGAAACACACTACGTGTTAAAGTGAGGGTGAGAGCTCCTGGGTTTTATGTTCATTTACTGTTACATTGTAACGACTACAACATGCATGTTGAAGGTTTACTGTTACATTGTAACGACTACAACATGCATGTTGAAGGTTTACTGTTACATTGTAACGACTACAACATGTGTGTGAAGGTTTACTGTTACATTGTAACGACTACAACATGTGTGTTGAAGGTTTACTGTTACATTGTAACGACTACAACATGCATGTTGAAGGTTTACTGTTACATTGTAACGACTACAACATGTGTGTGAAGGTTTACTGTTACATTGTAACGACTACAACATGCATGTTGAAGGTTTACTGTTACATTGTAACGACTACAACATGCATGTTGAAGGTTTACTGTTACATTGTAACGACTACAACATGTGTTGAAGGTTTACTGTTACATTGTAACGACTACAACATGTGTGTTGAAGGTTTACTGTTACATTGTAACGACTACAACATGTGTGTTGAAGGTTTACTGTTACATTGTAACGATTTAAACATGTTTGTTGAAGGTTTACTGTTACATTGTAACGACTACAACATGCATGTTGAAGGTTTACTGTCACATTGTAATAACTACAACATGCATGTTGAAGGTTTACTGTTACATTGTAACGACTACAACATGCATGTTGAAGGTTTACTGTTACATTGTAAAGACTCAACATGCATGTTGAAGGTTTATGAATTGTAGACTCAACATCGTTGAAGGTTTACTTTTCATTTAACGACTACAACATGCATGTTGAAGGTTTCTGTTACATTGTAACGAAAAACATGCATGTTGAAGGGTTTACTGTTACATTGTAAACTACAAATGCATTTTAAGGTTTACTGTTCGTAGATACAAATGCATGTTGAAGGTTTACTGTTACATTGTAACGACTACAAATGCATGTTGAAGGTTTACTGTTACATTGTAACAACTACAACATGCATGTTGAAGGTTTACTGTCACATTGTAACGACTACAACATGCACGTTGAAGGTTTACTGTTACATTGTAACGACTACAACATGCATGTTGAAGGTTTACTGTCACATTGCAACGACTACAACATGCACGTTGAAGGTTTACTGTCCCTTTAAGACTCAACATCCTTGAAGGTTTACTGTCACATTTTAAAATACAACTGCATGTTGAAAGGGTTTTCTGTTTCATTTGACTACAACATGCATGTTGAAGGTTTTATGCCCCTTTGACTACAACATGCACGTTGAAGGTTTACTGTCACATTGTAAATAAACATGTGTGTTGAAGGTTTACTGTTACATTGTAACGACTACAACATGCATGTTGAAGGTTTACTGTTTTTCGACTACAACATGCATGTTGAAGGTTTACTGTTACATTTAAGACTACAACATCCGTTGAAGGTTTACTGTCACATTGTAACGACTACAACATGTGTGTTGAAGGTTTACTGTTACATTGTAAACTAAACATGTGTGTTTAAGGTTTACTGTTCATTGTAACGACTACAACGTGTTGAAGGTTTACTGTTCATTGTAACGACTACAACATTTTGGGGAAGGTTTACTGTTTTTTAACGACTACAACATGTGTGTTGAAGGTTTACTGTTGCATTGTAACGACTACAACATGTGTGTGAAGGTTTCTGTTACATTGTAACGACTACAACATGCATGTTGAAGGTTTATTTTCATTTTGACTCAACATGTGTGTTGAAGGTTTCTGTTCATTGTAACGACTACAACATTGTGTTGAAGGTTTCTGTTACTTTCGACTCAACATGTGTGTTGAAGGTTTCTGTTCATTGAAAAACAACATGTGTGTTGAAGGTTTACTGTTACATTGTAACACTACAACATGCATGTTGAAGGTTTTCTGTACATTTCGACTACAACATGCATGTTGAAGGTTTACTGTTACATTTAACGACTACAACATGATTTTAAGGTTTACTGTACATTGTAAGACTACAACATGCACGTTGAAGGTTTACTGTTACATTGTAACGACTACAACATGCACATTGAAGGTTTACTGTTTCATTGAACGACTACAACATGCATTTTAAGGTTTACCAATTTTCGACACAACATGCTTTGAAGGTTTACTGTCAATTTCGACTCAACATGCATGTTGAAGGTTTATTCCCTTGTAACCCAACATGTATGTTGAAGGTTTATGCCATTCAAAACAACATGCATGTTGAAGGTTTTTTTCCCTTGTAAGACTACAAAAGACGTTGAAGGTTTATGCCTTGTAACGACTACAACATGTATGTTGAAGGTTTACTGTTACATTGCAACGACTAAACATGCCCTTGAAGGTTTACTGTCACATTGTCGACTAAACATGCATGTTGAAGGTTTCTGTTCAGTGACTACAAAAGCATGTTGAAGGTTTACTGTCACATTGTAATAACTACAACTGCATGTTGAAGGTTTACTGTTACATTTAACGACTTCATGTGTGTTGAAGGTTTACTTTCATTGAAGACTACAACACTTGAAGGTTTACTGTCACATTGAAAGACTACAACATGTATGTTGAAGGTTTACTGTTACATTGCCCAAAAACATGCATGTTGAAGGTTTCTGCCTTTTTAGCTAAAAAGTTTTTTGAAGGGTTTCTGTTACATTACCCGACTACAACATGCGTTGAAGGTTTCTGTCACATTGTAACGACTACAACATGCATGTTGAAGGTTTCTGTTACATTGTAAGGGACAAATGTTTGAAGGTTTTCTGTCACATTGTAATAACACAACATGCATGTTGAAGGTTTACTGTTACATTGTAACGACTATAACATGTGTGTTGAAGGTTTACTGTTACATTGTAACGACTACAACATGCACGTTGAAGGTTTACTGTCACATTGTAACGACTACAACATGTATGTTGAAGGTTTACTGTTACATTGAACGACTACAACATGCAGTTGAAGGTTTACTGTCACATTGTAACGACTACAACACGCATGTTGAAGGTTTACTGTTACATTGTAACGACTACAACATGCATGTTGAAGGTTTACTGTCACATTGTAATAACTACAACA
Source organism: Ridgeia piscesae (assembly GCA_025642075.2). Taxonomy (NCBI): domain Eukaryota; kingdom Metazoa; phylum Annelida; class Polychaeta; order Sabellida; family Siboglinidae; genus Ridgeia; species Ridgeia piscesae. Next base: position 29,565 of record JAODUO010000279.1, read on the forward strand.
TGCATGTTGAAGGTTTACTGTTACATTGTAACGACTATAACATGTGTGTTGAAGGTTTACTGTCACATTGCAACGACTACAACATGCATGTTGAAGGTTTACTGTCACATTGTAATAACTACAACATGCATGTTGAAGGTTTACTGTTACATTGTAACGACTATAACATGTGTGTTGAAGGTTTACTGTTACATTGTAACGACTACAACATGCATGTTGAAGGTTTACTGTCACATTGTAATAACTACAACATGCATGTTGAAGGTTTACTGTTACATTGTAACGACTATAACATGTGTGTTGAAGGTTTACTGTCACATTGCAACGACTATAACATTTGTTGAAGGTTTACTGTTACATTGTAACGACTACAACATGCATGTTGAAGGTTTACTGTTACATTGTAACAACTACAACATGCATGTTGAAGGTTTTTACTTTTTAAATACAACATGCATGTTGAAGGTTTACTGTTACATTGTAACGACTATAACATGTGTGTTGAAGGTTTACTGTCACATTGCAACGACTACAACATGTGTGTTGAAGGTTTACTGTCACATTGTAACGACTACAACATGCATGTTGAAGGTTTACTGTTACATTGTAACGACTATAACATGTGTGTTGAAGGTTTACTGTCACATTGCAACGACTACAACATGTGTGTTGAAGGTTTACTGTCACATTGTAACGACTACAACATGCATGTTGAAGGTTTACTGTTACATTGTAACGACTACAACATGCATGTTGAAGGTTTACTGTTACATTGTAACGACTACAACATGCATGTTGAAGGTTTACTGTCACATTGTAACGACTACAACATGCATGTTGAAGGTTTACTGTTACATTGTAACGACTACAACATGCATGTTGAAGGTTTACTGTCACATTGTAACGACTACAAAATGCATGTTGAAGGTTTATGCAATTTTGCTACAACATGCATGTTGAAATTTACTGTTCATTTTGACTAAACATGTGTGTTGAAGGTTTACTGTTACATTTAACACTACAACATGGTTGAAGGTTTACTGTCACATTGTAACGACTACAACATGTTGTTGAAGGTTTACTGTTACATTGTAACGACTACAACATGCATGTTGAAGGTTTACTGTCACATTGTAACGACTACAACATGCATGTTGAAGGTTTACTGTTACATTGTAACGACTACAACATGCATGTTGAAGGTTTACTGTCACATTGTAATAACTACAACATGCATGTTGAAGGTTTACTGTTACATTGTAACGACTATAACATGTGTGTTGAAGGTTTACTGTCACATTGCAACGACTACAACATGCATGTTGAAGGTTTACTGTACATTGTAAAACTAAACATGTGTTGAAGGTTTACTGTTACATTGTAACGACTATAACATGTGTGTTGAAGGTTTACTGTTACATTGTAACGACTACAACATGTGTGTTGAAGGTTTACTGTTACATTGTAACGACTACAACATGCATGTTGAAGGTTTACTGTTACATTGTAACGACTACAACATGCATGTTGAAGGTTTACTGTTACATTGTAATAACTACAACATGCATGTTGAAGGTTTACTGTTACATTGTAACGACTACAACATGTGTGTTGAAGGTTTACTGTCACATTGCAACGACTACAACATGTGTGTTGAAGGTTTACTGTTACATTGTAACGACTATAACATGTGTGTTGAAGGTTTACTGTCACATTGCAACGACTACAACATGTGTGTTGAAGGTTTACTGTCACATTGCGACTACAACATGCATGTTGAAAGGGTTTTCTGTTCCTTTTCCGACTACAACATGCATGTTGAAGGTTTACTGTTACATTGTAACGACTACAACATTTGTTTAAGGTTTATTTACTTTGACTAAACATGCATGTTGAAGGTTTAAATGCCTTAAAGACTACAACATGTATGTTGAAGGTTTTTTTTCATTGTAACGACTACAACATGTATGTTGAAGGTTTACTGTTACATTGTAACGACTATAACATGCATGTTGAAGGTTTACTGTCACATTGCAACGACTACAACATGCATGTTGAAGGTTTACTGTTACATTGTAACGACTACAACATGCATGTTGAAGGTTTACTGTTACATTGTAACAAATAAAAACATGTTGAAGGTTTACTGTCACATTGTAACATACAACATGATGTTAATTTTGTTCTTTAAGACTATAACATGCATGTTGAAGGTTTACTGTCACATTGCAACGACTACAACATGCATGTTGAAGGTTTACTGTTACATTGTAACGACTACAACATGCATGTTGAAGGTTTACTGTCACATTGTAACGACTACAACATGCATGTTGAAGGTTTACTGTTACATTGTAACGACTACAACATGCATGTTGAAGGTTTACTGCCTGTCAGTTTGTGCTTAGTTACTTTAGTAAGCTCGCAACATTGTTCCCAATTAGAAAGATTCCGCCTGCAACATGTTAAAATTATCAACAAAACATCCAATTTCAAAACAAAACTGATTGGCTTTTAAGTACCCGCTCTACTGTCCCCCGAGAGAAAGTTAAAAAACAATGATTAGCGTAAATTATTATAAAACAGTTGTTCTCTGTGTGCAATGTCAATTTAAAAAATATTTTGCACGCTACTAGATGAATATATACGTGGAGAAGTGAGTGACCGACGGAGAAGTGGACACACAGGGTCATCAGGGCATGAGAGGTCACTGTCCCAGGGCCGGACACTGAAGTATACAAAAGGTCAACAGCAGAACCTGTGACTTCAATTTGACTAGAAAATATGCCGACAGTGAGGACCAAACATGCTGACGTAGAGGACCAAACGCGGCTGCCCAGAGGACCAAATATGGTGATCTGGAGACAACCCACACTGTGACCTACCTCGACATTACGGAAGAGCAACATGACGTCATCGTCAAACTCTGCTAGGGTCTCATAGTCACCATGCAGGATGTGTTTCTCAATGGTGTTCAGGTCGATCGGTTTCTCGATCAACTCGTAGTAATCAGGGAACCTAGGGTCAACAACACAACGTGACGTCACTTGTGACAGTCCATTGTCAGTGAGCACTGTCACTGTCACATCTGACATGTCATCGGTTGATGTTTACCTACATTACTTACAAATGTCACATTTGACAGTCATGACACACATTCTGTGCAGTTGTGTGTTTGTAACAGTCTATTTTATATTACCAGGCTACATTGAATTCACAGTCAGTTACAGCAGGCTCATGAGACACAATCTCTCCACACTTGAGCTGGTGTGTGCATGTGGCAATGTCCAGGTATTCCTCCTACGTGGTTTGGATCACGGGCCATAAAATCTGTGTGGTAGAACCTCGGCCATTCAGAAAACAGTTCTGTCTATATTCCCTGGTTCTTAGTGGTATATACTGGTTCAATGGTTCATATCATTTGGCAGAAGGAAATAAATGGATTGTTTACAGTACACAGATTTGTCTGAAATTGTCCAAATGTCGCGAGGAATGTCGGCTGACCAATTGGCAATGTTTTATTAAACTGGCATTAACCAAAGTCTGAATTTACAATACAACAAGCAAGATTTGCAAATACAAACAAGGGAGCCATTCTGTGAATGTATAAGTAGAGCCACTTTTGCTGGCCAACTGAATCCAGTCTACACCAGGGCAGAGATGGAGCGAGTACAATACAAATGTACTTGAGTACGAGTACGATTACTTTGAACATGCATGAGTACGAGTACTCAGAAAACAAATGTACTCGAGTACGAGTACGATTACTTTACAATATACTCGAGTACGAGTACGATTACTTTAGAATGTAAGCATGATTACTTTCATGATTACTTTAATGAATGTCCTGTTTCTAACATAAAGGCGACTTTCATGGAATCCCTAGGTGTCATTCTTGTTCTGTTGTTGTGTCACTAATGTTCTAACTGATTACTGCTATCCACTATCCAGGTGTTATTATTATTAATAATTAGACGCCTTTCTCAGGTATTGGATGAATCATTTAATGCTGGATTAATAATTTAATTTATGGTTTCTGAATCAAATACAAATAGGAGGCATTTTTAAATTTCAAATACACATGATCAAATACATTACAATAACGACACTTCAAAACATATTCAAGAGTAGTATATCAGATGGGTCCAGACATGGGGTCAAATACATTTGTATTTGAAAGTATTTAAATACTTTTTAAAGTATTTGTATTTGATGTTTAGGAATTAAAAGTATTTGTTTTTAAATACTTTCCTAAAGTATTTGACTTGTTCAAATATTTTTTGAAATACATTGTCAGTATCAACATTTCTTTTTCACTGCCAAACTGATTACCTTAATGCACTGCAACTTCACCCAACAGTGCTAATTACTGATGACACTTAACAACAGGCTTCACCCTGGCCCTGCAGTGACCACAACTTGTGTTTGCTCAGAGCCAGAGGATGGACCTAACAGTGACCATAGGTCAATATCCCCTTTTGTTCTTTAGTCAGGCTTCAATTTGGCACCAGGTTATTCTGGTTTCCTGGCTGACTTTGAAGTTGAGCCTTCCTCACAACATGGTAGCAATGATTAACAGTGTCTCTTCTGAGGGCAACATAGGCGTTATATTATTATGGACCTCCTGGCTTAACATACAAACAATATATTTTGGCCTTTACCTCTTTCAGTCAGTTGTCACTGTGATGCAGTTAGCAATAACAATACTCCCTAGCACTGGTCTGCCTGTTATCATATGAGCAAAACACTAATTATGCCTATAAACTAGATGTCTCAAGATGTGTTGCTTTTCTTTTACCTACATACTAGTACATAGTAATACAAAATGAAAAGTATTTGAAAAATATATGAACAAGTATTTGAAATACTTTTCAATGTATTCCTATTTAAATACATTTATATTTAAAAAGTATTTGTAATCCCTCAAGAATATTTGTATTTAAATACATTTCAATGTATTGGACCCCATGTCTGGATGGGACAAACACAGAATGGTTGTGGATTTAGACAGGTTTACAGTTTGCACTTAATTAAACATAATAGACAGGGATTTAGCAGCTAACCGCCCAGACCCAGTCAGGATTGTGGATGTTGGCAATATGACCAGTCATTCACACCATACTGTCAGAGCAAACAGTACAGGTGGGGCTGTGGCCTGGCTTCTAAAATTACAAAGCAAGATGTTAAGGGATGCTTATCTCCTGCAGTGCTTCCCAGGGACTGTCACAATATAACTTGTACTTTGTACTAAGCAGGAGGGTGAGGAGATGTTGCTTCTCTGGGAAGAGAAGGTATTAATTAGGGAAATCTGACTGAATATTCATTTAACTGAAATGCTCAACAGTAATAGAAAATGAATACCTTGATTATTATTACATTTATTAGATTACTTCTAATATTGCCATTTTTATCTCTCTAATATATTTGCTTGCAACTGTTCATATGAAAAAAAATGTAATCGTGAGAAGTAATCGTGAGTACGATTACTTTGGTAATTTACTCGAGTACGGAGTACGATTACTTTCCTTCGTACTCGAGTACGAGTATGAGTACTCAAAAAGTACTCGTACACGAGTACGAGTACACGAGTACGATTACTCCATCTCTGCACCAGGGGCATGGTCTACACCATGGGTGTGTTTTGAAACATGTACAACACAACCGGACGCACAGAATGTGGCGTACGACACATCTGAGGTGGAGCCACCACCTTTACTGGTGCACGACATTACAACTCACTTCTTCTTGGACGGCAGAGACATCAGCTGGGTACACAGCAAGTTTCCGTCTTCATCTGCAACAATCAAACCCAAGTCAACCACTCGTTGGTGTTTCCATCACTCTTCACTACACCTAACATGTTTGCTAGGCATCTATTTTACATTTCATCACTGTCTTCACAGCTGCACTTTCATGTTCTTACATCTGTTTCCATAGTTACGTCAACAATAGCAACTACTACACTTATGACATCACTACGGGAAGACACAGCAAATTGAACATATAAACATAGCAGGGCCATTTGATAAGTTGCATACAAACTCATGCATAGTTTTATAAAAGTATTTTCGATGGTTACATCTACTGTCATCGAAGGGTTACATTAGTGCTGGCACCTAGCAATGAAACTGTTTTCGAACGGCATCACGCAATCTAACTATACACCTGATGTTTGATCAGTTTGACAAGATCCAATTCGTACACTATTTACAGCAGGCACGGGTTCCCAAGCAGCACTAGTGTCTGTCACACACGTCTCCAGTTACCACTTCCTTGACAGTGACACACGTACCTTTAGACGTGACGAGAGTGGAGAAGATCTCTTTGAGCACCTGCGCCAGTCTCGCGGTGCGGGTCAAGTCAGAGTTCTCTTCCGCCAGGGCAAGTGTCCTACATAAGAAACAGTGTGTTAGTCAGAGTAACACGTCCACACAGGACAGACAACTAACTACACAAGACATAGTGTGTTAGTCAGAGTAACACTTCCACACAGGACGGACAACTAACTACATAAGACACAGTGTGTCAGTCAGAGTAACACTTCCACACAGGACAGGACAACTAACCACACAAGACACAGTGTGTCAGTCAGAGTAACACTTCCACACAGGACGGACAACTAACCACACAAGACACAGTGTGTCAGTCAGAGTAACACTTCCACACAGGACGGACAACTAACCACACAAGACACAGTGTGTCAGTCAGAGTAACACTTCCACACAGGACGGACAACTAACCACACAAGACACAGTGTGTCAGTCAGAGTAACACTTCCACACAGGACAGACAACTAACTACACAAGACACAGTGTGTCAGTCAGAGTAACACTTCCACACAGGACGGACAACTAACCACACAAGACACAGTGTGTCAGTCAGAGTAACACTTCCACACAGGACAGACAACTAACTACACAAGACACAGTGTGTCAGTCAGACTAACACTTCCACACAGGACAGACAACTAACTACACAAGACACAGTGTGTCAGTCAGAGTAACACTTCCACACAGGACAGACAACTAACTACACAAGACACAGTGTGTCAGTCAGACTAACACTTCCACACAGGACAGACAACTAACTACACAAGACACAGTGTGTTAGTCAGAGTAACACTTCCACACAGGACAGACAACTAACTACACAAGACACAGTGTGTCAGTCAGAGTAACACTTCCACACAGGACAGACAACTAACTACACAAGACATAGTGTGTCAGTCAGAGTAACACTTCCACACAGGACAGACAACTAATTACACAAGACACAGCGTGTCAGTCAGAGTAACACTTCCACACAGGACAGACAACTAACTACACAAGACACAGTGTGTCAGTCAGAGTAACACGTCCACACAGGACAGACAACTAACTACACAAGACACAGCGTGTCAGTCAGAGTAACACTTCCACACAGGACAGACAACTAATTACACAAGACACAGTGTGTCAGTTAGAGTAACACTTCCACACAGGACATACAACTAACCACACAAGACACAGTGTGTCAGTTAGAGTAACACTTCCACACAGGACATACAACTAACTACACAAGACACAGTGTGTCAGTCAGACTAACACTTCCACACAGGACATACAACTAACCACACAAGACACAGTGTGTCAGTTAGAGTAACACTTCCACACAGGACAGACAACTAACCACACAAGACACAGTGTGTCAGTCAGAGTAACACTTCCACACAGGACAGACAACTAACTACACAAGACACAGTGTGTCAGTCAGAGTAACACTTCCACACAGGACATACAACTAACCACACAAGACACAGTGTGTCAGTTAGAGTAACACTTCCACACAGGACATACAACTAACTACACAAGACACAGTGTGTCAGTCAGACTAACACTTCCACACAGGACATACAACTAACCACACAAGACACAGTATGTCAGTTAGAGTAACACTTCCACACAGGACAGACAACTAACCACACAAGACACAGTGTGTCAGTCAGAGTAACACTTCCACACAGGACAGACAACTAACTACACAAGACATAGTGTGTCAGTCAGAGTAACACTTCCACACAGGACAGACAACTAACTACACAAGACACAGTGTGTCAGTCAGAGTAACACTTCCACACAGGACAGACAACTAACTACACAAGACACAGTGTGTCAGTCAGAGTAACACTTCCACACAGGACAGACAACTAACCACACAAGACACAGTGTGTCAGTCAGAGTAACACTTCCACACAGGACAGACAACTAACCACACAAGACATAGTGTGTCAGTCAGAGTAACACTTCCACACAGGACATACAACTAACCACACAAGACACAGTGTGTCAGTCAGAGTAACACTTCCACACCGGACAGACAACAAACCACACAAGACATAGTGTGTCAGTCAGAGTAACACTTCCACACAGGACAGACAACTAACTACACAAGACATAGTGTGTTAGTCAGAGTAACACTTCCACACAGGACAGACAACTAACCACACAAGACACAGTGTGTCAGTCAGAGTAACACTTCCACACAGGACAGACAACTAACCACACAAGACACAGTGTGTCAGTCAGAGTAACACTTCCACACAGGACAGACAACTAATTACACAAGACACAGTGTGTCAGTCAGAGTAACACTTCCACACAGGACAGACAACTAATTACACAAGACATAGTGTGTCAGTCAGAGTAACACTTCCACACAGGACAGACAACTAATTACACAAGACACAGTGTGTTAGTCAGAGTAACACTTCCACACAGGACATACAACTAACCACACAAGACACAGTGTGTCAGTCAGAGTAACACTTCCACACTGGACAGACAACAAACCACACAAGACATAGTGTGTCAGTCAGAGTAACACTTCCACACAGGACATACAACTAACCACACAAGACATAGTGTGTTAGTTAGAGTAACACTTCCACACAGGACAGACAACTAACCACACAAGACACAGTGTGTCAGTCAGAGTAACACTTCCACACCGGACAGACAACTAACCACACAAGACACAGTGTGTCAGTCAGAGTAACACTTCCACACAGGACAGACAACTAACACACAAGACACAGTGTGTCAGTCAGAGTAACACTTCCACACAGGACAGACAACTAACTACACAAGACACAGTGTGTCAGTCAGAGTAACACTTCCACACAGGACAGACAACTAACTACACAAGACAGAGTGTGTTAGTTAGAGTAACACTTCCACAGGGACAGACAACTAACTACACAAGACACAGTGTGTCAGTCAGAGTAACACTTCCACACAGGACAGACAACTAACTACACAAGACACAGTGTGTAGTCAGAGTAACACTTCCACACAGGACAGACAACTAACCACACAAGACACAGTGTGTCAGTCAGAGTAACACTTCCACACAGGACAGACAACTAACTACACAAGACACAGTGTGTAGTCAGAGTAACACTTCCACACAGGACAGACAACTAACACACAAGACACAGTGTGTCAGTCAGAGTAACACTTCCACACAGGACAGACAACTAACCACACAAGACACAGTGTGTCAGTCAGAGTAACACTTCCACACAGGACAACAACTAACTACACAAGACACAGTGTGTCAGTCAGAGTAACACTTCCACACAGGACAGACAACTAACTACACAAGACACAGTGTGTCAGTCAGAGTAACACTTCCACAGGACAGACAACTAACCACACAAGACAAGTGTGTCAGTCAGAGTAACACTTCCACACAGGACAGACAACTAATACACAAGACACAGTGTGTCAGTCAGAGTAACACTTCCACACAGGACAGACAACTAATACACAAGACAAGTGTGTCAGTCAGAGTAACACTTCCACACAGGACAGACAACTAATACACAAGACACAGTGTGTAGTCAGAGTAACACTTCCACACAGGACAGACAACTAACTACACAAGACACAGTGTGTCAGTCAGAGTAACACTTCCACACAGGACAGACAACTAACTACACAAGACACAGTGTGTCAGTCAGAGTAACACTTCCACACAGGACAGACAACTAACTACACAAGACACAGTGTGTCAGTCAGAGTAACACTTCCACACAGGACAGACAACTAACTACACAAGACACAGTGTGTCAGTCAGAGTAACACTTCCACACAGGACAGACAACTAACTACACAAGACACAGTGTGTCAGTCAGAGTAACACTTCCACACAGGACAGACAACTAACCACACAAGACACAGTGTGTCAGTCAGAGTAACACTTCCACAGGGACAGACAACTAACTACACAAGACACAGTGTGTCAGTCAGAGTAACACTTCCACACAGGACAGACAACTAATACACAAGACACAGTGTGTCAGTCAGAGTAACACTTCCACACAGGACAGACAACTAACTACACAAGACACAGTGTGTCAGTCAGAGTAACACTTCCACACAGGACAGACAACTAACTACACAAGACACAGTGTGTCAGTCAGAGTAACACTTCCACACAGGACAGACAACTAACTACACAAGACACAGTGTGTCAGTCAGAGTAACACTTCCACACAGGACAGACAACTAACTACACAAGACACAGTGTGTCAGTCAGAGTAACACTTCCACACAGGACAGACAACTAACTACACAAGACACAGTGTGTCAGTCAGAGTAACACTTCCACACAGGACAGACAACTAACTACACAAGACACAGTGTGTCAGTCAGATAACACTTCCACACAGGACAACAACTAATTACACAAGACGACGTGTGTCAGTCAGAGTAACACTTCCACACAGGGACAGACAACTAACTACACAAGACACAGTGTGTCAGTCAGAGTAACACTTCCACACAGGACAGACAACTAACTACACAAGACACAGTGTGTCAGTCAGAGTAACACTTCCACACAGGACATACAACTAACCACACAAGACACAGTGTGTCAGTCAGAGTAACACTTCCACACAGGACAGACAACTAACTACACAAGACACAGTGTGTCAGTCAGAGTAACACTTCCACACAGGACAGACAACTAACTACACAAGACACAGTGTGTCAGTCAGAGTAACACTTCCAACAGGGACAGACAACTAACCACACAAGACACAGTGTGTCAGTCAGAGTAACACTTCCACACAGGACAGACAACTAACAAGACATAGTGTGTCAGTCAGAGTAACACGTCCACACAGGACAGACAACTAACTACACAAGACACAGTGTGTCAGTCAGAGTAACACTTCCACAGGGACAGACAACTAACCACACAAGACACAGTGTGTCAGTCAGAGTAACACTTCCACACAGGACAGACAACTAACTACACAAGACATAGTGTGTCAGTCAGAGTAACACGTCCACACAGGACAGACAACTAACCACACAAGACACAGTGTGTCAGTCAGAGTAACACTTCCACAGGGACAGACAACTACACAAGACACACTGTATCACAGAGTAACATTTCTGATTCCAAGTAATTTGTTTTATCCTTATTTTGATTCCACCCACATCCTTATTTTGATTTCACCCACATACTTATTTTGATTCCACCGAGATCCTTATTTTGATTGCCAATTCTGATTCTGCTGCTTTCACTGCGTACCTCGTCTTCACAGATCTGGGGTTCCTTAGGGCAGTCAGCTGGGTCATAAAGACGTCTGTCTTGCTGAAGAAGCTCTCTCGGCCGAGTGTGCCGTCTGTCTGCGTGGGGGCGTGGTAGCGGTTGGCCACCAGGGGTAGGGTGAGGGGCGGCTTCGTCTGCCTCATACGACGCACCTTCGTGATATTCCGCAGGAGGAAGATGGCTTGACGCTGGACAAAGCAGCGTTCTCGGTGGGACAGGGGCTTGACGGGGGTCGTGCCCTGTTTGGGGGTGTCGCCCACTTTCTGTAGAGGAAACAAACCAGGTGAGTGGCGGTGCTTGGCAGGGCAAAATACGTATTTGAATACAGAAATGTTGTGTATTTGAATTGGAAATCACAAAAATGCATGTATTTGTATTTGATGTATGGTCTGTACTTGAAAGTATTTGTAAATACAACCAAATACACATACATTTTTACCAACAGAAGGCAATGCATTGCCTCACACAGTCCGACTGTCTCAAGAGTCAAGACAGAACGTTTTTCAAACCTGTGGTAGAGATAATAGCGGGCTAGCACAAAATGAGCCAGATTTCTTTCAATGTGTAGTAAAATCATAAAATGCACGTATTTGTATCGCATTTGAATAAAACATTGCAATGTATTTGTACTGGAAACAATTATTTGTATTCAATTTAAATCTGGAAAAGCAACGTATTTGTATCTGAATTTTACTTGGCTGAGTCTTAAATTAAATCACTGTTTTCATGTTTGAGATTGTATATTGAATTAGTCCTCACACACCAGTTAAGTTATTATTATTAAGAACATAAAACAAATATCAAAGTAGTTTGATGTGTCAAAAGAGAAATACACATTTCTGTGGTATTCCATATAGATTTAGAATGTTTACAAGTTAGGATATTGACATTAGACAATTGTTTGCAATGCATTTGTCAATTACAAGATCACATCAGCAGTTTCATCATTACAAATAAAATGCAATAGCTAATTAAACAGTTCAGTAGTGTGTCTGCTTTGAACATTCACTCAATGGACGTCTTGCAATGTTTACTTAATTTTGAACCATCATTGACAAATGCACTGCATTGTAAACAATTGTCTGATGTCAACCTAACTGGTAAACATTCTAAATCTACATGGAACACCACAGAAATGTGTATTTCTCTGTGGCGTCAAAGGAGAACCCTGAAGTACCAGGGTGACAAAACATAACACACACCCCACCCACCCACCCACCCACACACACACACTACCTCAATGAGAGTTCTACACAAACTGACTGATTGAGAGAAGAGACAAAGGACGAGGACTTGCCTTCAGTGACTGTCTCCCTCTTCCCTTCCTCTTATCCTTGGCAGGACGTCCAGGCCGCCCTGGGGCATGGGGGGAGGAGGGGCGTGACTGGCCGTTGTGTCGCTGGGCACGCCCTCCCACCACCCCGCGACAGTTGGTGCTGTTGCACTTACACACTTGCTGTCAACAGAACACACCTACGGTCAATGGATGACCAAATGGATAGCCAAATGGATGGCCAAATGGATGGCCAAATGGATAGCCAAATGGATGGCCAGTGGTGCAAAGAAGTGACTAAGTATAGACAGCGATGACTGGACCATGTCTCAGGAGATGTATTTACAATATTCCAAAGCTGTCATATCATACATAGCACGTATCACAAACAATATTCTACGCAACCAATGAACACTCAAATTGTGAAATTCAGAATCGCATATTTTAATGTTAAATATTTCATTTTAAGGGTCCTATTAACCTACCTGAGAGTCCTGGTTGTAGGAGTGGAAGATGTAGCCACAGTTTAAGGGTCCTATTAACCTACCTGAGAGTCCTGGTTGTAGGAGTGGAAGATGTAGCCACAGTTTAAGGGTCCTATTAACCTACCTGTGAGTCCTGGTTGTACGAGTGGAAGTTGTAGTCATATGTGAGTTCAGTGCCAGGGGGGATGTCACGAAGGGCAAACAACCCAATCCGGTACACCCCATTCACATTCCTAGAGTCAGTCAGCAAATAGTACTCTTTAGAAACAGCCATTTACAAATCAACAACAGTGAAAATTGACTCAACCAAATCTAACTGATTTTTACATTGTTGTAATATTAAGTTAAGTCATTTGAAGACTTGGAAAACAAAAATGGCAATGAATTGTTTATAAAGTCTGCCATCCTCAAAATGTAGGCAAACCCCAGCAATTTATACACATTTGTTAAAAGTGACATACTAAGAATCCCAATATCCTATTTTTAGCCATCTTCACATACTAACAGTCTAGCCACAACTGTCAAATTACCCCAAAATGCATCTGCTTTTCCTAAACAAGAGGCTTTTTGTATAGTTCTTTGCTGTCAGAATTGATCACGAAGAGTAACATCTGTGCATTTCCCCCAACCCTCACCCCTGTGCTGGCGGGAGCAAGGCCTGCCAGCAGACAGACAGTGACTCACCATTTCTGCATCTCACAGTTGGGTTGACACGAGTGATTGACAAAGCGACAGACACTGCCCATGCGGTAACTGTCAATGACCATGCCACTGCCCAGGTTGAGGCAGTAATGGTGACGCTCCTGGGAATACTCGTTCATCATTCTGCGCCTGAACTCAGCCTCACTGATCACCTCGCCCAGGTACTCGACGATGAACTTGCCTACAGACAAGATGCTTCCCTGTGACTGCACATCAGACCCGGACTGATACACTGGTGTATGATGACACATGAATGTACAGTGTGGTGCAGTGCATAGGACGACACACAACACTACATACAATGATTGTAACACGTAGACAAATGATTGACATCACCTTTGCAAAGCAGGAAACATTCAACATGAAATACCTACAAGCCCTTAAACTGATGATTATCTGATATTTTTTTTTAGGGACACTGCTAGGTTTATAATGAGAGTAATCAGCAGTCCTTGGACAAAGCAAAATATATGGAGCTTCAAGAACAATCAATATGCATCAGTGTAACCTTAAAACTGGCAAAGATTAATAAAAGAAACATCTGAAAACAAAAGAACACTTTTTCTTCCAAAGCGCCGTAGATTACTCCCTGACAGCTTCAAATATAAGATGCAAACATTGTAATATAAAAGGTTAAAATACCCCCACATACAAACACACATTATCTTTACTGTGGTCAGATTTTGCCAATTTTTTTGTCCTCTGCACTTAGAGAAGTCTCATGGTATTGGAAACTATTTTTGCTACAACCCATTATTGGTACGATACACAGCTAGAATCTGCCAATTATACAACAGAAACAGAGGACTCGCACTGCCACCTGTTGGCCACTACCAGACAACAATCTGTGGCATGGTTCTCACCAACTGGGATGAATTCGTTTGTTCTCACGCCATAACCGCGGTCTTCTGTGAGGAATTTCTGCAACTGTGTCACCCAGTCATGTCTTTGCAGGCGCTGGTTGCTGCACTGGTTCGAACACGGACAGGCACTGGGGTAACATTCAGTGTACACCATCCTACAACACATACACTTGGGGTAACACTCGGTGTACACCATCCTACAACACATACACTTGGGGTAACACTCGGTGTACACCATCCTACAACACATACACTTGGGGTAACACTCGGTGTACACCATCCTACAACACATACACTTGGGGTAACACTCGGTGTACACCATCCTACAACACATACACTTGGGGTAACACTCGGTGTACATCATCCTACAACACATACACTTGGGGTAACACTCGGTGTACACCATCCTACAACACATACACTTGGGGTAACACTCGGTGTACACCATCCTACAACACATACACTTGGGGTAACATTCAGTGTACATCATCCTACAACACATACACTTGGGGTAACACTCGGTGTACATCATCCTACAACACATACACTTGGGGTAACACTCGGTGTACACCATCCTACAACACATACACTTGGGGTAACATTCAGTGTACATCATCCTACAACACATACACTTGGGGTAACACTCGGTGTACATCATCCTACAACACATACACTTGGGGTAACACTCGGTGTACACCATCCTACAACACATACACTTGGGGTAACACGGGACAATCATAAAACTTTTGGGGTAACAGTCGATGTAGACCATCCTACAACACATACACTGGGGTAACACTCGGTGTACATCATCCTACAACACATACACTTGGGGTAACACTCGGTGTACACCATCATACAACATATACATTTGGGGTAACAGTCGATGTAGACCATCCTACAACACATACACTGGGGTAACACTCGGTGTACATCATCCTACAACACATACACTTGGGGTAACACTCGGTGTACACCATCATAAAACACATACACTGGGGTAACACTCAGTGTACACCATCCTACAACACATACACTTGGGGTAACATACAGTATATACCATCCTACAACACTCAGTGTACACCATCATAAAACACATACACTGGGGTAACACTCAATGTACACCATCCTACAAGACATACACTTGGGGTAACACACAGTGTACACCATCCTACAACACTCAGTGTACATCACCCCATAAAACACTCGCTGTATATTATCCAACATTCTATGCAGGTAACTCAGTGTACAAATATATGTACACCCACCTACAAAACGTTCAGTGACGTTTACACTGATATAACATACAAATATATGTACATCATCTTCTAATACTTTGTAATGTTCAAATTTGTGTACACCAGCATACAACATATATACCGGGATGTGTACATTGTTAGAACATACATATGTTTACACATCTTTATAACATACAACTGTATGGTCACCACACTACACGCTAACCATTATTATGATGTACAAACACATGTACATCACCCTACAATATACATACATTCAGTTTACAGTTTCATTTACACATAGTAACAATGTACAAACAAATGCACACGACTGCTGAACATAGCTAGTACACCATTGTACACAACAAATACACCAGTGTCACTGTACGGCAGTCAAGGTGTTTGTGACGAGCGTCAATGTTACCTGTTGAGACAGTCGTCCACACACGCAGGCTGAGTCGAGTCTTCAGGGCATTTACAGTTGCAGGGGTGGGGCTCGTAGTGCTTGCAAACAGGGCGTGCATCAACGTACAGATCTGAAACACACACACATAAGATTGGGGTTTGTTCAAAACTTTGTACAAGTAATGTGCTAAAACTGTGCCAATCTGTTCACAGTAACGACCACGACAGGAAAGTAAAAAGTTCACATGGAAATAACGCATTCAAAAGAAACACTTTCAACTTGACAACACGATTATATAAAATACTACAGTTCCCAACAAATTGGAAAATTGAACTTGCATCTGAAAGTATAATTTCCTTGATAACATTGCACAAACCTGTTAATTCCTCTTAGGATACTTTGTAAAATAACATAACTAACACACGATTAGAGATTCTGTACTTACTTGTGCGTAGTTTCTTGTATATGGGAGAAGTAGGTTTGTGTGAACGCAACTGCAAATTGAATCACACAATAAGATGACAACTATCCACAAATCTCCTAGTAATGTACGACTTCAACTACAACTGGTGGAGAAGTCTGGAACTTAGGGAAATACTGTCTAGATGCATATCTGCAAAACGTGATTCTAGTGAGCCAAATAATGACGTTTTATGAAACTCACATCTTACTATTTTGTGAGAGCGTAACTGAAAATAATGTTATCGACAGCCACCGTTTCACTAGGCCACTGTTTCACTAGTTGACACTAGTTTCCTAAAAAAGGAGACACTAGTTTCCTAACAGACACTAGTTTCCTAGCAGACACTAGCACAGGGACATTTGATAAATTTCTACTAGACCAGCTTCTGTTCATCTTAGTAAGAAATTCACTTAATTTGGAGCATAGTACATGAAATATACCACATTTCAACCCATCAGCATGAGTCTTGTTCATGTAAGTGAATCTCTTGCAATATAACCAAATCTTGGGGCCATGAAGAATATGTTCCAGTTCCACACCAGCCTCCGATCACTTACTGTGCAGTGTTTACGCATCCACCAGAGGTCAAAGGGCAGCTGGAAGTGGCTCCGTTTCTGCCACATGTATTTGCCTATGTGGATCGGCAGTGGCATCAGACCATGCTTGTGCTCACTGGCCACGTAGGGCAGCAACTTTCTACCCCCACCGTCAGACTTGTGGCCTGATGACCTTTCACACCTGTAACATAGACCACCCTGTATAAGAACTTACCATTTACCTGTAACATAGACCACCCTGTATAAGAACTTACCTTTTACCTGTAACATAGACCACCCTGTATAAGAACTTACCATTTACCTGTAACATAGACCACCCTGTATAAGAACTTACCATTTACCTGTAACATAGACCACCCTGTATAAGAACATACCATTTACCTGTAACATAGACCACCCTGTATAAAAACCCTTACCTACTTTACCCTGTAACATAGACCACCCTGTATAAGAACTTACCATTTACCTGTAACATAGACCACCCTGTATAAGAACTTACCATTTACCTGTAATATAGACCACCCTGTATAAGAACATACCATTTACCTGTAACATAGACCACCCTGTATAAGAACTTACCTTTTACCTGTAACATAGACCACCCTGTATAAGAACTTACCTTTTACCTGTAACATAGACCACCCTGTATAAGAACTTACCATTTACCTGTAACATAGACCACCCTGTATAAGAACTTACCATTTACCTGTAACATAGACCACCCTGTATTAGAACTTACCATTTACCTGTAACATAGACCACCCTGTGTAAGAACTTACCTTTTTATTTGTAACACAGTCCACCCTATCATAGCTTTATGGTAAAAAATTAAGCAGGAAAAAAGGTCTTCCAAAATCATAGATATTGTCAGTTATGCCTCAAAGTGAGTGTAAATGGTGTCACATGTGTGTT
This sequence comes from Ridgeia piscesae, assembly GCA_025642075.2. Classification (NCBI taxonomy): domain Eukaryota; kingdom Metazoa; phylum Annelida; class Polychaeta; order Sabellida; family Siboglinidae; genus Ridgeia; species Ridgeia piscesae. The sequence goes on from JAODUO010000279.1 coordinate 48,068, forward strand.
TGTAGTCCATTTTAAGTCATCATACACATTTAAAGTTTGTAAACTGGCTTAACAGTTAACATCCATGTCTCCACCAAAACATGTGTGACTGGCAATAATTTGGTTCTGCATAAAGCCCTGCACCCAGTATACGAACTTACCATTCACCTGTACACACATTCACATTCATACAGCATGTGAGGTCATCATGATGCACACCTCAAGCTGCATCTTGGCAGTCTGGCACTGTGACCATCATTATACTGCCAAAATTAACCTTAGGGGGTGAACCCTCACAACCTGGAGCTGTGAATATCATCACAAAAGGGCAATGGTAATATTTTAATATTACAATCATCTGTCATCTGTTCAAATTAACCTGTTGCAAAGTCATGGGTGCTTGAAGAATTCCTCAGACTATTGAAGAAAGGGGCAGATAGTTAATGGTTAGCACATCCACCTGGCACACCGGCAGCCAGGGTTCAATGTCCGTTCACAGCAGTCATGGTGTTTGGTGTTAAAACCTGGCTCTAAACACTGGGGACTGTATCCCTCGTGAATCGGAGAATCACTTTAATGTTGGTCCCGTCTCAATTTGGGATATAAAAGAATCACTGAGGACGATAAGTACCCTGGCAGTAACCACCCTCTGTGCCAGCATAGAAAGGTCAGCTTTGTGTAAATGTTCAGCGAAAGACTGATTAGTTCAAGGAGACCCTGAGCATAAGATTATAACGTTGTAACCACAATATATATGCAGACTACTCAGTTAATAAAAACCTGCCAGGACTCACGTGAGGCCCTTATACGTGTCGGAGAAGAGGCCTGCTTGCTGATAAGTCTTCTTTGGTACATGTCCACCGCTGCCAAGCCTCCGTTTAGACAAACGCTGTGCCAGGGTCATCGACGACGTTTTCTTGTTGTTCCTGTAATTAAAATCATTTTCTGTGTCGAAATGACAAACATGCAACCATTGGTAGCACCTATTATAATCTATATTTCAGTCGTACATTTTGCAGATGATTTCCATGGCAACTGTTATACATACTTGTTTTCGAAAAGTTGACAGGATAGTTTGTTCATACAACTTTCAGAACATTTTAACTTGTATGGGTCTATCTCTATTGTAATGTAGTATAAAGGACATCTCAGACTGAGTCTTGGAACATTAAACCCATGCTAAACATTTTATAACCAAGGTTCACTATTGTTTTCAATGGCTTTTGCGTGAATGGGTCAGAGGTTCTAACCAAACGAATCATTCTACAGATTAGCAATTGCAGCCTAGGTTACTAGGGCTAACTGAGCTCTACTTTTTGCAGCCTGGTTGGAAATGATGTGGGTCTTAGTGGGTTTCACACAATACTGCACATGTATCCCATGCTCCATTACCCCAGACCACACCACAATGTCAAAGGGAGGGTGCCAGTTCCTTTGCCCAGAATTGGCAGAACAGTAATTTGCAACAGGAAGTCTGCGGTCCAGAACGTGGGAAAATTAAACATCAAACAGTATTGTGTGGTTAACTCTGCTTGCCTCACCAGTCAATTTTGTTTTAAAACTGGATGTTATGTTTATCATTTGAACATGTTGCAGGCGGAATCTTTCAAATTGCGAGCATTGTGCCGAGCTTAATAAAGTAACTAACCACAAATCGGCAGGCCTTCAACGTGCATGTCGTAGTCATAACAACATAATTTAAAATGAAAATATAAACCCAAGGAACTGAAACCCTCATTTTAACTTGTGTAGACAACTGAACTCTCTTCTTGCTGTGTAACATGCATTCTCGTTCACTTCATCAGCTAAAACAAGCTTGCATGAAACCTGTCTGTAACGACCACCACTTACCCCGCCTCGCAGGACTCGTCATCACTCATCAACACTGGCGTATCGGTCCCAGCAGAGGGCGCTGGAAGCTTCTTACGGCGGCGTTTACGGCGTGGCTTCGAGTAACCCATATCGTGTCCGGGCCAGATTCGCCTTTTGCGCCGCTTCAGCTGCTGCTGGACGGGTAAAGGTTCATATTCCGAGTTCGTCCGACTTGACCCCTGCTCACTGGTGTCCATGGCGACGACGTCACTGTCCTCATCTTTGGTTATGTCGTCGTCGGCATCAGCCTCGTTGTGATCGTCTGATGACATTGCACGATCCACTTCATTTTCAGTGGACGATTTCTTGTTTTCCGAATCCTGAATGGAACGTGGCATTGCGTCGCTGACAGGTGTTTCCGTTTTTGCAGCTTCTTTCGTCAGTTTCGTCCTCCCACGTCCCAGACTCTGCCGTTCCCTTCCCTCCCCAGGCATGTTCTCAAGCCGGTCTAGCATGACGACGCAGGTCGACTCGACAGTGGCTCCACCTAGCTTGCGTACCCGCCTGCGACCCCGACGACCGTGACCTCTGACTGGCCTCTGCAGGGCGGCGCAGTCCGCGCACCCCGCAACCGTCTGGCTATCAGTGGTCAAGTCTTGGTCACTCACAAGTTCCGTGGTGGTCACTCCGGCCATATCACTTGACTTAGCTGTGTCAGTTGCTGCCTGCTGGGTCACATCTGGGGCAGCGGGTTCAGTTGAATCTGACGTCTCCACGGATGCCTTTGTCCCTGATTTACATACGCGCCGTAGTTGACGTTTTTCTGACATCTGGTCCGATTCCTTGTTCAATGCATCGTCGTTCAATGACAAATCCTTTCTGGCTTGCTGCATTCTCATTCGCCCTGTCGTCCTGAGCCCTGTAGGGCGCTCAGTCCGTTCCACGGATTCAACAAAATCCGCTTTCTCCGACTTGCTGCTGGAGGTATCCATGGTGACGACATCAACAGCTGGACGGTCACCTGACCGACGGGTGACCACTGACATATGACCAATGGGCGTATGTCTGATGACGCTTGTGTGTGACCTCATGACCTCTTGCGACACGACCGGTGTCGCCACCTTTCCAGAATCATCAGACCTCTCTGGGTACTCCTGTCCCACAGGATGATCCGTATGACAAGAATCTGTCTCAACGACTACACCATCTTGTCTGTGCGGGCTTCTGCTGGCCGAGTTGACACCGACACTAGGTGGCGCTACAGCATCACTGTCATCCGGCCCCGTTGCCTGGATGGCGATCTCAGACGACATGACAACCGTACCCGTAGAGTGTGTGTCGGAATGGGCAGTGATGAACTCAAGTGTATCGGCTGGGTCCACTTGTATTCCAACGTCAAATGTCGCTGTCTTCTTCACTGGCGCCACACCACCGACAACACCTGGGAGGTCCACCTGCGTCTCAAAGTCAGCCCTGTTCACAGGTGGCGCCACCTCTGTCAACATCTCTGTGTTCGTCTCCGCCTCGACCTTCTTCGATGGTGACACGACGGCCGATTTCTTCTGGGAGACAGCTCTCTTCCTGGCACTATTGAATCGTGACGCAGTTGCTGGCATCTCCACCAACTGCAGGTCATCGTCATCGTCGGAGAAGTCACCCTCATTCCCAATACCCGTGTCCTCGTCGTCTGACGACGATGACAGAGGCACTAAGGAGTCTAACTGCAGCTGGGGCGACAAACCTTTGCCACCATCGTTTGATTTCACCACCGGTGACTTCACGGAATTTGACCCACTTCCCGCTGGGGAGGTCTTCTCTCCCGGTGCTTCCTTCCCCTTCTGCTTCCTCCTCCTTCCCACCGAGTCTTCCTTCGACAAACTCCGAACCTGTAATCGGTCCGGACTTGATCCAACAAGAGATTCTGACTTCGTGCGTCGTCGTGGCTTCCTTCCCGGGCTACCAATGGCGCCCTCTTGTGGTGACTTTCCAGACGAGCTGCATTTCGGCAAGGTGGTGGTCTCCATCCTCTCGTCGATGCTGCCCTTTCTTACCGTGATCCTTCCCCCACTGTTTGAGCTGCACTTCCTCAGGGCCGCTTCAATGGCTTCATCTATGCTGTCTTTCTCGGTTGCCGTTGGTGACATGTGATTATCAATGGCTACCGTCTCCTTGCCGACGCCAAACTTGTGCGTTGTCGTGTCAACAGTGTCGTCAACGCTGTTTGCATCTACAAGCAGACACAACAGAAACATTGGGTTGTTATCCACCTTAGCATGTGATTCTTGTCTATCTCGTAGACTACTGGCATGATGTACGATGTTACCGTATTAAAACTGTTGTTAATTGTTATTCCAGAAGTCAATGGATTTAACTAGCATGTTTAAAACACAGATTTATTATGTATGTTAATGAATGTTTTTCTTCAAATTGCGCCATTATAGAATTAAATGTACATGTGTTGACAACTGTGTTTGGCCGTGACTCTCTAAATATGGCAATCGTGAAATGCCCTGACAAGTTGATTTACTCGCTGTTTAGTGCTTGACAAAAAATATAATAATAACATAATTACTGTATTAGACTTCTAAAGGCCCAATAGGTGTCATGAGTTTTGTCTATAGACTATTGACTGAAATATGAGACATGGAAGTTGTAGACAGGTCTACAAACAGCCAAGTTTGATGAATAGTGGTGTCATTTGATCAATACTATATCAAACACTGTGACACTGGACTAGACAACACAGAAGAATCAAACAAAATGACAAACTTACAAACACAAAAACGTCAACATGATTTGATCTTGAAATGACTTCATACTTCCCACTACATCATGTTGGTGTTTTTTTATTATCTGTACACTGAGCTGTTTAAATGGATTTTTCATGTTTCAGTGAACCTCACCCACCAGCCAGGAGTGTAAATAAACGCGTTTGTGAAATACGGGTCATGGATACTGCCACAGATATAGGTGATAAGCCAAAACGGTGCACTTAAATGATTGTGCCCAGCTCTATGAGGCCAGGCCGCAAAACTCCAGCACAATGGCCCAGCCTAAAGAACTCATTTGAACAGCTATTCTTAGGCAGGCATGTGGTGGGGCCAGCCATGCGTGACTCCCAGAATTTATGAACACTCACTGGCCCTACACCAGTGCGTCAGAGAAAACAGGTGAAATGAGGGTAGGGTTATTGTCAACGCCTGGATGAGGGCACAGGTCCAAGTTGTCACCTCTGCACTTACATGGCACTGAGAGAATACCCTACAGCACGGCAACTCAACTGGAATACTGCCAGAAAATACAGAGCTCAGGTTTTAGGTGGTTTCCTCCAAACAGCACAAGCTTGGGTTTGTCCTCTAGAATTACTGAGTCCACTACAGGTTACACATTTACCCCCTGTGTGGGATCTTTTACTTCCCCTGGCATAGATACCAGATAGAAGGGTCCACTGGCTTTTAGTGTCTCTTCTAAAAGACACAGGCAAATGTGGGGTGAACGAAATTGCCTAAGTTTCGAAACAGAGGTAGGTGGGATTGAACACCGCCCCTCGATTGACAGTCCGGCGCTCTACCGCGTGACCACCGCTCCCCAGCTCTGCTGAAACTAGTCTTCATAATAAATTCACTATTGCATAGAATAGTCTAATGTTAATTTATTCTGTCACTGTTTTCAAACAGTCTGTAGAAAACTTGTGCATTGCCACAACGTGTCAGAGCTAAGCTGAGCCAGTGGATAGGAAAAATCTTGCAAATCTGACATTTTAATGCATGTAAAAGTACCCTGCCACGACTACAATTATTAATTTGCTATCTCAACAATGAAATGATATGTATGTGGCATTTCTTCGATTAACATTTCAATGTGTTTCAATATTGTCAAAGCCAATAGTAACAAGACATGGTTGGCTCATCTCATTGCCAATGAAGCGTCTATTTTGCCAATATTTATTATTTTTATAACCAAAACTTGACGCAATATTACTGTTTGAAAAATTACTTGAAAAATCAACATTTCCAAAGCTAACCACACTTTGTTAATAACACATATGTGGAATATATTACCTGAAATGTACAATGATACTACGTATACCAATACACAGATACTACTGATACACCATAGCACCTGAATGACTCACAGTGACATGGAATCGTCCAACAAAAAAATCAGCATTGTGTCAGAATATTAGCAACTTATTTCTTTCTAAAGACATGACAAAAAGATTTGTTGTCAGATGTATACATCCAAGATACCAACACCTTAAATAGGTGTTTTCAGTGGCACTCGCTCTCAAATGGCGATAACAAAACCTGCATACTGCTTATTGAGGAAACTAATTACAGGCCAAGTCTAACAATGATTGATCAACTAACAGCTGGTATTGCAGGGACCTTATCAGTTACACTGCTACAGGATTTATAAACGCATTAGTGCACCACTCCAGTGTGGGTCCAGCTCCCACTGTTGTGATCGCAACTGATAAAAACTAGCAGTAAATTAAATCCAAATGGAACAGCTATATATCAGCTGGTACAATGGCACATGAAAGGGCAACTCATACTTATTCTGATTGCGGTAATCAACCAGAATTAATCCAATTCACGCCTATTCATGCAAGTGTGTGGAGCGTAAGGATGAGTTCTTGCCAGCACACACCAGGGGGTAGAAACCCGATCGGGGCAAAAACTACATGGGTGTTTCCGGTGTTCCCACTAGACATTAATTTTAAACAGGATCCTTCATAAAATCGCATGGACCTTGCAGACTCATTTTTTGGGTTTCCCGTTGCATATAGACAGCAGTTGTTGCAGTATTATTGATCTGTTTTTAGAAGTTCTCCAAGCTCATAGCTTTATGCAGAGACCTATCCACCCATTATTTGGACGGGCAAAGCCCACTGTGGACAGGTAGTAACATCACAGGACGTCATCTGGACAGTGTTATAATACGGTGCTGCTGCGTGAAACCTTTGTCAAATGTTTTCACTCTACATTGTTCTAGTTTACTCAGCTGTATGAATGAGTCCTTGGCTATAGACAGTGGTGGATATTTGTGCGAGCACCTTTAGCCCAGCAATTGAAGTGTGGCTGGATGCTTTCCAAGTTGAGATGGTGTTCAATTGAACATACATGCCAGTGGAGTAAAGTGTAAAACGCTTTGACAGTCCCGAGTCCTGGATAGTGTGCTAAGTAAGAACTTATCCTTTTATAACTGGTGTAGGCCTACTACTGACTTGAGTGATTTAGCTAGTCATGAGAAGTAGTTGTAAAGCAGCAGTAAGGAAGGACCAGTAGCCTTGCCTTGTTGTCACAGTGAAATAATGCAGCCACCCAGCCACTCAACAAGTGGGTCAGAGTTTTATCTCCAGTCAAGTGTACTGCCTGCAGTGTGGCTCAAGGTTAACAGGGTGACACCCCCATTGCCATACACCCACCAACCCCCAACACCATCTATCACACTTGACTGATGTGTCCCTTCAACACTTCCACTCCAAGTTCCAGCATCAAGATGTTATTTAGCAACACAAACCTGTCACAGAATGACTGATGTTTTGACAGGCAAGGACTTTTCCAGGGCTTGGAAACAAAGTGGATTCCAATAAAGAACTCAGGCCACAAATGAATGTCTGAGTATGTATGTGAGCAGTGAACAGGCCTGTCAGTTCATAAAATTGCATTTGTTTTTATAATTATTTTCTTTCATTAGACCAGTACTTCTGTATGGAGCAGAATGTTGGACAGTTAGAAAGAAGGAAGAACAGATTCTCGAGAAAACAGAGATGAGGACGTTGAGAAGAATTGAAGGTGGACACTGAGAGACAAAGGAAAGAGTGTGGACATCAGAAAGGAGCTAGGAGTGAATAACATACAAGAGAAAGTTGGGGAAATAAGACTACGCTGATATGGACACATGCAGAGAATGGAAGGAAACAATGAAGTGAGAGCAATTGTTGACATGAGAGTGCCAGGAAAAAGACCAAGGGGGAGACCAAGAGGGAGATGGATGGATTGCGTCCGAAGGGATATGCAGACACTGCGGCCAGGACAGAACATTCTGGAAATCAAGAATTCGGGCTGCTGCTCTAGTGGGAAAAGGCGAAGAAGAAGAGATTATTATTTTCTGATATATCTATTTATTATCCTGTAGATGTTTTTACACAGTCTTCAATCGGTTATTATCAATACACCCTTTATTTTAATAATAGTATTTATCTGTAACTTATTAACATTTTATTTACCATTCATTATATTTGATTATTTTGACACATAATATTTTTATGCAATGTCATTTATTTTAACTAATTTAATATTATTAATTTTATGTAACATTAATATTCTGCATATATCTGTTCTTCTTACTGTTATAAATAAGGAAAGCTATTAATTTCTACACAAGTCATGAAATCACTAAAACACAAGTTTCCACCAATCCGTACAAAAACTTCTCAGAATACACAGATAAGCTAATAATTACATATTTCTCCCCACTTTGGCTATTTTTTTATCAACATACCCTTCAACTAAAACACTGCTTACATTTCTAAACACAAAACAGAATAAACCAGAGCAACAGGGATGGTGGGACACACTTTGAAACTGCACAGCACAAGAAATTACATGGAGCCCAAGGCAGAGAAGAGGGTTAAAACAAATCTGACAATTCACAACAAAGACAGCGAGTACTTCACACTACATCCGCTAACACAACTGTCACTCACCAGGTTGTTGTATCTTCTGCGGTGACACGGTTGCTATGGGCAACGGGTGCTTCCGAGGCCGCCCAACTTTTCGTTTCTCGTTCAATCCGGGTGGGGATGAGAGCTGAGGTTGCTTAGTGTTATCCGACGTGTTCACATGGGCTGACGCCACGACACCCGTCAGCTGCGTAGCGGCCATCAACTTGTGCCGTTTCTTCAGCGGAAGACACTGCTCTGACGTCACCAAATCTACACACTCCTCAGCGTCTTCCGTCGTCACACTTTTTCGCCTAAATCCACGGCGACCACGTTCCCGTGACAACCCCACCCCTTTGCGGTCAAGACCCAGCGGCTTCATGCGCCTCAGGTGCATGTCACGGTGGTGTTTGCGCTTCACGAGCTGCCAACTGAGGTTGAACGCTGCGGGAAGAGTCACCTTCTCAGGCACAGCAAACGGTGGTGACATGTCGGATTCACGGATCCGCAAACGGTCTAACTCCTGCACAAGATGGTCAACCTCGGCGAGGAATATCGGGTCGAAGATGTTCCGGTGTTTGCTCTTGAAGTATTTTAGTTTGCGTCGACGTCGGCGTCGCATGAAGTCCTCGAGTCGAAGCAACGGTGGCCGCGGTGGGATCTCTGGCATCGACGCTGTGCTGTTGGGCGACAGTGTCGGCATTGACCCCAATGGAGCAGCGTCACTGCCATCGTCATCCAATACCATCTCGCCCGACACGTACCCGCCACTCCTCGCTGTTGAACCACTGGCGCCATCTACCTCAACAGATAAACACGGTCCGCTCCATGAGTTCGCGCGATCTTGGGGTAGAGTCTCCTTGCTCGGCGACGCCGTCATGTCAGTCAACTTAGGAAGTGATGGCAGTGATGCATCATCCGATGAATGATCGTCATGGTTCAGTGACTCTGTTGCTGTGTCTCTGACTGGCTTCGGCTTCCTGCGTTTCCGCCGTCGCCGCCGGTGAAACACCTTCAAACTCACACGATGCGTCTTACCCTTCCTCACCTTTGCGGCAGACTTCCAACGTCTTACTCCATCTTGGATCTGGCTCCACTGCGACACTCTATCAGCAGCGCCCTCTTGTGGTGAACCCCCACCGCCCTGTGACTGCGCTGACGGCAGTGACGTTGGTTTCTGCGTCGACGCAGCCTCCTGGGGGGTGTTACTGTCTGACTCCTCCTCGGCCGGATGGAACTGGAAGTCGATGGAGTTCTGTACGCTCTGCACCAGCGAGTCGAGCTCCCTGTCTCTGCCGCGTTCACCACCAGAGGGGGCGGTCGTGTTTACCCGTGCTTTCGCTGTTGCAGTCCTCAGCTGTGCATATGTGTTTGATGTTGACAACCGTGCAGCGATCTGGTCATCTGTCAATGGCACCTTACGGGGGCGGCCACGCTTCCTTTTCACCCCCGTCTCGTTGCCAGCGCTGACACCAGTGCCATCTGGCGAGCCACTGCACAGTCTTGACACATCATCCAAAATCTCCGGCACTCCGCTTTTGTCTGAAATGCCTTCCACCGGTTCTGGTGTTTTTAAGAACTTCTCAAAGATGTTCATGACTTTATTACGACCTGGATTTTCTTGGGTCGCAGTGACACACGCACTGTCATCATCAGCTTTACCAGTTGACAGATGCTGTGTGGCTTTTGCAGGTGGCATTCTGCTCCTACTGACGCCATTTGAGCCGAGCACCAGCCCGAGCTTTGACCTCACCGTGACACGGGGCAACTCATCGTAGTCAGTCCTCCGCACGGGCTTGTGCAGAACATTCCGCGACTTCTTTTTCGTCGTACCCTTTGGTCGGCCGCGTTTTGGCTTTTCGATGACGATGGGGGCCGCAATCTTTATCTGCTGCTGCAGGTGACTGAGAGGGTTGCACCAGTCAACTGTCTGCGTGCTCGTGCAGTCTGCGCCGAGTTCTGTCCTCAGGGAAGTCTCACAATGCTGGCCTTCCGATACAGTGTCATGGCTACTGTTGGTCACACTGTGGCTGTGACGTCTGCGAGGACGCCCGCAACGAGACTTCAACCCTCGTGACCTCTGCTGCGAGACGAGACGCTGCACCGTCTCGGCATCGAGGCGTGGATGTTTGCGTGGTCGCCCGGGGCGTGGCACATGATCACCTGACGCACTCGCGTGCCCTTTCACCTTATCGACACTACTGCTACGTATCCCACGTTTCAACATTACCATCTCCGTGGGCACTAGGGCGGCTTCAACCGACTCACTGGGTATCGTATCCAATTTCTTTCGCCTGCCTGGCTTCTTCTTCCTCTTTGTGGGACACGATTCATTCGAGTCCTGGTCCTTTGGGTCAGTCCTCCATGTGGCCTTTTTGATAAATGCCAGTGGCGTGTCCTCACTGCTCATGCTGTTACAATCCAGGACGTCCACCTGTGACGGAACCGGTGCGTCACTGGACTTACCTGTAGAAAGTCTTTCATGTGCACCCTGAAGGCTGTCCACATCCTCAGGGACTTTGCAGTCAACCATTGCATGACCGCCACAGTTCTCTGTGTCACACGTGATCACAATAGGACTGTCACTGGCAACACTCTGCCCGGTGACATCACTCCTCAGTTCCTTCCCTGGCAACCGTGAGGTTGACACACTACGTTTTGGTTTTCGTTCGCCTTTCGACTTCCTCTCTTTTGCCGAGATTTTGCTATGTTTTTCCTCCTTCGTCCGTTTCACTGCGGCGCCATCTACCGGTGTGATTTTGCCAGCTTCTTTCGAGTCGAACTCCGGACACGTCACACAACTAACACATGCGTCTCCAGGCATGGCTGTGGTATATTCCGTTACCGTCACATGATCATTTCTACACGTCGATACGCTGCTCGAATCAACAGCCGCTGACGTTGTATTATCCACCGTATCGGCACCATCAGCAGACACATGTGACGGTTTTTTCCTTAACTTCACATGACAAGTCACGTCCTCGGATGTTTCCACACTGTCCCCAGCTGTAGCATCCTGCAGTGGGGACAGTGTCTTGCTATGTTTTGACGTTTCTTCGTCCGGCACATGGACCCTGTCTGTTTGGCTGTTTAGCCCAGACACATGCTGTGAACTCGGGGGCAACAAGGGCGGGGGCGAGTCAGGCGTATTGGGCGAACCAGAGCTCGACTGGATACCACTGTCTGGCGAAACGTTCGACTCCGTATCAATCCTCAGCAAACACTCGACGGACTCACAGTGCTGTCGGTCCACGGGTTCATCAACCGCACTCTGGTGAGACGACTTCACCGTCGACAGCGGCCTGCGTTTGTGTGGGTCTGTGTGGGTGCTCTTGCCGGCCCCACTATCATCACCGACATCGGATTTCGATTTATGCCTATTTGGTTTCGACTTACACGTGGACGTCCCCACCTTCTGTTTTTCGCTGGCCTTATTTTTAAGCGGGTCACTTCTGTCACTGTGTGTACGCGGGGATCTGTGGGACAAACTACGTCGGGAGGGCACTGGCTTCTTATTAGCTTTATTGTTCTTTAGTGAATCTGGCCTCCCAGCCCTCTCATGTCCCTCCTCACCCCGAACGTCCATATGGTCAGTGTGTCCACCATTAGGACCAGACTGCTGCGTTTCATGATCATTATCCACAACCGGCGATTTGTTTTCAACGCTGACCACCGACAACTTTTCCGCGTAAACACTCTGAACAGTGCCCAACACACGACTCCCGTTGTTTTTGTCGGTGTCACAAGTGCCACCAGATGGCGACACTGGCACGTCATCAGCGCGTTGTTCTCCGTCGTTGTGATCGTCGGTGACCATCGCTGCAAGCGTGTCATTGACGAGGTGGGTACAGATCATGTCGTCAACGTTGCCGTAGTGATCCTGCTCATTGTGTTGTGAGTCAGTCGAGTCGAGTCCACTCAGCAGACTGTGCGACTCGTTACACGATGAACTAGTGCTGACATCTGGCAAGATGGCCGCCAGGTCGTCCTGGTCGAGCTCCTGTAGTGACTCCGAGTCCCGCAGGCTTCCCTCCTTACCTCGCAGCTCTCCATGGACGAGGGTCTTCGTGAGGGAGTCGGTGAGGTCAAGGACATCCAGGTCCTGTAGGATCGCCTCTGACTTGGCTCCACCGCCGTCACCGTCACCACTGCAGACATTGTCGACACCCAGTGCGACGTTGCCCATCTTCACATTGTTGTTGGTTGGTGCTGTTGGTGTGTCAACGTCAGACGCCACGTCACCGCCCTCGGTCGGTTCCTGGACTGCGTCGTCCTCCTACAACACACAGGTCAAGGGTCACTTGATGACACACTTATATCCACATACAGACACTACACACCTTATTCTCAGTAACAACCAAAAAACGATCTCATTCGTAGCAATAAAATAACTCTTAACACAGCAACACAGTGTCACTACCCCAACCTACACCAACACGTGAAAAAGCTTCTATTAATTCCTATCTTGTCTTACTGAAAACAAAACCAATGCCTCCAGTAAACGTTCACGTGGACGAGAACGACCGTCTGATCACGCCGAGAATAGACCAATCTTAGGCCGACACATTACACCGTCACTAACACATTACACCGTCACTAACACATTCTCTGTGAGTTCCTAAACCTTGTCGCATTAGTTGAGCTGCATTAGAAGCGGCTTAAATGACACAAGAAGACTAACAGTCAACCACCTCCTACACTACCTGTCCAGGCCACACCTCCTGACAACTGGTGCTCTGTTACTAATCTGTATCTCTCCCACTGATCTCAGTGAGAGACCCTCCCTACAGCTATAGACCACCAGTGTGTGTGAGGGCAGTGACCCAAGCAGTGTGACTGCTGTTATGAGTGGGCAGGCCCTGGCAGTCTACACGCTTCACAGCATCAAACTGTCTTATTTATAGCCACTATTCACCAGACACATCTAGACTAAGTTGTGTTTTGTAAAAAAAAACACGCGTCACACTGTCTTCAGATCTGAAAAAGTTATTCGAGCTGTATTTGATCATATCGTGATGATTTTAAACAATGTTACAGGATAGCTGAGGATACAAACCGCCAACACAAGCTGGTGGGAAACAGTAGAACCCGTGGGAATAAAAACCATGCTGCTATAAACAGGTAAATACCAAAGATCTGACCAGAGGCAGTTCAGGATCACCTGAGGCTGAATTCTGTTTTATTGCTCTGTAAATACTGCAAATTCATAATTTAAGGAAATACAACCTACACTGCCCCACATGTACACCCTGCCCCACACGCACACCCCTGCCCCACATGTACACCCTGCCCCACAGGTACACCCCTGCCCCACATGTACACCCTGCCCCACACGTACACCCTATCCTACATGTACACCTGTCCTAGATGTACACATTGCCCTACATGTACACCTGTCCTACATGTACACCCAGCCCCACGTGTACACCCCTGCCCCACATGTACACTTTGCCCCGCATGTACACCTTGCCCTACATATACACCTGTCTTACATGTACACCCTGCCCTAATTGTACACCTGTCCTACATGTACACCCCTACCATACATGTACACCTGTCCTACTTGTACACCCTGCCCTAATTATGCACCTGTCCTACATGTACACCCTGCCCTACATGTACACCCTGCCCTACATGTACACCCTGCCCTACATGTACACCCTGCCCTACATGTACACCCTGCCCCACGTGTACACCCTGTCCCACATGTACACCTGTCTTACATGTACACCCTGCCCTACATGTTCACCCTGCTCCACATGTACACCCTGCTCCACATGTACACCCTGCCCTACATGTACACCCTGCCCCATATGTACACCTTGCCCTACATGTACACCCCTGTCCCACATGTACATCCTATGGGCCAAGGACAGGAGAGACCTGCTTCACTAGCAACACCTGGCTGCAGTAGCCATGTGCCTGGGTAAACAGTGCTTGGACAGAGTGGTCAGTGAGACAGACCACCTGCTAACATTAGCAGCCCATAACTCTCTGACCACTCCACCCTGATGGCTGTTTGCAGCAGATAAGCAGTACAAAGAGCATTATTTTGTAGCAATGGTGAGTGTAACTGATAAGACCCCTGGCGATCTGTGATGACTTCTACAGGTGTACACTGCACATGTCTGTTGACTGCTCACACCTGCCCCACCTGTTAGACTCACTGACAGACAAACACAGGACACTTGTACTTACAGGTGTGCTCAGCACCTGTCAACAAAACATATTTACGCGGAGGGTAAAACACAACCTTCCTTAACACAATGCCACATCAATGTGTAGGTGGATGTTACCTTGAAATCACACGATCCCTGTAACAAGTTACACCCACCAATGCATGTGACAGACGGATTGTGACAAAAGTATGCTAGACCATGAGAAACGTATGGTAACTGTTAACAGTATGTCAGTCATTTCCAGGTGACATTTGTGGACAGCATGTCAGGAGACACCACATCTGTCATGTGTCAACACTGTCACCACACAGACCAGGTCCAGGAGACACATTATCTGTGCTTGAGAGAGTGGACCATGGTCTCACCCTGGACCTGAGGATCTCACCCAAGTGTGCTTGCAGGGCCAGTTAGACCCAGGGTTAAATCAGCATGACAACGAGGGTGTGGGTTGGGTGACACTTGCCAAGTGATTTGCAAGAGATGATGTGTCACACACACACACACTAAGAACAGCCAGGACAAACATTAGCATTACTGTCATGTCCACCGACATTTGTAGTAATACTTCATTAACATACCTCTTCAGAAAACTCTACACAATTACGCTGAAACTTGCCATGTAAGACAACATCTCCCCAGCACCTAGTTGTCCGTCTGATAGGCCAATATAACCCATAGCGGGAAATCAATCAAATTACCTACTACAACCTTTTTATAAGCGTTTCAGTGAGAGATCTTAACCAGGGACCCACCAGGGGCTGTGAATGGGTGCTATGTTACAGGCTGTCTCCTACAGCAAGCTCCAGCCAACCTCAATGCATCTTAAGCAGAGAAGTGGTACAGCACCAACTGCTAGTTTAGACAGGTCACACAGCATCATGCTGTAGCAAAGGATGTCTTGATGCAGACATCATTAAGAAGCTTAAGGTCAAGGCTGTTTGGTGATGCAAGCGGGGCTTGGCACTGCACAGTTTATACATTGCAATGTCATCATACACAAGGTGGTGTTGATGTAGTTGGAGATGTTGAGGCCGCTTTATGTACCATGCCACATTGTTGTTAGTAAGGAACTTGTTAATTATTATAATTATTTAAATCTAACCACGCATTTAAACTACTAAGTTAACATACAGGTGACCCTCTACTCTTCCCACTGTCAGCCATGAAGTGGAAACTGCAGGCAACGTTTCAGTTTAACATGTGTCCATTGGGTTGTTGACAAGTAGCCACCAATAATGGACAGGTCACAGATCAATGTCCACCAACAACAGAGCAGGGGAAGATGAGTACACACATCAGAGGTCGGCTGTCAGCATTCTGCCTAAGAAAGCTGCGAGGTAGAAACAAGCAAAGGTGAAACCTAGCTGTTTGGAAGGCCAAGGGGTGCCTTTAGAGACATTCAATCAGATACAATTCCTTGTGTATTACACACGACCCATATGGTATGCCTATGCAAAATTAGAGAAGCCATTAGTAGAGTTTATAAAAATTAGGCAAACTGTGAAAAATTACCATTTTTGGGGGCCTTTACAATGATCCAATCAAACAAACATTTATGGCACATAGTAGCAGTGCCCTACAGAACTGTGGCAAGAGGAAGGTTGTCACCCTGTCCTGGTGTCATTGTCACACACTCTCCTGGTGTCCCTGACTCCCTGTCACCCTCTCCTGTTGTCCCTGTCACCCTCCCTTGGTGTCCATGTTACCTTTCCTGAGTCTCTGTCATCCTCTACTGGTGTCCACGTCACCCTCTCCTGGTGTCCAAGTCACCCTCTCCTGGAGTCTCTGTCACCCTCTCCGGGTGTTTATGTCATCCTCTCCGGGTGGTTATGTCATCCTCTCATGGTGTCCAAGTCACCCTCTCCTGGAGTCTCTGTCACCCTCTCCGGGTGTTTATGTCATCCTCTCCTGGTGTCCACGTCACCCTCTCCTGGTGTCCAAGTCACCCTCTCCTGGAGT
Organism: Ridgeia piscesae; assembly: GCA_025642075.2. Classification (NCBI taxonomy): domain Eukaryota; kingdom Metazoa; phylum Annelida; class Polychaeta; order Sabellida; family Siboglinidae; genus Ridgeia; species Ridgeia piscesae. The sequence goes on from JAODUO010000279.1 coordinate 64,667, forward strand.
CTCTGTCACCCTCTCCGGGTGGTTATGTCATCCTCTCCTGGTGTCCATGTCACCCTCTCCTGGTGTCCATGTCACCCTCTCCTGGTGTCCATGTCACCCTCTCCTGGTGTCCATGTCACCCTCTCCTGGTGTCCATGTCACCCTCTCCTGGTGTCCATGTCACCCTCTCCTGGTGTCCATGTCACCCTCTCCTGGTGTCCATGTCACCCTCTCCTGGTGTCACTGTCACCAGTGATAAGCTGTCTGTGTGAGGGCACCAGATGATGCAATGTCCCAGACTCCAGTCACCAGCTGTATTACCAGGTTCTGTATCATGTCACATCGGATGACAGTCCCTACAGAGCAGCATCTCCCAGCATCAAGCTCAGAGGACCATTTCACTATGACACCAGTTCTGGTGTCATATAGAATATTGACCCGGGGGTAAAGTGACCCGCGGGTCACTATTCTATATAGAATAATGACCCCCGGGTCACTTTTCCATAGATTTTCAGTTATAGAAAAATGACCCGCCCTATAGAAAAATGACCCGCCCCCATATTTTATGGATATATATTTGAAATAATGGTTTTGATCATAATGTTAGATTACAGCACTTAAACAACTATTTCACTTCAAAAGATAATATCTAATGTTAAATTTAGGTCACCAAAAAATGAAAAAGTTTTTTTTATTTCTGTTAGCAAATGTCATTGATATTAAAAAAGCCATCCAATTATTTTATTCTTTGGCAAGGGAGTCAGTGTATCCTATTATTTGGTGAACTTGGTAGTAAATCTCAACTGGTTTAGCAATTGCAGTTGACTAGATGAGGTAAACGGTTCACCAGGTAACCTGCTTAGAAGTTGGGAAGCCATATCCTTGCCATTTAGTGCCAGTGTAATTACCAAATGGATATTTATTTACTGTAATGGTTGTATGAATCATACACCATCACATAACCTTATAAATTGCAAAGTATTTTTATAACATCAACTATTATGAGCCACGGGTCAATATACTATACCATAGAAATATGACCCCCCCATTACTGTAAAATATTTATTCGGTAATTATCAAATGGATATTTATTGTAATGCTTGTACGAATCATACACCATCACATAACCTTATAAATTGCAAAGTATTTTTATAACATCAACTATTATGAGCCACGGGTCAATATACTATACCATAGAAATATGACCCCCCACCTCATTTCATTTATCTAAGGCAGTTAGCAGAATGTTTCCCATGGAATTGGACACGAAATAAAATACTGGTGTTGGTGCAAGTGTCTACAAAATATGTCAATTGAACATTGTCAGTTTAAAAAGGAGATCTTTAATTGGAAAACAGTATTATGGCATAACCATAATATCATTAATCTATCAATCAAAGTGCAATGTTGCATAAACATCAACAAAACATTACTCTCAATGTGATTACTACTTAAATACATAAACAAATAAAGATCCATAAAGAAACAAGGGGTGGGTCATTTTTCCATAGGGGGGGTCAATTTTCTATTATAGTATTTTGACCCCCGGGTCACTTTTCTACGCGGGTCAATATACTATCTGACACCGGAACATGCAGTTTGTCAGGGCACAGGAATGTCGCTTAAGAACCAGGGTTCTAATTCCTGCATTTCTGAAACGGGACAATCTTGTCCACCCTACATTGCCTGTGTCATTAGGAGGAGCCATCAACTGGGCTCTGGAGTCTAGACAGAAGTAAAACATCCGTCAATCAACCACTCAATCACTCACACATCCATAGATGAACACACACACACACACACACACACACACACACACGCATGCACAAGCATGCACACGCATGCACACACATGCATGCACACACACATTGTTGAGCACTGAGCCACTATTTCACAGCCACATTTTTCACTTGCAGTGACATATTTGGGTTGCTGAGTCCTGTGTCTGAATATGTTCAATGACAAGACGTGGCCTGAATTGACAACTAAGTGCGTGTCACCAACATCAAACCCTCTGTAGTTGTTACTCGTACATCATAATTCCATCAGCAAGTACAAGCCACAACACTCCCCCTCCCTTTATGCACAAATGTAGATAGACGACACATTGGTAGGTACATGAGGCTCTGTGCCAGACAGGTCCTTGCTGTATGCACACATTCCTCGCACTGGAGTAGCTACCAATTCACACATCAACATCTGACCTCACATAGAACTTAGAAGGCAATAAATTGACAAGGTCTGTAGTGTCATTTTGTTGTCACTGCAAGAGAAAGCTGTAACACAGTGGACTACCAAAGTACCAAGTACACACATTTATCGCGTCTTATGTCACTTCTTTGTTTAATTAAAGCGAAATCGGTGTTACAAATCAATGAAACAATAAATATTATCAGTCTTTACTGCACAAAGAAGCCATAACCGCCTAGTAACATTACTGCTCCTGACTCATCAAGTCAACCAAATTGGTTTCACATAATTATGCAGGCACAAATGTGACCTTTTTCACATGTCTATTCAGTTTATGGGACTGGGTGAGTTCTGTGGGGTGTCAGTGGACATGGCTGCACCTGACACAGGGTGAGTCCATGGAGTAATGTCAGCAGGTCCACAGTCCACACACAGTCGGCTGACAACAGTGGCTAAATAACTTGTGGAACATCACCAAGCATTTTGAACAAGTGAAAGGCTTTCTCTCAAATTATTTTTCTAAAACAATAAGTTCTTATATAGCGCAGTATCCATTCCTCAGGTCTGCTCAAAGCACTTCACTTCCCTGGTAGACCTGTGCAATGGAACACCATCAGCACTTCTCTGGGAAAAATCCAACCTTGCTGTAATTAATACGTGAAGGCTCCTCTTGCATCCGCCACTATCTATAGCCAGATACTCATTCATAAAGCTGAGTGAATTGGAGCAACGTAGCGTGAAAAAAATTGCCTATGCTTTAACACCACAGCACAAGATTCGAACCTGAGTTTTCTTAGTCGAGAGTCCAAAGCTCTACCCAAGCCTTTGCACTATAATATATAATGACAATTTTTTAAGTCATATATCACACTGAAATAGTTCTCAGGAACATACATACTAGTGTAAAACATTGCCTAAAGGGCATAAAGGTGTGTCCAGGTTGAACAACATGAGTTTTTTTAACTATTTTTACACATCTGACATGGCCATCAATCACAGCAGAATTGTGGGCAAGGCATTTATTGAGTTGGTGAGAGACCTTTGTCCTTGCCCAGTTAGTGGAACTCTACTGCACAATAACCCTCATAGAGGGACCACATCAAAAATAATGAATGACTATTCAGGAGAGGTGAGACAACACAGCCAGCCACCAGCAGTCTGACACCCACACTTAATTGTATCAGATGACACATAATTAGTAGCAACATGTTGTTTGATCTGCACAGAGGACAATAGTCTTCTATTCACAAACTGTGTCATACCGAAAAATCCAAATTACACAGCATGGAATCCTGACACATGCAGGTTTAATGCTGAAATTCTTTGCACTAGCAGGTTTTTACTAACTGGCCCACTGTGTGAGAACAATCAACCACCCAGGTAATCTCACCTCTGTTTTGGCACTTTGGCCTTCTATAAAGCTCAGGCGTTCCTCTTTGCTTACCTTACACACAACTGGCTGGGTGGGCGGGCTACAAATTCTACATGATCCTGGGTTCTATGCTGTGAGTTTACTGCATCACACAGCTAATCTGCAGTACTGCTGTGCCTGGCTGCAGTTCAGTGTTTCCCTGGTATATGAAGAGCGAGGTGGGCCACATCGGTATTTTTCTAAGCCACCTCGCCCAAAATATGCCAGAATAGCCACCTCATAGCTATTTCTTGCTATAAACATGTTTACATGTTGGTACTGCTATGCATTTGTTTCCTGTCTATTTCCAAGGGAATGGAATAGGTTAAACATCATTCAGAAATCAGAATGCATCATTTTGAATGCAGTTTTAAATGTAGTTCTAGATGGCCATGCCCCCACCAGACCTACATAGAGCCATCACACCTCCAGTGCTTGCTCAGCCCACCCTACCACCTCACACATCATGTTACTCAGGGGAAACACTGCAGTGTTGGCGTGTGATCAAGGAATAAGATGTTTATGAAATGAGAACAGCTATTGCAATGAACTACTTGCTCCAAATCCAAGACAGCTGTTTGAAAACATTTCAACTAGGCTGCATTTTATCCACATAAATACACAACACCTACAGTCAGGTATGCTTTTACAATGCACTGGTGGTTTTAGGGGTGTAAAAAGTAACAATTATTGGAGTTGTATAATTACAGACTCACTTTCCACCCACCTTTGTAGTTACCTTCTGCACCGATATCAAATGAGAGCATGTCACAATATAAATGAAAAAGAAATCATTTGAGGTTTTGTCAAGTAATTATTACAAAATCAATGTGAATGCGAAGTAAAGCTGATCATATGCATTGATTTTTTAGGGAAATTGGTAAGAGTCCCATTTTGTTCATATCTGTCAGTCTGTGGGAATCCATAAATTTTCTACAAACCCAATCAGGGCTTTATGCAGGACCAACTTATTGCCAGTCACACGTTTTGGTGCACACATGGATGGTAACTGTTAAGCCAGTTTACAAACTTTAAAATGTGTTTGATGACCTGAAATGGACTACAAATACACATGTGACAACATTTACATTACTTTTTTTGCTCCTTCATTTTTACCTGTCCACCGCCCATCCACCCGTATTTCTACCCATCCACAACTGTTTTTACCCGTCTAAATGACGGGTGGACGGGTCTCTGCATAAAGCTATGAACCCAATGGTGTGTTGTAATTGTTGTTCCAGTTAATCAATTCTGACAGTGGCTAGTTGGTCTGTGCTACTGGTCAGCTAATTGCTGTGTGACCAATAATAATTTTAATAAAAAAATGGGCCAAGTAGCTCTGAAGTCCTTTGGACTATATAGTGAAATGTGCTTTGATGAATCACAGTCACTGCCTAGTCTCTTCATTATAATCACCTAGCACTGTATCCATATGAGATGACCAGAAACTCAGCCAAACTGCGACAGCGACAAAAAGCGATAGGACTGGTCATTAGTTTCTTTGTGTCAAGATGACGTTATCTGTCTCCACCCACTCAGCCAGCCCTGTCATCAGAATTCTAATTTTCGGCGCATATTTTCACTAAATCACGGATGATAGGTCACCAACGAAAAATATGACCTATTTGAATAATTATGCCATTGTATAGAATGTCATGCTGTCGTTTTTTTAATATTAAATATGCCATATTTAATGCTGATTGCTGAGTGAATGACATAAAGACTGCTTGACCAATACATTTCTCAGTTCGGCACCAGATCTGGTCACTGCTAACAGGTGAAAGCAATGATCGCTGAACAATTTGTGTGGTTGCGTTTATCAAGTAGTCGTTCATTGTGGGTACATTTTAACCTAGGAAAACGGTCATTCAAGACGACTGGTCACTCATGACAGCTCGCACAAGACAGGTTTTACTGTATTTGCTAGATTTATTATTATTATGTATTTTATGACTAATAGGTTATTTTAGTTAATTATATAGACATGTATTTTTATTATTTATTTTTTTATTTTACCTGTGGGTAGTATTCATTCTTCTTATTGTATAAATTTTTACCAGCTGTATGTTGTAAAGAGCCACAAATAATTATGGATGTGGCGCTACATGAAATAAAATATCATTATATTATAATCAAACTTATGATTTCCCTCAGATCATAGTGATGATAATAATAATTATTATATTATTAATAATTGCTCGTCCGAATGCAGTAAGTAAAGTTTATAAACGTTCATGCACACAAACATGCCCGTCTAACGGTATTTTGTGTAAAGCTAACTTATATAGCGATTTTATGGTAACCGTGGAGCTGTGTGTGTCACTGCCGCGGCTACATGCAGCTCCACGGTTACCATAAAATGGTTTGCGTGTCAGAATTTAAGCAATTGTTTCATATAAAATTCGGATAGAAAAAAGTCTTCTATAATACAATAGTAGATGGGTTTGATATTTTTATTTGGTCTGGCTGAAAACTTGTTCATAACTTTTTTAATTAGTTTCTTTTCCAGTTTTGCAGCGTCTACGCTGCCAAGTTTAGATTCAAACTGAAGCATGGAATCTCTTCTGTCATGTCAATGGAAGACATGTTTGGTATCGGGCCAACATGTGAATCACCGGCCGTTTCAAAAGCCATGCATTGAAGAAACACGCGGACAGCTTTTATGTCAGCCGAGCGGAGTAGCAGACAGTAAATTTATTAAAATTACTTACCCCTGATCACCAGCAATAAAACGCACATTGATGTAAAGATAATAGACCATACTGTTATAGATATATTGTATTATTAAGGAGTAATGCAGATGAAGTGAATGGATGATGGTAGAACAATGCACAAGTAGGTTGACTCACACTGTTGACTGCATACGCGAGTACCTACATGTATATTAAGGTTTTTATTATGTTTTGCAGGAAAATGCATTTGTTTTTATAAAAAAACACAGATTCACAACAAATCCACCAGGGGACACCATGACCAACATCGTGCTGACTTGTGAAGTTTTGCCTGTGTGTGATCATTTTTCGAAATTAAGGTAAAAAGTATAAGGAGAGAGAACATGACATTAAATGAAGATTTTTAATTGTGAAATAAATACACACGTAACTTGGTTTTGAGTTAATTGTTGTTTTTTCAGTATGGTATGTAAACCAAGCACAAAGTATAAATTGGTAAAAGGCAACAACAACCAATAAAGGGATTAGAGAAATAAAAAATTTAAATAAATAATATTACTACACTATGCAATATGACATTTCCCCTTGCCTCTGGCATTTTAACTGGTGCTCAGCGGCACAGTAGTAATCCACTAATTCATTTATTTAATTAAATAATACAATAAGCATTGATTATACTATCAGTGACCAAGTTGTTTTTTGTCAGCCGCCCGCAGTCCTCGCCCATTTAATGACTGCTCAAAATCAATTTCTCACCACTTTTGATTCGCAGTTCACGTGTTTTGTGCAATCGTAGCCAGGAGCTTAATTGTGTGCTGAAATAATTCCAGCGATCAACTGACAGACAGGGCGGCCTGTTATTACCCTAAAGTTGCCCCTCAGGGTTTTTACAGCCTGTCATCTGCACATTCTTGGAAGCAGAATTCCCATGGACCTTTACACAGGGCTGATACAGGATGTCTGGTTGCCTAAGAAAAAACCTGTGTGAACTTCAGTCTGATAGCATCGAGTCACAGACACAAACTGATGAAAAATGAACCCACCCAATCTGCTGGTGAAATAACGACCAACCCAGTGAGTGTGACTTCCTCCTGTAACTCAGAGAATGAGAAAATTGTAAATTAGATTTTGTAAGGGGTTGTGTCAGAATTCAGCCAGTTTCTTTAGGATATGGATACATAGCAGCCGTTTTATGTTCGATCATGTGTACCAAAAGGCACTCAGTATTAATTTGTTCCCATTATCCTATGTCCAGACTATGCACACTTTCTTGATATAATATTTTTGATCATTTTATATTTTCTAATTAAGATTTTTAGTCCCTGGAGATGAAAGTCAAACGGACTTATGGTATCACCAAGTGTCCACTATGACGTCTCAGAAACCGTTGAGGATCTATTTTTTATTTGACATAAGACATATGTTAGGTATATGCCAAATAAAAAATAAGGTCCCATAGGCAGATTTGTTCGACGCAGCACCTGTCATGGCGGGCACAGAATGTCCGCTTGCGAACCGACCGGGCAAACAAACATCTTCAAATTCGACAGAATGTTAGTTTGTACTTTGGCTGAAGCATCTCGCCAGTAAATGTTAGGATATATCTGCAACTAAATATCTGTGTTGATCGAGTTTTTACAAAAGCTTCAATACTACTGTCTGATATTTGTTTCAGTTTGTGGGAAAGGTTTATAATTAAGACACATAATGTAAACTAGCTGCCAAGTATGATTTTTACTTTCAGCACAATTTTAGAAAGAGTTTCAAATTATTTTATATTTCGCCAAATGACATCGCCAAAATCTATGACTGCTTCAATAAATCTTTCTGAGTAAAATGGCAAATATTCAGGTTCACTTTACCTGTTACAATTACACATTTTCATTAATGGACTCAGCTCCTTTTCCTGATTCCAACGATACGTGATTCACCTTTCTAGCTTAACTAGGAGCATAGATATGTTCAATTTTAGTTTTTTTTTAGTTGGGCAATAATGGCAAAATAACTATAATTATCCATTTTCAAGTTCATATTTTGCAAGTAGTTACTGGCTACCAACTTGCAAAAAAACCTTAATATAAGTAGTATATATTTTTATAAGAGAAATTAATGTTAAATCAACACTGTTTTTTGTCTGTGACATACCAAAATATGTCATTTCATCAATTTAAGCTGAGGACGTAAAAAGCAGGAAAATAGTTAATGTTTAAAAAATCATAACTTTTCTTGTAATCAAGCCACAGAGATGTAATTTGTACCACTGTAATCAGAATAAAAAGTTCTGTATGATTATGACAGAATCCAGCATGAATGTCACCTCTGAAAAATCTATCTGAAGTACCTAATTATCAAAGTATTACTAACTATTAGTAAACGACAACTGGATCTCAATCATAGTTTATCATGGGAAAGAAATACCTAAATCGTAAACCTGCATAAATCTAGCACTTGGCTCTAGATCTCCCAGTGGTCTACCCTCCCCTCCCCCTCAGTCACTGACAACCCAGGGTGAAACTTACACATTTCTTGTTTGGCCTAATGACAATTCTCCCCTACCAGATGTTGGTCATTGGCACCCCATCTACCAGTCATAAACCATTTAATTCACCCCCTCAGTGGGGGCACATGGATCCCCAACACCCCTGTACACATCTGACAATGCTCTGGTAGTCATAAAATAGTTATGGCCCAGGAGAAGACACCCCTACACAACTCCCCTTGTCACACTATCAAGGGTCATTAGCTGCAACTGATTTGAGTAATTGACCCTGAAATGAGGGTGGGAATTTTAAACAGGGAAACTTGAAGATAATTCCTAAAGAATATAAAACACCAGAAAACAAGATCTAAGGTGTCCCTACCTATGAAATACCCATTCGTTTGTTCATCCTTATTAAGCAAATATATGGTAAACTGTGAATTAACCCGTTATCTGTATATTGGCATGCCATAATTTATATAGGGGGATTCTGAATAGGTGAGGACCACAAGGACTTCTTGTAATGTTTATTTAGTCTGGAAGTGTGAACTATCATAACAGTTTAACGACATCACTCCACTGAAGTACACTTAAATAGCCGAGTAAGATCCTCAAACAGACCAGTAACTCTAGTAGTACAGCCATCAGCCCCAGGCATAGTGGAACAAATCACTTATTACTGTCATTCCAGTGATTGCTTAGTGTGGTGTTACCCTCACTAAATAAAACATCAACAAATAAAACTGAAGGGACTGATTTCAGTTGACAAACATTTGAGAACGCTTATGCAGTAAACAGCGTGGACCCAACAACACCAAGCCATTACTGCAGTTACAATAGTGTTTTGTATGTTTTGTCCACTTACAAACAATGTTCAACCAGATGGGTGGGTTTGATCTCTCACAGATCTCACCCCCAGTGGCTGCTATCTCACCACAGAGGTGGCAATCACACAGGGAGTAACAAGCACATAAAGTGTGCCAGGGCTGCACTTATCATAAACTACCTGCCATTAATCTGTTCTAGCCTGGTGCTAAACCCACTTACTGGGCTCATGTTTCCCCTGTGGCCTCAGTGGTGTGTAACCTGATCAGTGCAGTGTGCCAGTGTGACATGTCACTAAATGGACAGACTGATGACTTCTTCCTGCAGCCAGTCAGCCACAGTCACACCACAGATGGACCACTGATATCTAACACACCCCACCCTCTCTTTCTATCACCACTCAGACAGGCAAATTGACCATGTCCATACTGTGGACACATGACCACACTTACACAGAGGGGTAAACCACAACAGCAGAGGGGGTTGAACTAATTGTATGTACTCAAGCTGTGGTTGACCAGTCTTCAATGTATCACCCCAGGAATGGAAATGTCACCTGTGAATGGCTATAAAAACTAAATGACAGATGTCTGACAGAGTCCATGGATAGAGATGACAAATGTTTGTCCTCTCAATGAGCCATGACTTTTCGGTGTCCACAAACTGGTGTTTGCTGTTTACTTCAGAAATGTTGTTATAGAACCTCAGTGTCAGCTCAAATGCACCCAGTTGTTAACTGTTTGATATCAAGATTGTGGCTTTAACTGCTTATGAAAATATAACTTTGTGTTTAATTTACATTTGCTTTATTCAATGCATATGTATTTGTGACTGTAATTAAACCATGAAAGACCTGCATTAACTTCCCTGATAATCATCCCCAAGTATAACTGTCATTCACTAAAAGGTGTGTGGGGCATAATGTGGAACATTCGCCAATGCCACACACAACCTGTCAGAATAAACAGAGACATGTGTCAAATAGCATAGCTTTTTTGGTCCTGCATAAAGCCCTGTCAAGCAGCATTGAACCCACATGGCTGAACACAATATAAAGTTCCACCTTCGTTTATCTCAAAGTCCACACACATAGTGGTATAATTTATGGTCTCTTTCTTACAGCATCCATTCAGTGGTATACACATGATTCTAAAGACCACTCACATTTCAACAAACATCCAACACTATCAACTGTTTAAACTGGATACCTAATTGCCTTACTTCCATCAGATATGCAGTAGATAATTTCAAAAGGCCATGCCTTCAGCCTGAGTTCATCACATTATCAAGAAACGATAACTTCTTGCCACGGCAACAAAACACGTTTTTAAACCCCTTTGTACCTGTCCATAAATCACACACCTGACGTAAGATATGACACCACGTACCAGTCACCTGCCTCCACATCGTCACCACATAGCGACACCAACCCACAATTTAAAAGGACGCCAAAATATCCTGTGCGCACACAATGATGTAACCTGCACAGTGCACAGAGCGTCAGAATAAGTGAAGCACGGACAATAAATAGCACACCACTTACATGAAACATTACCTGGCCTCAAAGTCGTCCCTGGGCGCTCACCCTACAATCACTGCTAGCGGCAATGCACTTTTTGTACCAACTAGCGCTGCATGTAACTTGGTCGCAACTATGCCGGAGTGGCATGTGTACGTGAACCTAATTCGAACTATCCAATAGCTGGCTGCTTGCGTGCCCGGTACACTGCACGCAGCGCAAAGGCGCCAGTAAATAGCCATATCATATCATCCCAATTTTTAAAGACATTCAGCGACAAGACAGTTTGGCACAGCGACAATGATTCTGAAGGCGATATGACTACGTTACAACCGCAATGGATGTTTAAGGTGGTCAATTCTATCGGATTTCAGCATAAGTAATAGGTCCAATAGATGAAACGATATCATTATCCAGATCCAATCTTAATCACTGGTAACCCATGGTTATGAATCAAGGCAATATTATATAACGGTGAGTACATACTCAATAATCACTCAAGCAATCACTTCACTGCAAACAAGTGTATCTTCGGGTGGGGTGAATTAAATGATTCCCCCAGGCTCTGTTGGTGCAGCTGGTAAACAAATCTGTCATCTCCAAATATATGTAGTACAAAAACCATAGCAACTTTTATTGCTATTATATAATAAAAAAATGAATAATTAGTAATTCATGATAAAATCAAAGTTCTCCACAAATAAAGATGTTTAAAAATGATGAAAGTATTTCTTTTTTCGCAAATTTTGCATTACAGATACCACCTAACGTCATTTCAGATTTCAGTGTGAACATTTGTTTGCAATGCATCATCACACCATAGCTTTATGCACAGACCCGTCCACCCGTCATTTGGATGGGTAAAAATTGTTGTAGACGGGTAGAAATATGGGTGGACGGGTAAAAAAATGAAGGAGCAAAACATTATCTTCCAAAACCATAGATATTGTCAGTTATGCCTTAGAAGTGAGTGTAAATGGTGTCCCATGTGTGTGTTTGTAGTCCATTTCAGGTCATCAGACATGTATTTGAAAGTTTGTAAACTGGCTTAACAGTTCACAACCATGTGTTCACCAAAATGTGTGGCTGGCAATAATTTGGTCATGCATAAAGCCCTGATTCACACCATGCTACTTCACCTAAGTGCGACTAGTTATATTTTCCTCCCATCGAAAGCCACATTTTGTGTGAAATGAAAATGTACCGAGCCCGACATTAGATGCATTTAGTGACCTTGCCTCGAAGGTACATCAAAAGCAAGTTACAGAGAAATGGTACATCATACTTCACCACATGGGTGACACACAGTGACACACAGTGACATGGACACACGTTCTATGTCCCACGTCTCATTTAGTTTCAGACAATGCACTGACCTGGTTTGCTGCGAGGTGCAAAGGTTCATCCTCGACGCTTGGTGTATAATCACCCCGGAAGTTGACGCCGAACTGGGTATCATCAGAACGATGGCAGTTGTCCGAGTCACTACCCGTGTCACCGTCACTGACGTTTGCTGCCGCCGTATGACACGGCAGTGTCGACAGTGGCTCTGCCATGTCTAGCTGCGACACATCGCTGTGTCGACCCACTCACTGTCGCAGTGAAGTCACTGTGCACCTGTGATGACAAGAACATGTGTTGTACATATAAGTTGGTAGTTTTTCTCCATTTGGGACACGGTTTAGGTTAGAAATCATTACTTCTTAGTTTAGAAGTCTTGAGGTAATATGAGAGGCTATGATTAGTGTAAGTCATTATTGTAGTATAATTTAACTTACTTTGGAGCTTAATTGTCGATGATGAGTACAATATATTCAATATAGTGTAACTCATGTTTTAGTATATAATTCCCATGTCAGCTTCCCCCCCGAGTGGTGCCACTATCAAAAAGAAAGTGGACCCCCCAAATCTGTGAGTCCATATTCTATTGTAGAATTTGGACCTTCTGAAATTACTAACCCTAGTCTGCTAGGTCCACATTTAATGGACCCAGAATGTATTTCCTATGGCATCCATATTCCATATGATACCACCATTCCATGCTGTCCAGGTATTTACCCATACACCCAGTTTTGAATGGGCAAAGTCAATTTTGGAAAAGAAAAATTTGAATGGACAGGTGGAAATTTGAGATGCAAAAAGTCACAGTACAATGTAGGTATGTCTACCTAGAGTGGCCACACTGCCTGCATTCACGCACAGACACAAATATCTACCTGTTGACACATTATGAACTGGTGTAAATATGTCCTTGTGTAAAGGCATTACATTATTTTATCAATCCTTACATGGAGAAGTAGCATTGTTTTAAAAATCCCCACACAGAGAAACAGCCCTTCATTTGTTGAGTCACCTGGTTCATTCAACTAACAACACTTATGGCCACTGTGGCGCCATAGCCTCCAAGGACGATTTATAGAAGTGCTGGCCAGGACTGAAGCTCATTAATAGTTTTTTTAAGAGAACAGTAATGGAATGGAACAGACTGACTGTAACAGTTCTAGGCGCAGCCAAGGTGGACACTTAAATTTTGACTTGGCAGTTGGTTTTAATTTCCCAATATGCCTTGGCACATACCTCTACCCATGTTGACGTAATGACATTATCATTTTTGCCAGTTATCACACAGACAGACATAGATTGGTTTTCTTGATTTCTTTTAAACAATAGTTTTTTTCACCGTCATTAATGTAGATGTCCTCATGCTCTGTAAGGAGTGACAAACAGTGGCGCCTCACTGAGGAGTGTCAATAAACAAGGCTATGTACTGAACTACAATCAACCGGGCAGTACAGCGATAGATTGTTGACCTCTCCCTCTACTTCACAGTATTTATATAGACTGGAGACTGTATACCTGCCTGACCGTCACTTAATCAGTTTTAGATGGGCAGAACTTTGTATGTTGGGGATCCATATAAACAATGCTTACACAAAATCGATCAAAGACAATGTGCATTTATGTTTAATATAAACAATCATTCAAGTAATGTCAAACATCAAAAGATCTTGTTATTCGTATGTTAGAGACATCAAAGGCCATTTTTCAGACTGTCAGTTATTAGTTGTATTTTATAAAACAGTTTATGCAAACATTCTTATATGTGACAAATGCAGTGCCTAATGTTGTAGTTGATAAGGCATAAGCTCTCTATGAGGAGTATGAGCTAAACCTAGCTCTCTGAGTTATACCTAACTCTCTATGAGCTCAACCTAGCTCTCTATGAGTTATACCTAGCTCTCTATGAGCTAAACCTAGCTCTCCGAGTTATATCTAGCTCTCTATGAGCTAAATCTAGCTCTCTATGAGGAGTATGAGCTAAACCTAGCTCTCTGGGTTATACTTAGCTCTCTGTGAGCTAAACCTAGCACTCTGAGTTATACTTAGCTCTCTATGAGCTAAACCTAGCTCTCTGAGTTATACCTAGCTCTCTGTGAGTTATACCTAGCTCTCTATGAGCTAAACCTAGCTCTCTTGAGTTATACCTAGCTCTCTATGAGCTAAATCTAGCTCTCTATGAGGAGTATGAACTAAACCTAGCTCTCTGAGTTATACTTAGCTCTCTATGAGCTAAACCTAGCTCTCTGTGAGTTATACCTAGCTCTCTATGAGCTAAACCTAGCTCTCTAAGAACTACCATGTGTGGTCTCTGTGGAATGCATGCCTAAACGTGTGAAATAATTTTAGCATGAGTTGTTTGTTTCATTTTTATCCACTATTTATCCATCTAGTACATGCAGGAAGACATTCGAGGCTAGCCATGCTGTAACAGTAAATATTGAGTATCCATTACACAAGAATAATTGGACCCCTGACTCAAAGGACTAAATATAACACAATTATAGTTTGAAAAGTAAAACTAAAATTATCACAATGTAAACCGCTCTTTAATTATTATAGTCAATGGCCATGGACTCCACCAGCTGAACCAAGAACCACTGAGAGGTCAGAAGACCAATTCTCAACCTGTTCCTTGCCAACAGACCAAACCCCATCACCAGGACCACCTTCATCCCAAACCTAGGTGATCAGAATTTCATCTTTTGTACCCGTCTACACAACCCGTTTATTGATATTTCGACCCGTCCAAAATGGGTTTTACCCTTGGAACCAAACGATGGGTCTCTACAGAAAGCTATGCCTACCTCCAGCGTCCTCCTCTCAATGCCACACAATGATGACACCTGTGTCGAGCTAAATTAATGCACGAACACCTCACTCTTGTGATGGACAAGCAACTTCCCACAAGTGTACTCCACAAAGTTCCACCACGTCCGCATCAGTAGCAGTCTCACCGTGAAGAAGCAAACACCCATAAGAAAATATTGTGCATGGAGGAAGGCAAAGAGCACCAAGAAGAAGAACGACTGGTACAGAAACAACCAAATGACACAGAACATCCTCTCACATGGTTGTGAATGTCACAAAACAGTATGGTCACTGGCAGATAATCTTTAACTTGCATGGCCTCAGGGAGTACATAGTAGGTAAACAATGCTAATAATTTAGGTTAATTATGCAAAACCCAGGGCTTGCATGTACGTGTGCACGTACACGCCTACTGCGAGTTTCTAGACTGGCAACAATTCCGTCCTGCCTAAATGCCTGGCTGCAAGTCAGCAATGCCACCTTTAAACACCTGAAGAAACTCAACCCATCTGGTCCAGATAACACCCCATGCCACCTTCATCAGATGGTGGCAGAAGAGATTACTGTCACATTCACCCTTGTATTCACCATGTTGCTCAATACCAGCCAAGATACCAGGTTCTGGAAGCAAACCCTTGTTCAGCCGATTTTCAGACAGATGACTGTACCAAGCTATAAACTACCGTTTCTGAAACTGAACTACTGTGGCGATCTTGGCAAGACCCAAGACTGGACCAGAGCTTCCTTGATTTGTGATCAATCACATCACAGCAAGTAGTCATTGCGGTTCCGAAAGACTTCAACAACCGGTATGGTGATCTCTGCTGTGACACAAGGATATGTCCTAGGCCCAACTGTCATTTACATCGATGGCCCATGTGACAATGTCAAGACCATGATCCCCCGTAGACCATTTAATACAATGCTGTATAGCATGGCTGACACTCACCAACTGTATCGCACACTCCACAGCATGGCTGACACTCACCAACTGTATCGCACACTCCACAACATGGCTGACACTCGCCAACTGTATCGCACACTCCACAGCATGGCTGACACTCTCCAACCGTATCGCACACTCCACAGCATGGCTGACACTCGCCAACTGTATCGCACACTCCACAGCATGGCTGACACTCGCCAACTGTATCACACACTCCACACATGGCTAACTGTATCACACACTCTACAGTATAGCTGACACTCGCCAACTGTATCACACACCCCACAGCTTGGCTGACACTCACCAACCGTATCACACACCCCACAACATGGCTGACACTCGCCAACTGTATCACACACTCCACAGCATGGCTGACACTCACCAACTGGAATTGGACCTCAACAACTTTGAGGAATGGGGAAGAAATGGCAGATGAGGGTCAATGTATCCAACTGTTGTTTTCTAACTCACAAATAAGCAGAACCCTACCATAGCAACCCATTCACTTCATCAGCAACCTTTGGAGCTTCCAGAGCCAAACTGGTGCTGCACTGACTGTGCAGAGTAACACTGCCATGGCAAACTGAATAAGCACTTTCTTATAGAGACCCTGAAGGGTGCTCTTCATAGGTGTCAACATTTCCCCACAAAGGATTGGCCTACCCTGTGTTGGAGTACATCCCCGTTATTTAGATGGCAGTGGCTACACGTACGTGAGCTGTACGTTTAGGCCGCCAGTCTAAAAATACGGCATTCATTCTGCACATGCTTTTATTTCCAGTTACGTGAACTGTATTTTTAGCATTATTTGTCTAAAGGTATCTTTAGCATACAAATCTAAAAGTATGTGATTTTTTTCCATGCGTGTACATTGATGTATATACAAACGGAAGCTCTCTTGACACTCAGTTCTAAATATACGTGAGATTTTGTGCCTTTTGTTTTTCGCATGTTGACGTATAGCCCTATGGCTAACAATTTTACTAACATCGCTCCCGCGTATAACTCCACCGTATCGATGTGACGAGATGGACGCAACATGCGTGCGCAGAATTTAAAAACAGATGCGTGCACATCCTCACGTACAACTAGGCCACGGATCTAAAGATACGGCTCATGTCCACGTAGACACTTCGTATTTGAAATCCCACCAGCAAAGCACCAGTATATTCCATTGAAGCCATCCAATGCTGTACTCTGAGGAGAATCTACCATGATTTTAATCACTTGATTCCCTAAGAAAGAAGACAACACTACCCCCACCCCATGACCATCCATCTGTCTGTGACTGTGTGGAATAAGATACTCAACATACCAACACTTTCACTGCTTTCAAAGTAGCTGTTGAAGTCGGAGAAACAATTACCCAGACGTATGGTATCTTTAAAAAATAAAAACAAACCAAAATATTGTTTATCAACCGTTTTTAAACTACGCATGTGCGAACTATCGGGTATTACTCTGCAGAAATAGAGGTAACCGCACGAGTAACCGCACGAAAACCATGATTGTAAAGTCTGAAGTCTCGGTGGAGAAGAAGGTTGAAGAATTGCAAACTAAAACCACCACCTTGCCTTTATGCACCAATAACATAGTCAACAAAATACATGCACTGGCCATTACTGATTGGTATACCTTAATGATTTACTACTGCATCTCAGTTGTTCATTACAACGGCAACTCCATTAATTTTGGTGCATGTTGATGTTCAGTTCCCGTCTGCTAGCATTTGGAAAGTGAATCTTACACCGCCGAAACGCGACGGGTACCGACTGCTAATTCAACCCGAATAAAGCCGTGCACATCTATATAGATAATGCCCTCTCCGCTCATATCGAGTATTACTTACTGAGATAAGTCGATGTTGCAGCGAAAATGCACTCCGTTATTTGGGCCAATTGGCACGCAAAATTAACCACATCAAGACATTCAAGTAAATTCACTCAAGAAGTAAAATGGCGGTGAAATATGATGTGCGGGTGGGAGTACAGTACGCTTGTTTATTGTTTGTTTCTTTCAATTTCTGTCGACTTTATCAACATATTCTAATAAGCATTAGTAAATCATTTGAAATCATACGAAAACTGTTCAAATTGTTATCAAATAAACTACGTATTTACACAACTATTAACAAAGATATGGCTTAATTTCCCAATCCCCTTACGATCCGTAGAGTTGTTTTTATGTCGCTTCGTATGCAAATTTATTTATTTTTCGCATTCAATTGTTGTGATTTGACAAAAACAATATAATATAATTATTGATATTCCATAATCATGCCACGTGTAAGTATTGTTATTAACATAACGTTGTTACCAATACTCGTGTATGTAATCTCGCGTTGCTGACAATCCAACATGGCGGCGCCCTTGTGGAAGATTTTTAACCGAGGGATCAAATCAGTTGATTTAGGTGAGTTTGCATCCAATATTCATTGAAAGCATTGAAGTACTTGCAACGATGAAAACTCCTGAAGCGGGTTTAAAGTTTATAACGTAAATTATGCAAATCAAGAGGTGCAATTAACACAAATGTTGACGGGGATCGTGGTTTCGACGTCTGTCAGTCTGACTGTGTCACACTCATGGCATTCAGTCGGACTATTGAGTCTGATTCTCTGTGGCTGTGCGTCTGACGTTTCTCACTTTGCTGTTTCTACAATCCTAGACTTATCTTGACTCTGACACGTCTCCGATACGGTGTCACTGACAATGGACCAGTGACTATCACTTGCTCTGAATCTGTCGTATCACTGTCATTGCCCGAAACGAATATGATTGTTGTCCAGCACTAGCACCCAACTATTACTATGATAT
Source organism: Ridgeia piscesae (assembly GCA_025642075.2). Classification (NCBI taxonomy): domain Eukaryota; kingdom Metazoa; phylum Annelida; class Polychaeta; order Sabellida; family Siboglinidae; genus Ridgeia; species Ridgeia piscesae. The sequence continues at coordinate 83,653 of JAODUO010000279.1, forward strand.
AAATGAACGACTTCTTGCAGTTCATTTCCTTTTTACTCAGCAATGGCTGATGTCATGGAATGGATTTAAGTGCAGTGTGTTTTAACTGAACTGGCTAATTCAATGGAATATCCCATTCAATGTGACCACGACCGATTTGCAAGATACCCATAGTTAGTTAATTGCTCCTCGTAGAACTTGGACATGTGCAAACAATGGGTTGTCATGCATAATCTGCACATTCTTGCAAGACAGGAGTTGTTGATGCTGAGTTGTCAGGAGTAAAACTCTCCATTTAAGCTCAAATAATGCTGCCAAGATGCTTGTTGTCCTCGGTGGACCTTTTACGTTCCAAATTGAGACCGGACCTACTTTAACATTCTCTGATTCCAAACAGATACACAGTCCTCATAGTTAAGAGCCAGGTTTTAACCCTGACCTTTCTGGTATTTCTGTTCAGCTGCTGCCCGGGGCCAGGCACTGAAACATGTGTGCCGCTGCATGTGTAGTGCCGCGAGGGAGGACCGAGCCACGCCGGGTACTCGCGAGTCACTGGCACAACAGTTCAGTAAGGCCATCGACAGTCATCACCAACGCAGGCAGATCTTCAGGACTACAGAAAATGACCCAGTGAGTGACCTAGGATAGGATTTCATATGGTAGACACATCTATCAAAACTGGACATCACTTCTGGCATTTCTGGGAGTTTCCTGTGTCATTTTGGTGCAGATAAGATTTGAATTGCTACATGGAGTGATTGTATTTACCACATCTGCATCCAGGGCTTTAAGCAGGATAACATTATTACCCGTCACACATGTTTTGGTGGACCACATGGATGTTAACTGTTCAGCCAGTTTACAAACTATTAAATGTGTCTGATGACCTGAAATGGACTACAAGCACACGTGTGACACCATTTTCACTCACTTTCAAGGCATATAACTAACAATATATATGGTTTTTGGAAGACCTTTTTTTGCTCCTTCATTTTTTTACCCGTCCACCACCGACCCTTTTTTTACCCGTCCACCACCCAGCCGTCCACCCATATTTCTACCCGTCCATAATCGTTTTTACCCGTCCAAATGATGGGTGGACAGGTCTCTACATAAAGCTATGTCTGCATCCCAAATGACTGCTATTAATTTTCCGTGGGCTCTTTGTAAATAAAATATGCATGTTTCTACCTTATACATATTAATTTTAATGAACATGGATTAGCATGTAAATAATTAATGGAATGTTTCACGTGGAACATGTATGAACACTGATTATGAATCCAACTTATGTTTCAGGCAAATCACACGGAGCACCACGAAGGAATGTTTTACACTGTTCCTCCGGAGCATTTCCACCAGTGGATGCGCAAAGGTCTCACTGTAAACATGTACAGAATGGTGGGTGTATGAGGGTTCAGTGTTACCATAGTACTATCTCAGATCCCTTTATAATTATCTTATTAATATACCATTAGCTTAACTTGACTAGAAATTACATAAGTGGCTTCAGTTTCCAGTTGTAAACAATGGTTCATCACAACACTAGAAACCAGCAGATTGAGAGGAGATCTGATTGAGGTGTTTAAAATATTGAATGGGTATGAAAATATTGATTGAAATATTTGTTCTCTGTTAAGGAAGAGAGAAGGACTAGAGGACATGGAGTTACATTAGCAAAGAAGCAGTGTAGATTAGATATTAGAAACTTCATTTTCACAAAGAACAGTAAATGAATGTAACATTATCAGCTGATTGTGTAGGTGCTAGTAGTGTTAATATATTTAAAAATAAAATCAACATAATTAACCTAAGACGGGCAGGCTACACTTAGATAGATAGGTTGGATTCTCGATAAGCCAAAGGGCTTCCTTGTCCACCTGCCACAATCTTGTTAAATCTTGTTAAATTTGCTGAGTACTGAGTGGTACATGTCTTAGGCAACCAGTTTGTCTTGTGATGTCTAAGTTCTAACAGAGTACAGTAATATTAAATAAGCACACAGATTGGTCATATGGTTGCTGTCTGGACCGGCTAACAGAATCAAGGATGCACGTGCATCTGAAAGTCACTTAAACATTATTATTTTAAAACTGTCACTGCTAAAATCTTAATAACAAGCTAGCAGTATGAACAATATATCTATGTACATATCGGTTATTTGATAGCGACTGACAACTGAATGCATTATCTTTGTGTACTGCTAGTCCACCAAGTATTATGTAAACAGGTTGGAACTATATTGAGTGTTATCATCTACATAATAGAACCATATCTAAAATCTTTGCATGGTTGACAAGGACAGGTTTATTTCTGTTGACAGGCGAATGCATTCAACGAGTCATCTCTGATGGTCCGGAGGCCTGCCACGGAGCTGATTGGCTACTTACAGATGGCTGAATACACTATGCCAGTCATCCGATATTTGCTCTGTATCCTTGACAAGTTTTTTTAAGGATATAGGCAGTATGGAAATATTAGAATTATTGTTATATTTTCATTACCAAGATGTGATAACCAGCTTTGAAAGTAAAATGTTGCAAACTGCATAACGTGTTATGTACATAGAAGACACATCACAGTTATGAGTGTAAGGTGTATAATTATCTTATTAAATTAATAACACAGTGGCTTAATTTAACTAGAAATTCCGTAAGTGGCTTTGTGTTATGTAAATAGAAGAAACTTCACAGTTATGAGTGCAATGTGTTGCATATTTAAATAGATACTGTTTACTGAGCCCCAGTACGTCATTTCACTCAACAACATGTCAACTTTTTAACATAATTGTTGACGTTTTTGCTTTATTTAAATCTGCAGTTCTTTTCATGAACTCTTTATTACTGTTGTAACATTGGCGGGATAGACGAGACGTCTGATTGGTTCATACTGACCCTTGACCTAGAGCACAGACGGTGAGTACGGCAGCGGCAAGAGCACATCCCTGGCTCACGTGATGCACTACTGTGGAACCCAGGGCTGGCTCATCCTCCACGTCCCATGGGGTGAGCACTTTCACCTTCCCAGTAATATTGTATAGTTTCAGCATATTTATTCCAATATTTTATCATTCTTTTTTACAGCTACCGTTTACGTATTTATATACTTGATTTTACTATGTTCATGCATTTCTACGTGATTTAAATATTGTGGTTTTGTCTTACCTCAAGATCTTACCTCAAGACCGGTCAGTAGTTGCCCAAAACTGAGCATTGAGACCGTCTCAAGATTAATTTTCTGTTGTTGCAGTTCTCTATTGATGTCTTTTTTTTTCCCATATGTTTTTTTTAATTTTTATGCACCTTTCTAAGTGCAAAATCTATATCCATTCTGTGAATTGGCAATAAAGTTAATGTATTATTATTATTAAGTAGTTTTGCGACCTGAATCGTGTACTAAAATGCCACATTTGTAGATTCTACACACCACACATTGCTGCACACCTGTAGTTGCATGTTCATCACATTTTTTTATGTGTCAACATGAGGTATGAAGTTTATGAAAAGCAGTTTATTTTTATTTGAGAAAAAAATTGGCTGGATGTTGCAAGAACACCACCAGCACTGCACAGTGGTGTCTTGGTGTACTTAAAATGTGAAGTTTATTTTATTTTTAAACTGACTTGTATTGTAACTTTGCATGCAATGTCGATTTGTCTCACTGAATGTTCTGTCTACTCTCAGTGGGGAATAAACGGCAGTGTTGTGTGAGTTAGTTGTGTGCTGTTGCAGCACCCTTGGTGGCGTGTTAGCAGGGTTAGGGTGGCAGCAAATGTGGGCAAACCTCAGATTCTTACTCGAACCATTGGCATAACTCAGATTAGAATTGTCATTGTTTAGTAAAAATCAGAGCAGAAACAGTAAAAGTAAAATGTTAAAGCTACATAATTTGAATTATGAACTAAAGATATAGTACAAAACAGAAGCACCATTGTGAACTAAAGATATTGTACAAAACAGAAGAAACTTTGTGAACTAAAGATACTGTACAAAACAGACGCACATTTGTGAACTAAAGATACTGTACAAAGCAGATGCACCGCTGTGAACTAAAGATATTGTACAAAACAGAAGCACCATTGTGAACTAAAGATATTGGTAAAAAAAAAGACGCACCTTTGTGAACTAAAGATGTACAAAACAGAAGCACTGTTATGAACTAATGAAATAGTACAAAACAGAAGAACAGTTTGCTTAGAAAAAAAACAGGATTGATTAGCTGGCAGTTTGCAGCAGAGAATGGTGAATAATTTAGCCAATGTGTGTTGTTTCGTAGGTGCTTTCTTCAACCGTTACTCGCGGGATGTTCAGCCATCAGTCTACCGTCCGGGTCGTCTCGATCAACCGCTTGAGGCTGCAGAGTGGATGACATACTTCAGACAGATGAATGAATCACTGCTGACACAACTCAATGTATGCATCACTCATGTTTTATCTACACCAGTTTCAGTTGCTGTTGGCAGGATTCAGTCGGATGGCTGATAGGGTTGAGCTGTCATCTATGATTGCAAGCATGCAGTAACATTAAGCTTTTTTAAACAGATAATTACTTTGCTCAGATCATTGAAACGCAATCCTGTGTAGAAATGAAAAGTTAGCAACTGTTTTTGTTAGCAATGTGTATCATAATTATGTTTAATCAGGTTATTTTACCATAACTGTTTGTGAGGGAGCTGACATTGACTAGAATGATGAGTACAACGACTGAAGTGCCAAGAGGCATACAGCCTAACATTTATCTGTAATATGAAGTTTTCTGTGTCAGTTTAGGGGTTCAGAGGTCAAATGTCATCAGCTTTGTGCATTGTCTAAATCAGTGTTTTGACGGCCTTGAAGAACCACAGTGAGCCAACGGTTGATGTATATTGTGGTGATTTTTCGTTGCAGTAATGATTTGGTTGCAGCAAAACAGACAGTAATGCACATGTCCACGGCAACAAATTTATTTTTATAAAACAAATTCGGTGACTAGTATGTCACACGTTTGAGCAATTATTATTTGTGCTGAGCAGGACAAGAGTTTGAGTGATCTAACTGATTTTTAAATTTTGATAGTGAGTTTATTCACAACTACGACTATTGCAATACACAAAAGCAAAATGTTCAAATGTAAATTAGTTATGAAATGTAAAAAGGCCAGGAAGAAATGTGTCACTTAAACACTGGCCCAAATTACAAAGTATATAAATATATCCTGAAATAAATACAATTTGCAGCATGTGTGATCATAATGTAATCTTTCTATTTTTAACAGAGTCGAATATTGTTACAAATATCACCAAAAACAAAACCAGCTGAGATATGGGATAACACGTTGAGAAGTCCAATAGAGACAATACATGCCAGTCACTCAGCAATCATTATCAGTGTTTTTAAAGCAATGGATATTTCTAGAACATGATAACAAACTGCCTGGAAAATTTCATAGAGTTACACCTTTATGTGAGAGACACATTAACTTTAAATTGATGTCAGTAAAATGTTTACAAATTTGGCTTTATCTAATTGCATTGATAGGATTATACTAAGTAAACAACTTTAGTATATTCCATGGTAACAGGTTGTTATTTGCCTTGTAGATAAAGGTGCAGCATAAATATGTGTGGAATAAGAGAGAGTCGGCAGAAGTTGGCACGCCACTGGCAGAGGTCATGGAATTTGTGAGTACCACACAGGGCCAAATGACATGACATGCGTCATCCCTGCACCCGCCTTCATCATAGTAGTTTAGAATTATTTGTATTTGATGACATTTTGAGTGTTTCTCCTACCACAGATATTGACATTTTCAGTCCAATACAAATACATAGAAACACAAGCAGGATCAATAAAATAGGGTTAGCGATGAGAGAGACCTATGTGAATGTTTGAATAATATACTTCCAACTTGATGAACATTTTCACGAAAATGTGAATGGTGTTGACAGCGTGTATTGTGTTATCATCCAACTATGTTGTCTGTGCTACTTTTTGTTGTTGAGATACGAAGAAGATGACCCGTCGGCGGCATCTTCATTTCGCCAATATACAGCCATCTTGTTGAGCGGGTCACCCTCCGTACTTCATTTGGTTTATTTATTTTAGGGTATTTTATTAGTCTGTTCACATTGCTCCTGATACGGGAGCAGTGGTTTGTGAAAGGAGTCTGCTGTCTTTTGATAGCAAGTGTTGATTTTACATGGGAAAAGAACATTCCATTCGTCAAAAAGATCGGTAAACGGTAGCCATTTTGTAAATTATAGCATGATTTTTGTGTTTACTTACGTTGGAATTGTTTACAAAAGCAATTAACCAGTTAAGTTTTCATTATCAGATGATTAAGATATATTCTTATAATCTTACTGTGTCACTGAATGTATGTATATATTACGTATAATTATATAAATATGTCTATGTACGTACTATACACCCACATTTTTATCTGTGGTCCTTTTATACATTTAGGGTTTGGCTCGAGTCAAGTATGCTGCGGACGTGGTGGGTGCCGTGCTAAAGGAAATCCGACTACAGGCTGCTCCACAAGGGTAGGTGATAATTTAGTCCACAAGGGTAGGTGGTAATCTGGTTCCCAAGGGTAGGTGATAATCTTCTTCACAAGGGTAGGTGGTAAACTGGTTCACAAGGGTAGGTGCCCCTAGGTGGTAATCTGGTTCACAACGGGGGTAGTAATCTGGTTCACAAAGGTAGGTGGTAATCTGGTTCATAAGGGGAAGTGGTAATCTGGTTCACAAGGGGAAGTGGTAATCTGGTTCACAAGGGGAGGTGGTAATCTGGTTCACAAAGGGAGCCTCCGATGTGGTAATCTGGTTCACAAGGGGAGGTGGTAATCTGGTTCACAAGGGGAAGTGGTAATCTGTTTCACAACGGGAGGTGATAATCTAGTCCACAATGGTAGGTGATAATCTGGTTCACAAGGGTACGTGGTAATCTGGTTCACAAAGGGATGTGGTAATCTGCTCCACAAGGGTAGGTACCCCTAGGCGGTAATCTGTTCCACAAGGGTAGGTGCCCCTAGGTGGTAATCTGGTTCACAAGGGGAAGTGGTAATCTGGTTCACAACGGGAGGTGATAATCTAGTCCACAATGGTAGGTGATAATCTGGTTCACAAAGGGAGGTTGTAATCTGGTTCACAAGGGGAGGTGGTAATCTGGTTCACAAGGGGAGGTGGTAATCTGGTTCACAAGGGGAGGTGGTAATCTGGTTCACAAGGGGAGGTGGTAATCTGGTTCACAAAGGGAGGTGGTAATCTGGTTCACAAGGGGAGGTGGTAATCTGGTTCACAAGGGGAGGTGGTAATCTGGTTCACAAGTGGAGGTGGTAATCTGGTTCACAAAGGGAGGTTATAATCTGGTTCACAAAGGGAGGTGGTAATCTGGTTCACAAGGGGAGGTGGTAATTTGGTTCACAAGGGGATTTGGTAATCTGGTTCACAAGGGGAGGTGGTAATCTGGTTCACAAGTGGAGGTGGTAATCTGGTTCACAAAGGGAGGTGGTGATCTGGTTCACAAAGGGAGGTGGTGATCTGGTTCACAAGGGGAGGTGGTAATCTGGTTCACAAGTGGAGGTGGTAATCTGGTTCACAAAGGGAGGTTATAATCTGGTTCACAAAGGGAGGTGGTGATCTGGTTCACAAGGGGAGGTGGTGATCTGGTTCACAAGGGGAGGTGGTAATCTGGTTCACAAGTGGAGGTGGTAATCTGGTTCACAAAGGGAGGTTATAATCTGGTTCACAAAGGGAGGTGGTAATCTGGTTCACAAGGGGAGGTGATAATTTGGTTCACAAGGGGATTTGGTAATCTGGTTCACAAGGGGAGGTGGTAATCTGGTTCACAACGGGAGGTGGTGATCTGGTTCACAAGGGGAGGTGGTAATCTGGTTCACAAGGGGAGGTGGTAATCTGGTTCACAAAGTGAGGTGGTAATCTGGTTCACAAAGGGAGGTGGTAATCTGGTTCACAAGTGGAGGTGGTAATCTGGTTCACAAGGGGATTTGGTAATCTGGTTCACAAGTGGAGGTGGTAATCTGGTTCACAAAGGGAGGTGGTGATATGGTTCACAAGGGGAGGTGGTAATCTGGTTCACAAGTGGAGGTGGTAATCTGGTTCACAAGGGGAAGTGGTAATCTGGTTCACAAGGGGAAGTGGTAATCTGGTTCACAAGGGGAGGTGGTGATCTGGTTCACAAAGGGAGGTGGTGATCTGGCTCACAAGTGGAGGTGGTAATCTGGTTCACAAAGGGAGGTGGTGATCTGGTTCACAAAGGGAGGTGGTAATCTGGTTCACAAGGGGAAGTGGTAATCTGGTTCACAACGGGAGGTGGTAATCTGGTTCACAAGGGGAGGTGGTAATCTGGTTCACAAGTGGAGGTGGTAATCTGGTTCACAAGTGGAGGTGGTAATCTGGTTCACAAGTGGAGGTGGTAATCTGGTTCACAAAGGGAGGTGGTAATCTGGTTCACAAAGGGAGGTGGTAATCTGGTTCACAAGTGGAGGTGGTAATCTGGTTCACAAAGGTAGGTGGTAATCTGGTTCACAAGGGTGGTGGTAATCTGGTTCACAATGGGAGGTGGTAGTCTGGTTCACAAGGGGGGGTGGTGGTAATCTGGTTCACAAGGGGGGGTGGTAATCTGGTTCACAATGGGAGGTGGTAATCTGGTTCACAAAAGGAGGTGGTAATCTGGTTCACAAAGGGAGGTGGTGATCTGGTTCAGAAAGGGAGGTGGTAATCTGGTTCACAAGTGGAGGTGGTAATCTGGTTCACAAGTGGAGGTGGTAATCTGGTTCACAAAGGTAGGTGGTAATCTGGTTCACAAGGGTGGTGGTAATCTGGTTCACAATGGGAGGTGGTAGTCTGGTTCACAAGGGGGGTGGTAATCTGGTTCACAAGGGAGGTGGTAATCTGGTTCACAATGGGAGGTGGTAGTCTGGTTCACAAGGGGGGGGGGTGATCTGATTCACAAGGGGAGGTGAGAATGTGGCTTTCATCTGCACATGTAATAATATAAGGAATGTGGAGAATTTTAGAATTTACCACTGTTATCCTTTGTTATCTTAATAAAAAATTGTTAGCTTTTAATTGTGTTTATTAAATTTTACTTATTTACCTAAACAAAACATAAAGTGTTGTTAAATTGTGTCTGTTGTGTTCTGCGGTCTCCAACACACAGTGGTGTACGCTGGAATATTGTCCTTAGTGTAGAATGGTCAGTAATACACTGTCACTGTAGTAGAAAGTGGACCTCATCCATCCTCTGCACAAACAGATGTGGACGACAGTTGTTATAATGTCAATTTGAAAACGATTCTGCAAGTTTCGTAAAATGTCAACAACCACCCTTGGAACAATAGCCAAAAACAGTATGAACAGCTGATTAACATCCATTACAGGCCCTAAAAGAATCCTTGTAATGAATGGGATATTCAAAATACTCCAGTCAGTGAGAGCTTCACAGCATCTACATACACATGTATAATATATATATTGGTTGTGCATACCGGTAGTAATTGTGCACAGAGATGGTTAATAACCAATTTATTATTGTATAATTGTATCAAAAAATTATACTATAATTAATAGTTTAGTAATGATCTTTGTGCACCATTACCATACACAACCAACATATTATACACATGTAAGTTTCGACTGTGAATCTCTCACTGAGTGTCCCTTTAAGGTGAGGAGCTGGCTGCCTGGCAGAACTGAAACCATCTACCAAACATTTGATGTTATACACAGAGCTAGTAGCTAGGGAGCTGGTGCACTCTGGGATTTAAACATGGAGGCACCATTTTTTAAATTCAGGGCGCCCTCCCCCGATGGGACCAATCGCGTTCTATCTCGCTGCCAGATCTTGCTCAATCTTGGTTGATTTTTTTCAACAAAAAACTTCATCTTGAACAAACTTACAAATGTCACAAGAGTAAAGTTTTGCTCGAATGATTGCTCTCGGACTTGCTATGTCGGAGTAATAATGTGAAGATTTATACTCATATATTTAACAGTCATCAACATTTGTAGCAAACAGCAAAGCTTGCTGCTGGTCTCGCGCATCATTTTTATTGTGACGCCATCCGTTATCAGCCTATCCATGGCAGAACTTTTAACGCCTAGTGATGTTCCTTTTTTAGTGATCTATTTTATTCGCAGAACTCATTGAAAGTAAAAGTGTTAACAATTAGTTTTATGGTTTCATAATTATGAATACAATGTAAGTAAAGCAAATTGGTCCCATCCATGTGAGGGCGTTGTGATACACATGCTCTGTTACACATGTCTCGTCTGTCCTGTAGTTTCAAAGTGTTGATGGCAGTTGATGGCGTGAACGCATTCTGGAGCACCACGAACATAAAAGTAGAAGACGATCGCACGAAACGAGTGAGTCCACATATTTCAATTTGCCATATTTCAATGGTGACAATCTTATTTGATGACAGATTCCACTCAGATAGCACTGTCGATGCCAGTGTAGTAAAAAAACATCCAAAGTAGATTTCATCTGATAAAGACAAATTCACACCTGGTAGGTTTTATATCGAGTGGAATGGTATCACCATAGATGGCAAGGTCGAAGTCCCTTTTACAATGTCAATTTGAAAATTGTCCAGCTTGCCATGTTATCCATTTGTGTGTCACTTTGATTCAGTAAATTAAAGTTGCTGCAGTGTTTTAACCCATTTTATCCTGAAGCTAGTGCAGACGAGTTGCAGCCAGTTCCTGATCATTTCCTCAAACCAGTCTGTCAGCATTAAAAAATGACAGGCCTTCATTTAAAATGGACATAACTTTATTATTTCTCAACCAATTTTTAAATGTGATACACCTTTAGAAAGCAGATAAAATAAACTATACAGTCGCATCGACAAACTCATAGTTTTATCATATATATTATATATGGCATATGGCAAAATATGCCCAATAAATTCAAACCTATGTTGAGGTTTGTCACATTATCTTTCACCCAACATTTTCGCCATGAAGGAAGCAACATGTCCACGAGCAAGTTGAGTTTATTTTATGCGTTAGTCTCTGCTGAAAATAAAGGTATACAACTTGTCCACACATCTTGGATAATAATCTCATAATGTAAATTTTTTTGTAATACCCCCACGTCAGTCGATTGAATTGCCAACGTGTGGCGCCGCTGAGCGGAATTATGCAAATTTGTGAAATATTTTCTGTCAACGATGTATAATTCTGTGGCTCATTTCTTATAACTAATAAAGAAGTACTCTAAACTAACAACTTTGTTCAACATCACTTTATTTATGAAGTAGTTACCATCGTTGGAAATAATCTTAAAGTTTGGCGCAAAAAAATACGGCGTGGAACGAGGTCGGCGAAAATGGATGCCGTTGTCGGTTGACCCACTTCGATGGCTTCAAAGTATGTCTTCACGGACAAATGTCGCATGAAATACCATAACCGTCCATCTTATATCGTCTATCCACTTGTCTGCCTTCTTGTCATCACCAGTATGAAGTAAATTAGCGGAGTTATCCTTCAAAATCCGTCAATATTTAATGATCTTTGCGACTCGACGCCATCTTTGATTTCACTTTAGCTTGGGGGTACCCGCTTTGTACTGCAAATACCCAAAGAACGGCGCTGATTGGTTGAAAAATATGAGTTTCCTAGTGATCCCGATATATTGACGTCATTTGGTGTTAACCAGCCAATGCGATTCCAAAACATCAGAGTGCAGGGAAGCCTTGTCAAGTGCAAACTATGACCAGAATCGTATTTCGGATAAAAAGGGTAACTACGACTAGAATCGTATTCCGGATAAAATGGGTTAAATCACAAAAGCACTGAATTTAATTATAACAGCAAGAATAGTTGAATTCAGATAGTCATGACGTTGGAGATTGTGTCTCAGTTGAACTCAGACAGTCATGACATTGGATGTTGTGTCTCAGTTGAACTCAGACAGCCATGACATTGGATGTTGTGTCTCAGTTGAACTCAGACAGTCATGACATTGGATGTTGTGTCTCAGTTGAACTCAGACAGTCATGACGTTGGATGTTGTGTCTCAGTTGAACTCAGACAGTCATGACATTGGATGTTGTGTCTCAGTTGAACTCAGACAGTCATGACATTGGATGTTGTGTCTCAGTTGAACTCAGACAGCCATGACATTGGATGTTGTGTCTCAGTTGAACTCAGACAGTCATGACATTGGATGTTGTGTCTCAGTTGAACTCAGACAGCCATGACATTGGATGTTGTGTCTCAGTTGAACTCAGACAGTCTTGACATTGGATGTTGTGTCTCAGTTGAACTCAGACAGTCGTGACATTGGATGTTGTGTCTCAGTTGAACTCAGACAGTCATGACATTGGATGTTGTGTCTCAGTTGAACTCAGACAGTCATGACATTGGATGTTGTGTCTCAGTTGAACTCAGACAGTCATGACATTGGATGTTGTGTCTCAGTTGAACTCAGACAGTCATGACATTGGATGTTGTTTCTCAGTTGAACTCAGACAGTCGTCAGTGACATTTGATGTTATTTTCTTCCAGCACAATGCAGGCAATCTAAGTTTGGTGCATCACTTTAAGAAGATGATCCGCAGTGACTGGGTGAGTGAATGACTACAGAGTGAGTGGTCACTCAACAGAAATATGTAATTTACCCACAATATCCAGATATACCTTTCATAACTTTACATCTATCTATTGAGTACTGGCCAAACAATGGTTGGGGTAAATGGCATTCACCTACGCAAATACATTTAAAAATGGCATTACATTGTTTCAGTGTATCCCAGAAATACGTATAACAAAATGCTAACATATGGCAGGAAAATTGGTGATGATTTTAAAAAGCTAATAATTAAACACATTTGCAGAATTTTTCCAACATCCAGCAACATAGTTGTAGATGGCACAATCATCTTTACAGTGGTGTAGACAAAAATGGGAATACTGCTGATGATATTTCACATGCAGCCTTTAGAAATATCCCCCCCCCCCGAAGTTCTCAAAAATCAACAAACGATGGGCCTGCTAGATCACATGCAAAATGGCGTTACAAACAAACAAGGACTGCTTTATAATAATTATTATAGATATTAACATGTCTACCAGATGAGTCTTGTGTTGACTACCAAATGCTCAGCCCCTTCCGTCACTGATCTGTTGAATATGGATACTGAATAAACCACTCTAGATAGATAACTACCTTCATGGTTTTGATCAACAGCTAATTGGTAGACCCTGGAGGCCTTGACACATAGGAGCATACAGCCCTATTGTTCTTCTAAGTTAGCTTAGTAATGTAACACTTATTGTTAATATTGATTAAATGTAAACTTCCGATTACCATTTAATATGTAACAGCAAAAACATTACCATGAACACATTTCTTTACCCTGTATATGAGTTATTGCCTGCTTTAAACAGGTTATTGGTAACAAAAATATTTACTAGGTATTTTACCTGCATAAAAAATTTGTTATTGTGTGTGTTTGCAGCAGAGTAATGTGTTATTGTGTGTGTTTGCAGCAGAGTAACATGTTATTGTGTGTGTTTGCGGCCAAGTAATGTGTTATTGTGTGTGTTTGCGGCAGAGTAACGTGTCATTGTGTGTGTTTGCGGCAGAGTAACGTGTTAATGTGTGTGTTTGTGGCAGAGTAACGGTGCAGTGATTGGAACAGTAGATGCCTACGCCAACGACGAAGACCAGCGAGAATCATATCTCCCTAGATACGTTCTCGGCAAAGAGGTACTTGTTGTGTACACAAGTTAAGACATGTCCTAGACGGTTGACTTCTTTCAGTGGTTCATCTACGAACTCTCAGAATCTTTTTCAAATTCCCTGTAAGTTATGGATTTGTGAATGTTTTCCGCAAAAAAACAGCATCATGAATAACTGCTAAGATGTACGTGGCCTGTTAAACATCAGGTGCAAATATTGAGAAATCATCATCTATGTACGTAGCAACACCCAAAGAATGGACAGTTTTTTTTATTTAGAGTGTTCACAAAATTTAAAATACAAATACCAATCAGTGCAGGGTTTTTATGTTCACCGGTATTTTAAAATCATTTGGACGTTTTTTGTTTATAACTTTGCATCTGTTTTGATTAATTGCATCGTGTCTGAATCCTTCCCAGAGAAATTGAGATGGCGTTCGATTGAACAGGTCTGCCTGGGAGTAATGTGTGAAGTGATTCCGGCAGCCGGCACTATGAATAATTATAAGAACTTACAGTTTTTACTTTTCCCAAACATTGCTATGAATGCCCTGTTGGCGACGTTGTTTTCAGGGCTTTGAGTGGCTAGACCCACATATCCCAATCTACGTACCCAACTACAGCGAGAAGGAGGCTCTGAGTTGTCTACAGTACTACATCGACAGGAAGTGGCTGCAGAACCCTAAATGTAAGGTCGCACTTAGTCGTCTTCAAAAATAGACCTGATTTAACCATCTTTCAGAGTTTTGTTTCTGATTGCACGTGTCCTTACATCAGGTAACATAAAAATTACTACCTGTGTGGTCATCTTATCGGGGTAATGTTCTTGCCAGTGTATTTAATACATTTTAATTGGCTACATTTTGTCACTTATCACTGGGGAAATGAATTGTTGCAGTGCCACTCACCTAGTGTGTTTGATACATGTCAATGCAAATTTACACTAACTTCTATTTTCTCACTCTCACTACCCCTACCTAACCAGTTGCACCCTCACTACCCCTACCTAACCAGTTGCACCCTCACTACCCCTACCTAACCAGTTGCACTCTCACTACCCCTACCTAACCAGTTGCACCCTCACTACCCCTACCTAACCAGTTGCACTCTCACTACCCCTACCTAACCAGTTGCACCCTCACTACCCCTACCTAACCAGTTGCACCCTCACTACCCCTACCTAACCAGTTGCACTCTCACTACCCCTACCTAACCAGTTGCACCCTCACTACCCCTACCTAACCAGTTGCACCCTCACTACCCCTACCTAACCAGTTGCACTCTCACTACCCCTACCTAACCAGTTGCACTCTCACTACCCCTACCTAACCAGTTGCACCCTCACTACCCCTACCTAACCAGTTGCACTCTCACTACCCGTACCTAACCAGTTGCACCCTCACTACCCCTACCTAACCAGTTGCACCCTCACTACCCCTACCTAACCAGTTGCACTCTCACTACCCCTACCTAACCAGTTGCACTCTCACTACCCCTACCTAACCAGTTGCACCCTCACTACCCCTACCTAACCAGTTGCACCCTCACTACCCCTACCTAACCAGTTGCACCCCCACTACCCCTACCTAACCAGTTGCACTCTCACTACCCCTACCTAACCAGTTGCACCCTCACTACCCCTACCTAACCAGTTGCACCCTCACTACCCCTACCTAACCAGTTGCACTCTCACTACCCCTACCTAACCAGTTGCACCCTCACTACCCCTACCTAACCAGTTGCACCCTCACTACCCCTACCTAACCAGTTGCACCCTCACTACCCCTACCTAACCAGTTGCACTCTCACTACCCCTACCTAACCAGTTGCACCCTCACTACCCCTACCTAACCAGTTGCACCCTCACTACCCCTACCTAACCAGTTGCACTCTCACTACCCCTACCTAACCAGTTGCACTCTCACTACCCCTACCTAACCAGTTGCACCCTCACTACCCCTACCTAACCAGTTGCACTCTCACTACCCCTACCTAACCAGTTGCACTCTCACTACCCGTACCTAACCAGTTGCACCCTCACTACCCCTACCTAACCAGTTGCACCCTCACTACCCCTACCTAACCAGTTGCACTCTCACTACCCCTACCTAACCAGTTGCACCCTCACTACCCCTACCTAACCAGTTGCACCCTCACTACCCCTACCTAACCAGTTGCACTCTCACTACCCCTACCTAACCAGTTGCACTCTCACTACCCCTACCTAACCAGTTGCACCCTCACTACCCCTACCTAACCAGTTGCACTCTCACTACCCCTACCTAACCAGTTGCACTCTCACTACCCGTACCTAACCAGTTGCACCCTCACTACCCCTACCTAACCAGTTGCACCCTCACTACCCCTACCTAACCAGTTGCACTCTCACTACCCCTACCTAACCAGTTGCACCCTCACTACCCCTACCTAACCAGTTGCACCCTCACTACCCCTACCTAACCAGTTGCACTCTCACTACCCCTACCTAACCAGTTGCACCCTCACTACCCCTACCTAACCAGTTGCACCCTCACTACCCCTACCTAACCAGTTGCACCCTCACTACCCCTACCTAACCAGTTGCACCCTCACTACCCCTACCTAACCAGTTGCACTCTCACTACCCCTACCTAACCAGTTGCACTCTCACTACCCCTACCTAACTAGTTGCACTCTCACTACCCCTACCTAACCAGTTGCACTCTCACTACCCCTACCTAACCAGTTGCACCCTCACTACCCCTACCTAACCAGTTGCACCCTCACTACCCCTACCTAACCAGTTGCACCCCCACTACCCCTACCTAACCAGTTGCACTCTCACTACCCCTACCTAACCAGTTGCACCCTCACTACCCCTACCTAACCAGTTGCACTCTCACTACCCCTACCTAACCAGTTGCACCCTCACTACCCCTACCTAACCAGTTGCACCCTCACTACCCCTACCTAACCAGTTGCACTCTCACTACCCCTACCTAACCAGTTGCACCCTCACTACCCCTACCTAACCAGTTGCACCCTCACTACCCCTACCTAACCAGTTGCACCCTCACTACCCCTACCTAACCAGTTGCACCCTCACTACCCCTACCTAACCAGTTGCACTCTCACTACCCCTACCTAACCAGTTGCACCCTCACTACCCCTACCTAACCAGTTGCACCCTCACTACCCCTACATAACCAGTTGCACTGACTTTTGGTTGTGTACCAAATCAACTACGATTACACACTGAGCCCTTTCTACTCAGCAACCATCTTAGTTACTTAATCTGCTGGTTTTTTGTAATACCCCCAGAACACTTAGATGATTAGTTCCCCACCGGCGTTTTGTTTCTAAGACTAAGCTTAATATTGGCAAACTTGCTTTCTCTGAAAATATAATCACCTTTCAAAGAAACATATTTGTTTGAAATGTGTCTTAATATGTCTGCCTTACACTAGGTGGTCATATGCTCAAAGATGACTCCTGTGTCCCTGTTCATGACCATGATTAAAAAGATTGTGTGTGTTGTGTGAGTTCTCTATAGACGCTATAGACGGTTGACTATTATTGTTCTTGTTGCAGCACTGACAGAGGAGGGAAAGGAAGAGCTCCTCCTACTGAGCAGTCTGAACCCGTTTGAGTTATACCGTGTCACTGCGCCTCTGTAGACAGTGTATTGTCTCCAGAGTGTGACGTCATCACTGGACTGTATCAGAATCATAGGCTAGGTCAGAACGCACGAATTGCCATAAAGGACTGTTTGTCTGTGTCGTGTGACTTCAGGAAACATCCCTGGCTTTTGCTGAAGCCTTGATCTTCCCTTCGACATCAGCATCTCAGTTTCATGTCTTCATTGTTGAATTGCCGCTGTTGAGCAAACTGCATTCAACAATAAAATGTGGACACAGCATCAACTGCACAACATACGTGATACAGTGAGCAAATAAATGACGTGTTTTATTAGCTATGACGTGTATTTTTACTACACATTTTGTATAAATCTGTAATGATATTTGCCAGTGTACTTGACTTGATTTTATATGCCAATTTGGCGATTGCACGAGCAGTACACAGCACGCTGAATGATTGAGACTAGTTTTACTGTATTAGAACAACAGAAGTGTGATCGATGTATTACCACTTAAGAAACTTCTTTCATTATTTACAAAATATTTTAGGGCACTGGAAAATAATTGCTGATTCATCGCATAGGTCAATATGACCTTTCCCCAACACACCCTGCTCCTGTTTAGACACACCCTTCCAACTGCTTCTGTCTAGACACACCCTTCCAACTGCTCCTGTCTAGACACACCCTGCCACCTGCTCCTGTCTAGACACACCCTGCCACCTGCTCCTGTCTAGACACACCCTGCCACCTGCTCCTGTCTAGACACACCCTGCCCCTGCTCCTGTCTAGACACACCCTGCCACCTGCTCCTGTCTAGACACACCCTGCCACCTGCTCCTGTCTAGACACACCCTGCACCTGCTCCTGTCTAGACACACCCTGTCCCTGCTCCTGTCTAGACACACCCTGCCACCTGCTCCTGTCTAGACACACCCTGCCCCCTGCTCCTGTCTAGACACACTCTGCCCCCTGCCCCTGTCTAGACACACTCTGCCCCTGTCTAGACACACCCTGCAACCTGCTCCTGTCTAGACACACCCTGCCCCTGCTCCTGTCTAGACACACCCTGCCCCCTGCTCCTGTCTAGACACATTCTGCCCCCTGCTCCTGTCTAGACACACCCTGCCCCCTGCTCCTGTCTAGACACATTCTGCCCCCAGCTCCTGTCTAGACACATTCTGCCCCCAGCTCCTATCTAGACACACTCTGCCCCATGCTCCTGTCTAGACACACTTTGCCCCCTGCTCCTGTCTAGACACACTCTGCCCCCAGCTCCTATCTAGACACACCCTGCTCCTGTCTAGACACACTGCCCCCAGCTCCTATCTAGACACACCCTGCTCCTGTCTAGACACACTCTGCCCCCTGCTCCTGTGTACACACCCTGCTCCTGTCTAGACACACCACTCTGCTGTTAGCAGTGGGAGTCCAGTATCATGCCCAACTCTGTTTTGTCGTTTTCTGGTTTTTTTCGTAAATCTTCTTTGTAAGTTGTTTTGATTAAGTTTTCACAAGGGTGTCTTGGAAGCAATGAAAATGATAATTTCTATGCTTCAATATTTTAATGCATCATGAAAATAAATCGCGGTAAAGGTATGTTCTTATATAGCACAGTATCCGGTCCTCAGGACTGCTCAATACATTTTTACACTTTACTTCCCTGACAGACCTGTTCAATCAAACACCATCTCAACTTCCCTGGGAAGCATCCAGCCACATGCTACAATTAATGCTCGTACACATATCCACCACTGTCTATAGCCAGGCACTCATTTATATAACTGAGTGAACTGGAGCAATGTAGAGTGAAAAAACTTACCCAAGGCTTTAACCACAGCACAGGATTCGAACCCGGGTTCTCTTAGTTGTGAGTCCGAGACTACCCCTGGGCTATTGCTGTGAGAGGAAATGTTAAAAAAACAATTCAACGAAGAATTTTTTTCGTAAAATATGTACGACTGTTATGCAAGTTGGATTTGAGGGAAAAAAACGTTGAATAAACAAATTATCTGGTAATATTAGTCACATATTACTGTCACACTCAGTAAGGAAGGTAGTTTCTCAGAAGCAAAAGCATGCGTTCACCAATATCTGGTAAAACAGATGACAAAAACTATGTGAAATTTGTTACAAGGCAGAATGTCATCATTTAAATTAACTGTTATCATTTCGACCTTTGCTAGTGGGTGTTTTAATTTTGGAATCTTAAGTAGGCATTTAGATATTTCCTTTACAACCCGAGGATGTAATGTGGAAGGTTTTTTCTAAATATAAAAGACATTTCTCAGTTTTACCCTTAAAGCAATAAACCTTACTCGACTTGCTCATGAAGAATACATCAGATAAATAACTAACAAAAGAACTTTTTAAGTGAATTTTATTCCTCGTGTCACATGATGCGCTTTGAGCTACCAACTCCATGCTACACTGTAATTAAAATACACAATCTATAAAGTTTACTCTCCGATGAAAAAATATTCCTTTTGGATCATTAATAACTGGACCCGCCAGTTTCAGGAATTAAATGACCCGAGTCCATGAATATATGTACACAGAGCCAAATAAATTCTTCTTTGAAATACTAACATCAAACAGAAATTAACAGTGGCCACTTGACCTCTGGCATATGCATTGATGAGGTCACCAAATATCCACCTCTGTGATAAGCTGTCCACTGCATCTGACTAAAAGGCATCAGTTGCCCCCCCCCCTCCAAACATTCCCGTATATGTAGGTCATGATAAACAATTTTTTCTAAATTAAAACAAGGTTGCTTATTTTTAATTACAATAGTAGGAAATTTGCTGCATTTTTCTGATATTCGGTCTTCAAGATATATACCACCAACTGATTTCCCATAGGCAGCCATTGTAATGTTTCTTTGATTTCCCACTAGGTTTTTTAATCCATGGTACTGACATTAATTAGCCTTGATTAACACATGTATAACATTCGTAAATATGACATCTCTTTCTCCTACAATCCAGTCTCTAACCTGACACCCTTTCATTTTTGCTACAATCAGCCGCCGATTGCAAATGTCGACACCTCTACGCCGAATTACACCTGTATGCATACGCACCTGGTCACTGTCTGACAAATATCATTATTTTGCAGCTGTGATACCATGCTATGCAGACATATCATTTCCATTCAACCAGTCCTATATTTAGTGCTTCCAGAAATTTACAAAAAATAAATTATACAGTTCTTTTAAGCAGGACTACGTTGGGCAATGGCATAGGAATCCAGTGTCTGATGTAGTGTCACGACGCAGAAGCAAAACACTAACTGTGTGTACAAACACTAATAGTATGTACAAATACTAAATGTGTGTACAAACACTAACAGTGTGTACAAACACTAACAGTATGTACAAACAGGAAACGATGGCTCTACCCTTTGGTATCTAACTACATCGAGGAAAAAAATCACTTCATGTAACCATGATTTAGTTTCACGTGCCTTCCACCCCCACTATAAATGTGAGCAAAACTAAAACTATTAATCCAAGCAAAAATACATCTTTGCAATATTAGTATGTTTGAATAGTCTAGGTTAATATTCCTTAACGTGTTTAAATGTCTCATAGGCAAATTATATTTTGGATATTAACAAAGTTCTTTTTATCACATCAATTTGTTGTACCTGTCTTACGACTTCTCCGAGTAAACATGTATATTATTTAATTGGACATGATAACAAGACGAGGGAAAATGAAGTTAACCAATGTCATGTTTGCATAATTTCAGACGATCTGCCCAAATCCATACTATAAGTGCCATTTCTTTGGGATATTATTTGTTTGTTTTATCATATGATTATGTTGGACCATATAAACTATATCTATTATAACATACTGACTGCCCAAATGTGTCATAATACTACTAACACACCACTGGTGTTAAAGTTTAATGTTTACATGGCACTGCTTTAGAAAACACCGCGTCAGACCCAGCTGCAATGAATGGTGGGTATCATTATATCTAATCTGTAATTATATGGATTATCCAAGCATTCATGAATCCGAGTTACGGCTTGAGAATGTTTATAAACTGTTGAAGTGAGCAGTTGTTTCTGTGTCAATAAACATTTTGGTAGTCAGTATGCTACTTACAGTACACATAGATTAGACTGTATAACACGATCTTACACAACGCCTGAACACACGTGTCTTTTACACAACACACACCAGTGGAACGCCACTACATTTTCTGTTCAATCTCGTTGAGTTCATATTCACTGAGTGGTATTTTAAAGCAGCCGAGTTCAACCGTCTTGACAAT
This sequence comes from Ridgeia piscesae, assembly GCA_025642075.2. NCBI lineage: Eukaryota > Metazoa > Annelida > Polychaeta > Sabellida > Siboglinidae > Ridgeia > Ridgeia piscesae. Next base: position 105,233 of record JAODUO010000279.1, read on the forward strand.
GACCCTGGCGAGGTGGACGACAACGCTGGCGCAGCCGCTGAATGCACTCGTTGAGATGTCAAGGTCATATAACTTGAGACAGAGACTGGCTTCCTTCTTGAACTCTGGCACGCCAAAGCACAGCGGTGGAGGATTCCTTGCTGCAGCCGAAAGTATAGGAACGTTTAGCAACATTTTGGAATTTCATACACAAGGTGTTGGTGTTTTGCATGACTTACATCATTATGTACATTGTCGTGTCTTCAGACTCCTGACTAAGAGAACCTGTGGTCCTGTACTGCCGTACGTGTTGAACCTTGGACAAGTTTGTTCACTCTACATTGTTCTGCCTCTAGTAACTCAAGTCTGAATGTGGGTTTTGGGAAGTGTAAAAGGGGGTGCAAATCTTTTGTCAAAGGGATCATAGATGGATACAGTGTAAAAGAATTTGAAATGACACAGTTTGGCTGCAAACAAAATCAACAACACCCACCACCTTCCAATGTCTGGCATCAGTGGGCCTAAGATGAAACAACAGAGAAGGTGAAGCTGTGTCAGTTAATAATGTTACCCCCCCCCCCCAGTTTTCAGTGGCATGATCTGAGACATGTTAAGCAAAATGGTGCTAAAGCTGTGGTTCTCGACCTCCTCAATATTAATTTAATTCTCGGATCAGTCACTGTCTCCAACACCTGAAGTGACGCTTATGACAATCCACAGAGTACAACCACTTGAGCGTATCCAGCATACATACCAGAAACCTCTTCTGTGAAGACAATCTTTCCATTCAGGGTGAAGTCCAATGCCACTGCAATGTCCTTTGGAATGTACCTGATGTCAAGGCAAGCTGCAAGACACAGACACAGTCTATCATCACATGAAACGATTCAGGATAAAATGTGATAAATTTCTATTTCGGTAACATCTTTTACTGGCAAAATTTCAGAATGTAAGTGTAAAAATGTTGGCTCATTATACATCATTATGACTTGCAATTTATAAAACAAACTCACATAAAATTAACTCAATGGCAACTTGATACCATTGCCTATGGTATGCATTGCGCTACAATTATCATGACATCAATATTGTGTCGAGACGTCCATTATTAACAGTTTAGGGTTTTGGGTTAGGATAAAACAGTAAAGTATCTCAGACACTGCAAATGTTGAGTTCATCACTACTGAGGACAGTGAGGAGGCATAGATGGAGATGCACCCTGCCTGGTCCTCTCACCTAAAAGCCTGGTACTCTGCCATCAGGACCATATATAGAACCTCACTGCATCATTTGGTATGAAATTGCCAACTTCATACAGCTGTCTACAGTTGCTACCCGGTTTATGGATCAACACTTAAACTACAATTATCACGTGGCTGTGTTATTACCTGTTGTATTCAGACCAATCTCAGGAACATCCAGGAAGACGCAGCAGCTGCAGATGTAGGAAGCTTTCTCACACGAGCAGCCGTCAGTCTCTGCAACGCTGCGTTGTTTTGCAACTAAACAGAAGTAACCAACCATTACAGAAGCACACAACTATCAAACAGCACAATCCTAGGATAATTAACTGCTGCCTTTTGTTAAAATTATAGTGTATATATGCTTATATAATTAACAGGGTGTGTACTGTCTAACAAACCTATACTGCCCTAGCTAGTAGCCATAATTAGCTAGATATATATAGTATCTTGGCTTTATTAAGTCATTTATAACTTATGGTATAATTGTAAAGGTTTCACAATACAATTGATTACAGACATATTTGACTATAGTAGGTCCTAATTGGTTTTTCGATTAATTAAAGTTTTTAATTATAATACAAGTGTGCAAGTGACATTTGATGTCTAATTAACGACACCTATAGGTTACTACTTCATAATTATACTGTTGTCACAGACTCACAGGCATTACTACAGGCCTAAATGAAAGCGAAACTACGTGCATAGCCATAGAGAAATACGTATTCTATGACACAGGGCCTGTGTCATAGTTCAATTTAGAGACAATGACAATGAGTATGACAGGCTCTGAATTCAATTCCACACTTCTGTTTTTGACTTTGTCGAGTTCTAATCATGTGGAATAGTTTGCCTTGTTACGTAAGTTGTATATGTTGTACTCACTCTGTGGATGGGACACTATAATGCCACTAGTTAACAGTAACACTAACAATACCCGTAGCCAGAGACTGACACCGAGTCACGAGTGCCCTGGCCCTGCCCCTTCACTGAGACGAGTTAATGATTTTCACCCATATCAAAGTGTTGACCAACGAGAAAGTATAATTAACTAATTAATTTGACGAACCTGTGATCAGGCGTCCATTCTGTTGCATCTGATACACAACGTTTGCTGTGATTTCGAGAACGAAACAGCAAACCAAGACGACAAGTAACACCGACGTTGCGCTTCCAGCCATGTTCGTGGTTTGTTTTCATCGAGGGGTAACAAGTCGGCCCGATGCTGATGCCATCTAGCGGACAACACAATACCGAGGACAACAGTGGCGCCACGCGGTGAACATAAATTTAACACTTGACGATGGACTGCTCGAGTTGCAAGTACTTGCTTTCTATCGATTCAGTTGGCATCCAGCTATGTTACTGATAAGCCTGCGGTGTCTGACGAACTGGGAAACGTTAAACACCTGTTCATCCAGTGGGCACCGATGAGATTCTGATTAGGGCCTGAATGCTAATACAGTAACATACTGTTCGTCGTGTGCATGCAGCCGAATTCTGCTGCGATACGTTGCCCTCTCGACAACTGCCAATTAATGCGCTACTTCGCAGATTGGTTACTGTACCAGCATCCAGACTGCCCGTAATCAGAATCTCGGCAATGCGCATTGGATCAACATACGTTTACATATACGTACGTTTCCTAGTTCTGCAGGTTAATAATAGCTGATATGTAGCCATATTGGAATATATAGTAAAACACCTACCTGAAACTAGAGCAGATGCCGTTGTATATTACCGGCTTCATTGGCTAAGTGGTTGCAATGACTAGTGGATGTTTCTTACCATATGGTCGTCGATCGGTGCATGGGGAACGAGAAAGCGAGTCCTTCCACTCTTCAGCATGGATGAGACAACAGAGGAAATGCATCCTTACAAGTAATTAGTTAAACAAAAATCGACCACACACCTACCGACTAACGTCGACTTCAGCTGACAGTTGGCGTATTTTTTTTGGGTGTTAAACCCCAAATGGTTTCGCCGACTAGCGCCGACATTTGTCTGAAAAACTACTCAAAGAAAACGTTTAATAAATTAATATTGTGTTTTGTGCTTCGCGAACATATTGTTTATAAGATGTTTAATTTGTTGATCCTATAGAAACATCAGATGTTATCATTTCACGTAACAGCGCGTGCGCCGATTTCCGTTCGCAATGCACATCCCAAACGAGGCGTAATGACGTCATAGATACTATATGTTGGTTACGCTTCCGGTTCGCGGTGAAGGTGCGGGGAAGATGGTAATCGTCTACTGGGGTGAAATATGAAAGGAAGCTTCACAATTACTTCAGCAGCTTCACTGTACCAGCGAAGAAAACGGCTACGTGACGTCGGTCAATCGTGAGAGATGACGTCAGTCTGGAGTTTGATGCCTAATTGATATAAAATGATCACATCATGAGAAGTTAGGGTCGCCGCGACGACATTCTGATTCCGGATGGAACGACGCTTGCTTTTTGTCCTTTGCCTTCTGTCTTCTCTGCCGTCGAGACACAACGTGACTCGTCCCACGGAGGGCTACACGGTGACACATTCACAGGTCGATCGGGCTTTTGAAGGTCAACTGCATGGTCGCCTTGGGTTTATTATGGCCGCCACTCAGCCGAGGAGACGGGTTGTCAGGGAAGAGGGTGCCAGGAGGCGGGATATCCTCACCTGGTGTGCTTAGCGGCTGATCCAACAAAGTTGATCACAGATAATTACTGCAGCAACGTAGTCCGTCTGATGAACCGATAACTGTCGGGGAGAAACTGTCGTGTCACCATCACAGGTGTGTGTGTGTGTGTGTGGTGTGTGCGTGCGTGCGTGCGTGCGTGCGTGCGTGCGTGCGTGCGTGTATTTGTGAAAGAGAGAGCTTGTGCGGGGACATGTGCATGCACGCGTGCATAGGTAAGTACGTCCGTGCGTGCGTGCATGTGGGCGTACGCGGGTACATGCGGGCGTATGTGAGTATCACACAAGAAGATGAGGCGGTGCGCTCTCGGCTCTCGGGCCACAACACCAGAAGGGGAAGACGGCGGTGCCGTTGGATATTTACTGCAAAACTCCAAGGTCCACTTATCTGCCTGATTGGTCAGTTGATATGTTGGTGGCGCAGCAGGCGCTACTCTAGGAGAGCACGCTGTTGTACGTCGTCAGCCCTCGACTGGCGTGGTTGCGTGCGACAGGACTGGAGCGCTGCACGGGAAGCAAGCAGACACACATGTACATGACACTGACGAGAGGGGATGACGCAGTTCTTGTACATAGTTGTCACCACGACTACTTGTACATAGTTGTCACCATGACTACTTATACATAGTTGTCACCACGACTACTTATACATAGTTGCCACCATGACTATTTGTACATATTTGTCACCACGACTATTTGTACACAGTTGTCACCATGACTACTTGTACACATTTGTCACTATGACTACTTATACATAGTTGTCACCACGACTATATGTACACAGTTGTCACCACGACTACTTGTACACATTTGTCACCATGACTACTTGTACACAGTTGTCACCACGCCTACTTGTACATAGTTGTCACCATGACTACTTGTACATAGTTGTCACCACGACCACTGTGAGATGTTACAAGTTGGACATAATGCAATGATGACACTGCACGAGATCACATCACGATATGTTCTGTAATGACCGCGCACTCACGGTATGTAGAGATATCCAAGGAGCATCACGTGGGTGTACCAAACCCAACATCACATGAAAACTTACTTTTTTAAAGTTTAGCTTCCCTAATAACACCGCACTGTACGGAGGAAGTACAATCACTGAAATGTCCACCTTAAACAAACACGACACCCCAATAAACTCAACACGAGACTGACCTTGTCTTACACCGACCATAGAACACACGAATAAATAAATATACTTACATGTACATTTATTCCTTTAAAATAATTAGTTAACCGTATAACTAACATTACCTCTACATTATAAAAATGCATATAAATAGATTGATAAAAACATAATAAATAAACAAATAAAATAAAGAAGGCTAGAAAACATAAATCTAGAAGGTCATTGAAGAAGGTAGAAGCAATGTTCTCTCTACGAATGTTGTATTCACAAATTATAAGTTCTCGTAGTTGTCACTGCATCGGTTATAGCGACTTTATTGCACTCTTAAAACATACGTGAGACAAAAGGTTAACCTGATGTGTATATACGATATTTTGCCAGTCACATATACATAATATAGAAATTATCTCGCTGTGAAGCGTAACTAATCGATATACGTGCTCGTCATATTGCCTCGCCATCTACACTCGATGCATCATTGCAACGGCGTGGTTGCAAGGAGCTTGTGTATCTGATATGACGCCACGCCTCTGCTTCGGGGAACGTGAGTATATATACTCACGTAGACTATATATAGTCTAAGAGGACCACACAGACGGGGCATTGTTGACGACACGTGCATGCTGCACCTCACCGTCTCGCCTCTCAACGTTGCACGTCAACATACTCACCACGTTCAGGTGAGTAGCGAACGCACATCCGGACTCATTTATGTCTGCGAGGACCAATTCAAAAGGTTTCACGTCAGTCTCGTGACTAGTTATATAGTTCATAAGCAGTATTTTGTATAGCCTCACATGTATGTTCAAGCGTTGGACGGCGTTCAGAATGGTTGCTATTTTGTTTAGTAGACCCGAATTAACAGTGATATTTCAATAAGTTAATGTCTCGTAATTCACCTGCACCGTTTACCCGAACCAACAGATTCAATATAGGTGTTTAAGTAAATGTGTACAAATAATATAAATTAAAGAAATGTGGTGGGTTGATACCAAATACAGACATGCACTGTATACATGTTGAAATATCAAACCATGGCTGCAGATTAAGAGAAGGCTTATATTCTTCGCCAAGTTACTTTTTCCATGTTACAATCTTAAATAAATAAATACATTTATTTCATATAAGAGAGAGAAAGATATAAGATAAGATAGCTTTATTGCCATGTGTTCACATTGTAGTTATAATAAAACATTGGAATGTGTAATTATATTGGTCGTCGTACTAGTACATTCACATGACAATACATTCACATGCACCAAACGATGATGATACAATAGACTACTACTTTAAATAAAATAAATAAATAAGAACAATCACATAAAAAGGTCCGAATAATTTTTTTTCTGTATAACATCGATAAATAATTGATACGATCTAGTAGAAATATATTAGCTTAAAATGTAAAATATGAAATAAAATAATATATAATAAATTATGATAAAATATACACACTAAAAAAACTCATCGGAAAGTTAAATATGTGTTTGCTGCGGGTGGGAGAAAAATCACTTCTGTTTGACAGGGCTTGAACGGCTAAGGGGAAAAGCTAGTACTAAAGCGGTTGGTCCTGGTTTTGATGTATCTGAATCGGCGACTAGATGGAAGAGGTTCAAATAGGTTATGGGCAGGATGGGATGAATCTTGAGAGATGAGAGTGGCTCTTCCTAAGAGGCGCTGCTGATACAGTATTTCAAGACTGGGAAGGTCTCTGCCGATGATTCGGGAACAGTTTTCACAACTCTGTTTAATCTGAGCGTTTCCTTCTGTGTAATCGACCCAAACCATATTGTGATAGAAAATACCAGAACACTCTCGATTACAGCTCTGTAAAAGTTTGCGCATGACGTACCTGTGTGGTCAAACCAAACGATCTTAACCTTCTTAAAAGGTACAGCCGCTGCTGGGCTTTTTTTGACAATATTAACAACATTTAGCTCGTCCTGCCATCGATCACAAGAGGCGAGGGAGAAGAAGATTTCTTTCTCCTAACATCGACAATCATTTCTTTCGTTTTATTTACATTAAGTTCCAGATTGTTATCGTTGCACTAACTGATGAGTTTGTTTACTTGATCCCGATATTCAGATTCATCAGAATTTGTTATTAGCCCTATCACTGTAGTGTCATCGGCAAATTTCAGTATTTTAGTACGTACGTGACAAGATAAACAATCATGTGTAAAAAGAGAATATAACATTGGTGACAGAATACAGTCCAGGGGCGTGCCAGTAGATAACGTAACTGATGATGATAAGTTGTCGCCTATTTTTACAACCTGCGGCCTATTAAAAAAACATCGAGGATCCACAGACACATGGATTGAGGAACACCGAGACTCTGTATCTTAGCAAAAAGTTTCGATGGGATGATTATGTTAAAAGCAGAGCTAAAATCAACAATAATGATCCTAGCGTAAGTATTTGGGCTGTCGAGATGTTGAAGAACGTAAAACAATCCTAGAGCGACAGCGTCATCAACATATCTATTGTTGCGATATGCAAATTGAAATTGGTCAAGCAATGGATCGATAATTGATTTCAGAAACTACAGGACCAAGCGCTCTCGAGTGTCTTCATGACTACAGAAGTCAAGGCAACAGGCCTGTAATCGTTTAAACAAGAGGTGTAGATTTCTTGGGAACAGGAATGATAGTGGACTTTTTGAAGCAATGAGGGATTTAACTTTGGGAAAGAGACACATTGAATATGTCTGTGAATACACCCGACAGCTGGTCGGCACACAGTTTAAGTAAACATGGAGAGATGTTATCCGGACCGGCGGCCTTTCTGCTATTTAGACGTTGAAACATGCGTCTAACAACATATTCGTCAACTGTGAAAGGAGGGAGGGGTGAGGAGGGAGTGATAGAGGAAGGAGAAGTAGTGTTCAGTTTATCAAATCGGCTATAAAAGTCATTCAACCTATAAGGAAGATTAGTGTCGGAAGCCATAGTGTTCTTGGGAGACGGCTTGTAGTTGGCTATGGCCTTCAGACCCTGCCAAATGTTCTTAGAGTTGTTGGTGGTGAGATTCTCCTCAAGCTTGTCACGGTATTCAGCGCCACATCCATAATTGGTCGTGGCGCTTCACAATACATTGCTATTAAAATACAGAAAATGGGTAATTTTATGCAATAAGAAGAATACAACTTTTTTCAATGTGTGTGTGTATATAAATAAGTGAAATTAATACAGTATTAAACAACGTGGCATTTGTTTTAAAAACAAATAAGTAAATAAATCAATGAATTACCTATTAGTTATAAAAATATGTTCTCAACCGAAGTCATCATGCTATTATCACAAGTAAGGCATGAAGAAATACCAAGATCTAAGAATCACCCAGCGACAGCAGACCAGCGCCACGGGCAGCCATCTTGAGTACATCCGCGAGTCGAGGAGCCGCTGTAACCGAGATACGGCGTTGAGGGGTGGCGTCCAGTTGGTCTCGTGATGGCGCTTACGACGGGGACGGCGGCGACACAGGACGAGTGAACGGAGGAGATGGAAGACTCACATTGACGGTGTCGCTGTAACTCGCGGAATGAGGACAGTAACGAAAATAGGCGACGGTAGACAACAGGATTACTGAAGTTGTCGTTCTGATATCGTTGAAGGACAACATTCCGTTTAATGCCATCATCGTACTCGAACCAAAACGAAACGTTCAAGAAAGGGCTGCCCCAAATGAACGTGTCATTGTGTACGCGATTCGTGAGTGTGATTGCAGGTAGGTATTATCTGTCATTGTGTCATTAGGTCTTAAGTATGTCGGTGAATCAGCAGACATATGTAATAAAACAGGTGTAGCCTCTCCCGTCAGTCTCTGTATCTGTAACTGGCAAAATGTCCTAGGGACACATCACGCCAGTGCGCATGGTGGGTCGTCTGACTTAATTGTTAAAATGTTGGATTAAACTATTTTAAAATGAGTTTAGTGATTTACTCGAGACAGTGTTTGGGGGGAGAGAATTACATTCTTTAATTGTTGTTGGGAAGAAGCTGTTTCCAAATATGTTTGCAGAGTATCTAATTTGCAAGAACTGACTGTCATGTTTACGTGAGGATCTAGTGTTGTGTTGGATATAGTGATCTAGCGGGATATCTATAAGGTTATGTTCCATTTTGTATATTATGCTAATCTTGTTAATTTTTCTTCTTGTTTGGAGGGTGTCCCACTGTAGGTCTTTAAAAAGTTGGGTTACTGTTCCTGGTTCTCTAGAATAGTTATGTGTACAAAATCTGGCAGCTTGTCTTTGGATTCTTTCTAAGGTTTTAATATGTTTTAGGCAGTGTGGATCCCATGATGCTGATGCATATTCAAGTATTGGTCGGACAAGGGTTGTGTAGGCTATTGACTTAATGTGGGTTGGGCATTTATTTAGATTTCTCCTAATGACTCCTAGAGTCTGTTGTGCTTTCCTAGCGACTGAGTTGCATTGTGCTGTCCAATTTAATGTATTTGATATTTGTACACCAAGATAACAATGCGATTGAACATATTTAAGTTGTTGGCCACAGAAGGGGTAAATATTTTGGTGTCGGTTTTCTTGAGGCTGATGTCATTGTGAAGCATTTGGTGGGATTGAATTTCATAAGCCAGGTGTTTTGCCATTCCTCAAGTTTGATTAGATCATTTTGGAGGAGAGAAATGTCATTGTATGATTTAATTGGTTGATATAGTAGGCAGTCATCTGCAAAAAGGCGAACGTTTGAAGTGAGATTGTTGGGTAGGTCATTTATGTAAAGTAAGAAAAGTAGGGGCCCCAGTACGGTTCCTGTGGTACCCCTGAGGTGACTTGAATTGGTTTGGATGCTGATCCATTTATTACAACCTGTTGAGTTCTTTCTGCAAGGAAGCTTTCTATCCATGACGATATTGGGCCTGTGATGCCATAGTATTTTAGTTTGTTGATTAGTCTTTTATGTGGAACTTTGTCGAATGCTTTAGTGAAGTCTAGAATGGCCATGTCTACAGATTTCTTTTCATCTAGATATTTGCCTATGTCATGGACAGTTTGAATTAATTGAGTTTCTGTTGATCTTTTTGCACGAAAACCATGTTGGTGGTCAGTTAGGATGTGATGTTGTTCAAGGTGTTTCATGATGTGGCTATGAATTATGTGTTCAAGAAGTTTAGAAATCACAGGTGTTAAGGATATTGGTCTGTAGTTTGAATATTTCTGCCCTGTTTCCTTTCTTGAAAATTGCTGTTATGTTTGCTGTGGGGATGATTCCGTTTGGAGACACTGTTCTATTCCACCGAAGCGCCTGCTTTGTTGCTTCTTCTGTTTCAAAGACAGATGTTGATACAAGACAGGTAAGTGTATTGCAGCTGGTTTGCAATACCCGATAGACGTCCATTGTCTTAGACGATGTTTAAAACGAGGATATACTTGTTCCATCAATACGGTATAGAGCTTAGGCTATTGCCATGCCGAGAACCTCTGACAATAAGCGCTCATGTCGCTGTTATTGCCAAGTACAGCATATCTGGACGGACCTGAACATGCATGCACGTCCGGTTAGCGGTATTTTCAGTGACTATACAGTAACATACTAATGACTTCACGTAGATGCGACACAGTGAAATATTGTTTTTGCGTTATTTGGACGATCTTGGCAGCGAAATAGAGAACACGTTTACGTACAGAGCAGCTCTGACAATAAGCGTGGATGTCGCTGTTGTTGCCAGAGGATATATGGACGTATGGGAACGTGCATGCACGTCCGGTTATTTATCTTTTAAGCGAATAAACGTCGACATACTAATGACTTTAGATAAATGCGACGCTTTGAAATCTTTTTTTTGGTAATTTAGACGATCTTGGCGTGGAGATTAAGACAGACGTGTATATATGGAGTAGCTCTGGCAATAACCGCTCATGTCTTAGGTGGTTTCCTCCAAACAGCCCAAACTTGGGCTCAATATTGCCAGAGCAATCTTAGCAAAAGTCAGGGTGTATGGTATATTGCTACAAGTACTGTGATAACAGCTATGCACAAATTGCGTGGCCTGGTTTTGGAGCAGTATTTCTGGCACTGGAAAAGTTACCTTTTGCAGTCTTAATACCTACCTCGCAATGAAGTGTGACCATTAAAAATCAAAGCACCCTTCCATAAAGTTGCCTCGCATTGAGTATATGTTCTTATTAAAAATTCAATGTTGTTTTAACAAGGTGGTCTTGTGTGCGCATGCGTCAGGTGCAGTCGTTATGTTTAACCGGCTCTACTGTTATCATTAACAGGATAACATCGAGTAGCTCTTACAAACTAAAATTCACAAATGTTCAATAGTATCACGTTTAGAACATAACCCCTCAATAACTCTTCCAAACAATTTACCATAAAGTATATTTTGCAAAATTAGATCGCTTAGCAACCAGTTCCTCAAAATGGCGCAGTTGTAAACAACCACTAAAAGCGCGCGAAACCCAAACCCACCCAACACAATTCAAATAAAACCGTATTTCTTCACAATTTAATGTGAACAGAACTAACACAAACTACATTAAACTAGTTATAAATATATGCACACATAATCATAATAAAAAACAGTTACGCAAATTAAACAAAAGTAACGTTGTCAGGTTATTGAACCACTTAGATCCATTTCTTTGATAGGCTGCCAGTACCAAAGAAATAAAATCAACACATATAACAATAACCTTTCCTACTAACAGGCCCTTCGTCAGACGCCTTACTCCCAGTGACGCCCTGGGGCCCAATTTGGGTGAAGACCTACATTTTCATTTTGCACTGCACTAGCGTCTTGATACTCATACATGACGTAATAAATTAAACAATAGATAATAGTTCAACAGTAGTGCAGCCTATATAATTTGGACCCACAATGATCGATTACTAACAGCCATTGGCCACCATTCTCTCTTCACCCAGCAGTGCACAGCGGTGTTCCAATGATTCCTCTTTGTGCTTTTGTTCATACTAGCCTCCAATAGGTTCTTCTCACAGTCCATTGATGCCACTGGAAGCAACTCGATCAATGGAATATTTGCCTTCTCACGCCGTTCCTTCAATTCAGCCCATCTTACATGGCCTAGTCCCAAAAATAACAAGACACTGACAATACTTGCCCTCTTCCTCTCGGGAGACATACAAACCAACCCTGGTCCAAGGCATCAACCTTCATCTGCATTAATTTTGACCTCCGACAAAACACCTGCGTGTTATGACCGTAAATTGTCGTAGTGTGGTAAACAAA
>JAODUO010000279.1:125000-132500 GCA_025642075.2 Ridgeia piscesae
TTGTCACTGGTGTGTCATGGAATTAGTGTCCTTGGTCACACGACACAGGGACATTGTCACTGGTGTGTCATGGAATTAGTGTCCTTGGTCACACGGCACTGGGACATTGTCACTGGTGTGTCATGGAATTAGTGTCCTTGGTCACACGGCACAGGGACATTGTCACTGGTGTGTCATGGAACTAGTGTCCTTGGTCACACGGCACATGGACATTGTCACTGGTGTGTCATGGAATTAGTGTCCTTGGTCACACGGCACTGGGACATTGTCACTGGTGTGTCATGGAATTAGTGTCCTTGGTCACACGGCACTGGGACATTGTCACTGGTGTGTCATGGAATTAGTGTCCTTGGTCACACGGCACAGGGACATTGTCACTGGTGTGTCATGGAATTAGTGTCCTTGGTCACACGGCACTGGGACATTGTCACTGGTGTGTCATGGAATTAGTGTCCTTGGTCACACGGCACAGGGACATTGTCACTGGTGTGTCATGGAACTAGTGTCCTTGGTCACACGGCACTGGGACATTGTCACTGGTGTGTCATGGAATTAGTGTCCTTGGTCACACGGCACAGGGACATTGTCACTGGTGTGTCATGGAATAGTGTCCTTGGTCACACGGACTGGGACATTGTCACTGGTGTGTCATGGAATTAGTGTCCTTGGTCACGGCACTGGACATTGTCACTGGTGGTCATGGAATGTGCCCTTGGTCACATGCACATGGGACATTGTCACGTGGTAATGGAATTAGTGTCCTTGGTCACACGGCACTGGGACATTGTCACTTGTGTCATGGAATTAGTGTCCTTGGTCACACGGCACTGGGACATTGTCACTGGTGTGTCATGGAATTAGTGTCCTTGGTCACACGGCACTGGGAATTGTCACTGGTGTGTCATGGAACTAGTGTCTTGGTCACACGGCACTGGGACATTGTCACTGGTGTGTCATGGAATTAGTGTCCTTGGTCACACGGCACTGGGACATTGTCACTGGTGTGTCTGAACAGGTCCTTGGTCACACGGCACTGGGACATTGTCACTGGTGTGTCATGGAATTAGTGTCCTTGGTCACACGGCACTGGGACATTGTCACTGGTGTGTCTGGAACTAGTGTCCTTGGTCACACGGCACTGGACTTTGTCACTGGTGTGTCATGGAATTAGTGTCCTTGGCACACGGCACTGGGACATTGTCACTGGTTGTCATGGAATTAGTGTCCTTGGTCACACGGCACAGGGATCATTGTCACTGGTGTGTCTGGAATAGTGTCCTTGGTCACACGGCACTGGGACATTGTCACTGGTGTGTCATGGAATTAGTGTCCTTGGTCACACGGCACTGGGACATTGTCACTGGTGTGTCATGGAATTAGTGTCCTTGGTCACACGGCACTGGGACATTGTCACTGGTGTGTCATGGAATTAGTGTCCTTGGTCACACGGCACTGGGACATTGTCACTGGTGTGTCATGGAATTAGTGTCCTTGGTCACACGGCACTGGGACATTGTCACTGGTGTGTCATGGAATTAGTGTCCTTGGTCACACGGCACTGGGACATTGTCACTGGTGTGTCATGGAATTAGTGTCCTTGGTCACACGGCACTGGGACATTGTCACTGGTGTGTCATGGAATTAGTGTCCTTGGTCACACGGCACTGGGACATTGTCACTGGTGTGTCATGGAATTAGTGTCCTTGGTCACACGGCACTGGGACATTGTCACTGGTGTGTCATGGAACTAGTGTCCTTGGTCACACGGCACTGGGACATTGTCACTGGTGTGTCATGGAATTAGTGTCCTTTGTCACACGGCACTGGGACATTGTCACTGGTGTGTCATGGAATTAGTGTCCTTTGTCACACGGCACTGGGACATTGTCACTGGTGTGTCATGGAACTAGTGTCCTTTGTCACACGACACTTGATATTGGCGTCTTGATGATACTAATTTAATTTAACAACGGGTTTTATTTAATACCTTGATAGGTAAGTGTGTATGGAAATTACGAAAATATGGTATCGATTCAAGACGCATTACAATTACCATCCAGACGAGGCATCCCACTGCTAACTTGCCTCATGACCCCACCGCCCCTTACTCCATCCCTGACGGCAGAAGGAGAAACTGAAGACGAGACTTTGTAAGAGATTAAGTGTAGCGAGATGTGGACACCGGAGACTGACAGAAATGGAACACTCAACGACTGGTTAATTGGACAATAGGGCCTGCAAGTGGGTCACGGTACATGGCGTGACTCCGCGCGACCGGAGCTTATTGGGGACTACGCGAGACTAATTGGGGACTGGACACAAGAATAATATTCTAACGATGGATGACAGTTGTAGCTTACGACTGATGAATACTTGGAAAATCAGTTCATAAATATCTTGTGTTATACGTTTCTTATCTTACATGTCCGATTTAATATTGAGTTTATCACACTATCATAGACACATAGCGATTTACGTTGTGCAGATAATAGACACGATGTTAGGCCGTATGTGTTTTTTACGGAATTTGCGTTTTACATTGCTATACGTTGTGGTTTCGATAATCACTTATATCTGACAAGTTGTCTAAATGCACATAATCATAACACATGTATACGTTTGGCAAAAACAGGTTATACTGCGCGAAAACTGGTACTCTTCATTATTAGACAAGATCGCCAAACACAAGTACTAAGCTGGCCGCTATTGCTATGGCAAGCACCATAATAATCGATTAAAATTCATGATTTCCGAAATCATTGTCACTGACAAAGTGTTCCACTGCTTCTGCTTGTAATAATCCTTCGGACAATATAACTGAAATACGCTATTTCGGAATAGTTCGATTATTACGACCAAAAACAAAACAAAGTCCTATATGTTAACATGGAGTATATGGACCTCCAGTCCCCAACTGCCCCCAGCCTCGTTTTCGCGCGCGAGACTTGCACGCCATATTATACATGTGACACAGCACCACATAATTGTCACAACTGACCGTTGGCCGTGGGCGGCCCAGTGTCGTGTAAACGAGACGTGCGGGTCAAATGTGAACAAACTGCAACAAGGGTGCTGACTTCTGCCTTGCCCGCGGAAGTCAGTATCCTGTTGCAGTTTGCCGTGTTCACAGAAGTCAGCACCCTGTTGCAGTTTGCCGTGTTTACAGAAGTCAGCATCCTGTTGCAGTTTGCCGTGTTTACAGAAGTCAGCACCCTGTTGCAGTTTGCCGTGCTCACAGAAGTCAGCATCCTGTTGCAGTTTGCCGTGTTTACAGAAGTCAGCACCCTGTTGCAGTTTGCCGTGTTCACAGAAGTCAGCACCCTGTTGCAGTTTGCCGTGTTTACAGAAGTCAGCACCCTGTTGCAGTTTGCCGTGTTTACAGAAGTCAGCACCCTGTTGCAGTTTGCCGTGTTTACAGAAGTCAGCACCCTGTTGCAGTTTGCCGTGTTCACAGAAGTCAGCACCCTGTTGCAGTTTGCCGTGTTTACAGAAGTCAGCACCCTGTTGCAGTTTGCCGTGTTTACAGAAGTCAGCACCCTGTTGCAGTTTGCCGTGTTTACAGAAGTCAGCACCCTGTTGCAGTTTGTCGTGTTCACAGAAGTCAGCACCCTGTTGCAGTTTCAGTCCCTGTTGCGTTCTGTACAGAAGTCAGCACCCTGTTGCAGTTTGTCGTGTTCACAGAAGTCAGCACCCTGTTGCAGTTTGTCGTGTTCACAGAAGTCAGCACCCTGTTGCAGTTTGCGTGTTCACAGAAGTCAGCACCCTGTTGCAGTTTGTCGTGCTCACAGAAGTCAGCACCCTGTTGCAGTTTGCGTGTTCACAGAAGTCAGCACCCTGTTGCAGTTTGTCGTGCTCACAGAAGTCAGCACCCTGTTGCAGTTTGCGTGTTCACAGAAGTCAGCACCCTGTTGCAGTTTGCCGTGTTCACAGAAGTAACACCCTGTTGCAGTTTGTCGTGTTCACAGAAGTTAAGCACCCTGTTGCAGTTTGTCGTGTTCACAGAAGTCAGCACCCTGTTGCAGTTTGTCGTGTTCACAGAAGTCAGCACCCTGTTGCAGTTTGCCGTGTTTACAGAAGTAACACCCTGTTGCAGTTTGTCGTGTTCACAGAAGTCAGCACCCTGTTGCAGTTTGTCGTGTTCACAGAAGTCAGCACCCTGTTGCAGTTTGTCGTGTTCACAGAAGTCAGCACCCTGTTGCAGTTTGTCGTGTTCACAGAAGTCAGCACCCTGTTGCAGTTTGTCGTGTTCACAGAAGTTAACACCCTGTTGCAGTTTGTCGTGTTCACAGAAGTTAACACCCTGTTGCAGTTTGCCGTGTTCCCAGAAGTCAGCACCCTGTTGCAGTTTGTCGTGTTCACAGAAGTCAGCACCCTGTTGCAGTTTGTCGTGTTCACAGAAGTTAACACCCTGTTGCAGTTTGTCGTGTTCACAGAAGTCAAGCACCCTGTTGCAGTTTGTCGTGTTCACAGAAGTCAGCACCCTGTTGCAGTTTGCCGTGTTCACAGAAGTCAGCACCCTGTTGCAGTTTGTCGTGTTCACAGACCGTGTTCTGTGACCACCAGCTTCATTGGCTATGCGTAGGTTTACCCTAAACTGTTGGCTTCAGCGTGCATTAGTTTTGTCAGGTAAGATCACGTGATGTCTCTCACGGGAACGTGCTCGAGGGATCAGAGCGCTCTTAGACTTCCTGGTCTCTCCCACGCGAATGTATATAGTACCATAAGAATTGTGTTTTTTTGAATTTTTTTATTTTATTTATGAGAAATGACTACAATAGAGCCGACATACTGGTAGATTCAGTGCTGTGATGTATCTGCAGTGTTAATGACGCATGCTAGGTAGAACACATGCGTTTGCGTAGTCATTTTTAGCCATTTTTGTTGTCATTACCCTGCGGATGCATAAAAACATGTTTAATCTGTTAAACATTAACGGGCAGCGCACATGCTTGCATTTTTAAAGAGCCAGATGTACGTAACCTGAACGAAATTTGATCAGCGTATCAGAGGCATGATTGCAGAGACTGTATAGCAATTTCATATTTTTCTCAGGTACAGTTTCCTTGTAATCTGACAAAACGCCGATAGGAAAGTCAACAGTGTTTTGTGCCGACGTGAGACGCAGGGGATTGACAATAAATCCAATGATGGGAATGTGGACAGCTTGGTCAAATCATTGAATGAGTTCTTTGTCCCGATGTGTAACTGTTGGGCTTTTATCCGACCTTTGATGTCGACTGAAGTCATTTTCTGTGTATTTACAATTCGATGCTTGGTGGTGACACATCACGTGACATTCGCACAGGTGCAAACGCGAATCGTGATCAGACAAGATAGGACACCATAGGATGGCAGGGCTTGGTTAGTACTATTTGACACTTTTGTTCTGTTTGAGAACCGAACGATTCTGGGCGCGTGTTATTTCTTTAAGTGTTAATGTATTAACATAAAGCTATGTACGTGCTAATTGCCATCACAACCAGCGTGTATCGGCATTAAACACGTTGTTCACAGGCAAATGTGGCTTGATTCAGTGGTAATTACTACCCTGTATAATGCGGGTAGTGGTTAGTACATCCGCTCAGCAAGCCGGCGCTTTGTGGCCAAAATCCGCACTAGGCACGTAAGTTTGGAATAAAACCTGGCTCTCAACATTAGGGACGGTATATCCCTCATGACTCTGAGACATGTTAATGTCGGTCTCGCCTAAAGTTGGGACGTAAAAGAAAAAAATCTAAATACGGCCGCTAATCGTCTTGGTTGTGTTAATGCTGCCGTCGCGTTGTATGTCTGTGACGTCAATAAAAAAACGTCATTACGAAACATCCAGGAATTAATGTAATTTGACTTTTGTTATTGCCTTTTCATTACCTCGTTTGTGTACACACAAATATGCATGTGCATCTTTTTGACAACCGATTTAACACTACGTTCTTTGCAGTGGATGAAAACTCATCGACATTTCTTTTATTATGCACATAACGCAACATCTGATCAGTTTCCAGTACGACGGCACGGTACTGTTCAATATAATGTTTTATAATACTTTAGAGTATATCTTCACTTGATTTGAGAGAATACAGGCAAAGGAAAGGTTAATTAGTTCTAATTTATTCGGCAGGTGGCATGACGTCACAATGACGTTGTCGGCAGGTGTATCGCCGTGTTTTCTGTCTATGACGTCATCTATGAGCAGACGTGGCCGACACGTTTCAAAGAAACACCCAGGAACTGCAATTTTTAACATGTTAAATTATGTGGCGAAATGCATAATATTACAGATAGACCTCGCCTCGTTTTCATATATTTGTACGAGTTACTGCATTGAATTTGATCGAATATACGCCTTGGCCTCATTTCAAATAAAGTTATTTCTATCAGACTGTATTGCATGTACTGCAAATAAAATGTAAACACTATTATTTAATGGGAAAAGGTAAGGAAAACGCTATATTTGCAACAATACTTTTACCTTTCAGTTCCTTGCCATGTTTCTGTACAGAGTTGTGGTACATTACATGAAATTGAACTGAAGTAGCGTGTACAGTTTGTTTACTATTTGTTAACAGTTCAACTGTTATGGAGAATGTACTGATGTTTTTTCTCGCTTCCGATGTAAGAAAACTGCATTTAATATTGTCAAACATCTTCTAGTATATATTCACTAATGTGGAAGAAAGCCACCCTGTGAAACAAGAGAAACTCATCGAAATTACTTATTATAGCCACATAGAGTGATGTGTGGTCACGTTTTGATTCAGTGCAGAGGTGTTGCTTAATGTGTAATTCGTAGAAATATTGCATCAATTGATTGGAGAGAAAATACGCAAAACAGTTCTTTTAATTAATTTTTATTCATTCGACAAGTGGCATGACGTCACAAATGGTCACTTGGCAGGTGACAGTAATTGTCTGAAAGAACGTTCGACGTTCCACCAGTGACACTGTCGCCGCGTTTTCTCTCTGTAATTCTCAAGAATATTTATTCAACTGATTTGATAGAATACACGCAAAAGAATTAGTTGCATTAGTTCTAACTCATTCGGCAGGTGGCACAACGTCACAATCACGCTGTCGGCAGGTGGCAGTAAATGTCAGAAAGAACGTTCGACGTTCCTGTCAGTGACGCAATCGCCGCGTTTTCTGTCTATGACGTCATCTATGAGTAGACGTGGCGTACACGTTTCAATGAAACATAAAAAACTGGTGCTTGTTAAATATGTTAAATTATGTGGCGAAATGCATTTTGTCACAGATAGAGCTATCCGCACTGCCACATTTGCCTGCAAGTTACGACATTACACCTGTTCGAATATACGCCATGGCTACATTTTTATTCAACGCAAATGTTATCAGTCATCTAAATATAGTTCGCCAAATCCTAATATATTTGTACGAGACATCCAGAAATCTAACGTATTTTGACATTTTAAATTCTATGGTGAATATATTGTAGCATTGTAGCTACATTTGTCTGTTTGTATTGTATTTATTGTTGTT
>JAODUO010000279.1:142500-252500 GCA_025642075.2 Ridgeia piscesae
TAAATTAAGTCGTGTTACAAAGGTGTCAACCCCCAATTACAATTCCAAGTGTGAAAGTGTGACCGTAACACCCAATGAGTGTGAAAGTGTGACAAGGGTATCAATTAACCCCCAATTACCAAGTGTGAAAGTTTGACTGGGGAATCAACACACTACTGCAATTACGAGAGTGAAAGTATGTGTGGGGCATCAACCCCCAATTACTATTACCAAGTGGGAAACTGTGCCCTTTTTGTCGCACAAGACGATACGGCAGAAACCGAGAGCTTCCGTTTGGTGCGTTAACAAGTTACGTGATTATTGTCTTGGAAATATTGTAAGTATTTCTATAAAAACAACTTACCCGGTATTTGATACGTTAGTTTCATATATGCCATGCCAGAAGTTCGCCACATCAGTACAATTCTAAACCAGAACATATTTGCAAGAATTAAATGTTTGGTACATTTTGAAATGGAATGTTTGATTTCCTAATGTGTAAGCAATATTGTTTGTTGAGATGGTTGTCATTTCCTGGCAAACTCACAGTAAACTCATTCCACATTACCTAAGTGAACTAAGTCCATGTTACTATAGGTACACTCAGCTGTATAATGAGTACCTGCCTGTAGATAGCGGTGGATGTATGTAAACAAAATATTGAGCAATAAATGGTGAATGTCTTCCAGAGAAGGTGAAATGGTAACTTAACTGGACACTGAAGGTAAGTTCTTATAAAGCAGGGTACCACGAAAGGGCGCAGGTTTGTAAAAGGAATTGTGGGAAGAGAAGTGATAGCAAGGAATGGGAGAACTGACGATGGAGGTCAGAGTAAAAGAAGGTCCTTAGGAGCTGGTGGGGAGTTGACTGGGCAAGTGGAGAGAATGGGGAAGCGACTGGCAGAGAAAGCAGATACCAGAGTGGAGAGAAGGAAGAGCTACAGGAAGCACAGCATGAAAGGAGACTTGGAAAGATGGTGAGAGGACAGGTGAACAAGGAGGAGGGAAATGGAGATGATTAGTAGAGAAAGTAGTGTGAGAAAAAGAAACTTAAATTGAGCACTTTATTCCATAGTATGTTCAACTGAACACCCATCTCCATGTGGCTCTGTGACCAGAGAGTGTAACTCAACCAAGAAAAAGGCGTTTGAATCCTGTGCTGCTGTGTTGAACGTTGGGTAAGTTAATTCACTCTACATTGCTTCAGTTCACTCAGCTGTATGAATGCACACCTGGTGGTAGGCAGTGGTGACTATTTGTGTAGAGATAATCTTTATGAGATGGTGTTCAATTGAACAGGTCTGCCTTGGAGTAAAGTGTAAAGCGCTTTGTGCAATCCTGGGGACAGGATACTGCGCTATATAAGAACTTATCTTTCACCTCTGAGGATGTATTCCCATCAGTCTGCCGGTGTGAAGGGGAAGCTAGCAGGGCAACAAGTTATATAAAAACGTATTCTTTTTACAAATGCAAACAGCAACCACGTGCGATCCATATTTACGCAACACGCATGACAAATGTTAAAACAGTTTATTATACAACACAACCTTCCAACGGCAACAATATGACGCAGGAAAGCCACAAATCGACATAAAGACATGGAACATGAGACAGACACGTGACAGGGTGCACTCCCCCCTCATTCCCCAGTGAAGTTTGTCCTCAGTGGCAGGATGTTCTGTCCAATGTCCCAGACTGAGTCTGCTCGTAGTGCCGTGGCAGCATGTGACAGTTGGAGGGCGGCATCAGGGTGGGCGTTGCCAGGCAACAGGGTGCACTCCCGCTCCAGCAGTTGGGCTACAGCGTCTAGGAGTTCGTGGAAGCCGTAGGAGAGCACTGCTTTCCGGAGCCGGTTCAGCTCCTGGAAAACAAGGAGCAGTGAGTAGGGCTGGGGTCAATTCCATTCAATTAGTTCCAATTCTCGCTCCAATTCCTTAGATTCAATTTCAATTAAAAAAAAATTATTTTCAAAATTAATATTAATAATAATGTCTTATAAAGTATTCAGGCCTTTGTTCTGTACAATTCCAATTCCCGCTCCAATTCTACATAACAAAAGTTAACCATAAATATTATACATTTAATGTTGAGTGATACAGCATGTCAGCAATGATGTAATTAAATAACACGCACACTTAATCACATATACATGGTATATAGAAATGAATAAATCAAAAGAATTCAACCTGTGACATTTTACTGCAGGGAAACCATTTTAATTAAAATAAGCATCACAAAAATATCCAATGTTCCTTTCCCTTCAATTCCAGGTCAATTCACTTTCTTCCAAATCTTTCAATTCCAATTCCCGCAACAAATCTTGAATTGAGTTGGAATTGAATTGGTCAATTCCAATTCTTTCTTACTTGGCCCCAGCCCAGTCTCTGTGAATGAGACTTCACATGATGAGACTTGGTTCAAACGAGACATCAGTCTCAGCACTGACCCTATGGAATGTGTTGCCAGAGACGAGTGACTGATACACTGTGTGGACACATTACTATAAACTCACCTTTAATGTTTAGTCATCCTAATGTTACTCTTTAGTCGTTTGGTATTCCACTCATGTATTTATTATTTGAATTTTTGTATTGAAATAATGAATTATTGTAGTGTGTTTTTAACTACTGTTGTCAACACTACTGAACAGAGTTTGTACTTGAAGCGTGCTTGAAGTGACACAGTTACACAGCATCACGTGTCTGTGTAAACTCCCATGTTGTGTGATTTACTACGACAATCATTTTGGAGTTCATCTGTGTGATCTTAAAGTTTAGACAACAAATGAACCAATAACATTTCTAATGCGCTAGATAAGTTATTTTCAGCTGGTGTAAGGATGATTGAAAGGGTGATATCTTAATGTTTAATGGTGAATTTCTAACAGAATGTTACCATTTAAAACAGGACGAATCATAATTTAAAAGATATCACATGTTGATCTATTGTGGAGTCATGTGGACTGTGGAGTCATGTGGACGGTGGAATGTGGAGTCATGTGGAGTGTGGAGTCATCTGAAGGGTGGAGTCATGTGTAGTGTGAGTCATGTGGTATGCGGAGTCATGTGTAGTGCGAGTCATGCGGTATGCGGAGTCATGTGTAGTGTGGAGTCATGTGGAGTCATAAGGATTCATCTGGAAAGATTCGTTATATTAAATCTCTGAAAATCAATGTCCAAAATGACTTTCATTTGGGGGGACAGGCAGTTTCATATGGTGACCGATATCAATATGTTTATACTTTCAACTGATGTCATTAATATACTAACACCTAAAAATACTTGTGTAAACGAACTGACACCTAGAAATCATAAGCAAGGTGTTGACATGGGGTGCTGACACAGGGTGCTGACACAGGGTGCTGACACAAGGAGCTGACACGTGGTGCACTGACCTTGTAGAAGTTTTGTTGTTTCTCTGGCAATTTTCGGGCATTTCGTAAAATCTTCTGAATGTCAGTCTATAACACAATGCAACCTTTCTGTCATGTTGTGTTGATCATTGTTGTGAGCAACAGCTTCGGATCACGACATTTGTAGTTGCCCACTACTGACTAACTGTCTTCAGAGACAGTCACTGGTGAGTGACACGACAAGAGGTTTTGTTTCAAAAATAGGTTTTACTGCATCAAAGCATTCCGAGAAGTGTACGCCACCAAAATCACAAATTCGCAACAGCAAATGTACACGCAGGTGCTGTAGACAGATGTGAGGTGTCACAATGTAAGTTCTGACCAGTGATTGTAATGGAGCTGAAAGAGGTAGCAAAAACTGACAGGACTCGGGCTGGAAGTATAGAAATATACTGAAAACACACAAACTAAAATTTTTAATATTGCTCACTTAAAAGAAATTTGTTGCAAAAGTAAGTCTCACAAATTTTTAATAACATTATACCAGTGATTAACAACTTCAAACTGGGGATTCACTACAGAAGAAATGTACAACTGAACAGTAAGAAATTGCTGGTCCAAAAGGTCGTGGGTCACTGGCCAAACTAAGTGACCCCCGCATACAAGCATGGAGGCCACATCGCAAGAAGGATATTGACATGCTAGAAAGAGTACAAAGGAGAGCAACCAAAATGATACCAAAACTAATACCAATAAATTTATGAAATGCATCTAAGAGAATGTGGTTTAACAACACTAGAGTCCATGAGATTGAGAGGCGATTAGACAGAAATGCTAAAAATATTGAATGGTTATGAAAATATTTACAGAAATATTTTTTCTCAATTAAGGAAGATAGGACTAGAGGACATGAAGTTACATTAGCAAAGTAGCAGTGTAGACTAGATATTAGAAAGTTTTAATTTTCACAAAGAACAGTAAATGAATGGAACAGATTCCCAGCTTATTGTGTGGATGCTAGTACATGTAGTGTTAATATATTTAAAAATAAAATTGACATAATAGGGCGGGGTACATTTAGATAGACAGGTTGGAATCTCGATACACCAAAAGGCTTCCTTGTCCATCTGCCACCCATATTCAAAGCAGCAAGGTCTACACACAATGCTCACTCACCTGCAGCCCAGCCGGTTTGATCCAGACGACACAGTTCTGAGCGTAGCTGCGTCGATCGGGGGGTTTCACAGGGAAGGGAGTTTTATTGTTGTCTTCCCCGTACGGCGACTCACTGAAGTCAGTGACGGGGGCGAGGTTATTCAGGTTTCCCAGCCATGGGATCACGTCAGCTCCTGGAGGGAAAGAGGGATTACGTTAGACTGACAAATGGTTATGTTTCCAGAATGTCGACATGTTGTCTAAATGACTTTTTATTAGTCTCAATCCAAGTATCTGGGGTCATCCTCATGTGCCAGTCACTATGACTGATTACATCATACCTACCTTTACCCCTAACACATCCCTTTCAAATACAAATTTTTTAGCGTCAGCCAGTGAAATCGCCCATGAGGAGTGTGATAGGTCGCATGTCATGTGATGTAATATTGTGGGTGATTTCAGCCACGCTCTGCTCATGTTTGAATGGGTCATTATATTGAGATTCCCACCACTCATGTATCCATCTTCAAATTTGGGCGGGTATTTGCGCTGTTCCCACGGCTGACTCAGTAGCGACTGGCAAAGTCAACTGCTGTAATGGTATAGTTCAACTCTGCTCACTCCCCAGCTTTACAGAGATGATCAGCCAGGGGTAGTATAGACCCCTTGCTTGTGATGATGACTGGTGTTGCCCGTGGGGGGACACAGTCACCTGTATTAAAGCTGGAAATGTCACCATGAAGATCTCCACTTTCCTGGATGAACTTAGAAAATATCTCAGTTATTGAACCACCACAATGGGCTTGCAAGATCACACACAATGTCACCCCATACATGAATAACACGATAATCTAATGGAGTTAAGGCCAGAGGCAAACAGGCAAACAGGCAAACAGGCAAACAGGCAAACAGGCAAACAGGCAAACAGGCAAACAGGCAAACAGGCAAACAGGCAAACAGCAAACAGACAAACAAACAAACAGACAAACAAACAAACGAACAGATGTGTCAATTCAGTAGCACCTACACAAATTGGCAGCTATGAAGCTGTTTCGAAATAATACCTTCAATTAAAATGGCTTCACATTTTCAGTATTCACATTGTTAAGTCTCTGGAAATAATGCAGGCAACAACATTACTGTATTTTTAAACCGTACTTTTTGCATTTTTAACATTCAAATTACTCGAAATAATATTAACCATTTAAACTCTGATGTATAATTTCCCCTTCTGAATATGGTCTAATCAGATATGCAATAAAACACCTGCAGAAACATCTCATTTTGGTGAGATGGGTTAAACATGCTATAAGATGGATTTCAGTTCTATTCATAAATAATGTTTAGTGTGACATAAATTACTGAAATTTCTGCAATTTACGTAAACTGCCCCAAAGGATCAGTCAAATATACACTAGGACCTCAAACATTTACCAGTACGAACAATAGGATATTAAAAAGGTTACTTTTTGTGAAAGGTCTTACAATAATGCCAGAAAGTTTGCTGTTTGAGATACATATTGTCTGCAGAAGGAAAGGGTTAGTGTACATTCACACACATACACACTTACTTATTTTGGGTGAGATGCTGTAAGACAGCTACAGATACACTGACCTCATGTAAGACAGCTATAGACACACTGACCTGGTGTAAGACAGCTACAGATACACTGACCTCATGTAAGACAGCTACAGACACACTGACCTGGTGTAAGACAGCTACAGACACATTGACCTGGTGTAAAACAGCTACAGATACACTGACCTGGTGTAAGACAGCTACAGACACACTGACCTGATGTAAAACAGCTACAGATACACTGACCTGGTGTAAGACAGCTACAGACACATTGACCTGATGTAAAATAGCTACAGATACACTGACCTGGTGTAAGACAGCTACAGACACACTGACCTGGTGTAAGACAGCTACAGACACACTGACCTGATGTAAAACAGCTACAGATACACTGACCTCGTGTAAGACAGCTACAGACACACTGACCTGGTGTAAGACAGCTACAGACACACTGACCTGGTGTAAGACAGCTACAGACACACTGACTTGATGTAAGACAGCTACAGACACACTGACCTGGGGCAAGACAGCTACAGATACACTGACCTGATGTAAAACAGCTACAGATACACTGACCTGGGGTAAGACAGCTACAGATACACTGACCTGGTGTAAGACAGCTACAGACACACTGACCTGATGTAAGACAGCTACAGATACACTGACCTGATGTAAGACAGCTAAAGACACACTGACCTGGGGTAAGACAGCTACAGATACACTGACCTGGGGTAAGACAGCTACAGACACACTGACCTTATGTAAAACAGCTACAGATACACTGACCTGGGGTAAGACAGCTACAGATACACTGACCTGGTGTAAGACAGCTACAGACACACTGACCTGATGTAAGACAGCTACAGACACACTGACCTGGGGTAAGACAGCTACAGATACACTGACCTGATGTAAAACAGCTACAGATACACTGACCTGGGGTAAGACAGCTACAGATACACTGACCTGGTGTAAGACAGCTACAGACACACTGACCTGATGTAAGACAGCTACAGACACACTGACCTGGGTAAGACAGCTACAGATACACTGACCTGATGTAAAACAGCTACAGATACACTGACCTGGGGTAAGACAGCTACAGATACACTGACCTGGTGTAAGACAGCTACAGACACACTGATCTGATGTAAGACAGCTACAGATACACTGACCTGGTGTAAGACAGCTAAAGACACACTGACCTGGGGTAAGACAGCTACAGATACACTGACCTGATGTAAGACAGCTAAAGACACACTGACCTGGGGTAAGACAGCTACAGATACACTGACCTGGGGTAAGACAGCTACAGACACACTGACCTGGTGTAAGACAGCTACAGACACACTGACCTGATGTAAGACAGCTACAGACACACTGACCTGGTATAAGACATCTACAGACACACTGACCTGATGTAAGACATCTACAGACACACTGACCTGATGTAAGACATCTACAGACACACTGACCTGATGTACGACAGCTACAGACACACTGACCTGATGTAAGACAGCTACAGACACACTGACCTGATGTAAGACAGCTACAGATACACTGACCTGATGTAAGACAGCTAAAGACACACTGACCTGGGGTAAGACAGCTACAGATACACTGACCTGGGGTAAGACAGCTACAGACACACTGACCTGGTGTAAGACAGCTACAGACACAATGACCTGTGGTAAGACAGTTAGAGACACACTGACCTGGAGTAAGACAGCTACAGACACACTGACCTGGGGTAAGACATCTACATACACTGACCTGATGTAAGACATCTACAGACACACTGACCTGATGTAAGACAGCTACAGACACACTGACCTGATGTAAGACAGCTACAGATACACTGACCTGATGTAAGACAGCTAAAGACACACTGACCTGGGGTAAGACAGCTACAGATACACTGACCTGGGGTAAGACAGCTACATACACTGACCTGGGGTAAATACTGACAACATCAGATTGGACTTCTTCTTGCTGTCAGCCCAAGAGTACAGGATGCCAAACCATTCCTCTCTGAAACACCACAGAAACAAGCTGACATCATCCAAGGCACATGTGATGTTTATTTCATTGTTCAGATTCATGTAGCTGCAATGAGGAAGGTTTAGTCAATTGTAAACATCCATAACTTGATTGAAACAGAAAAAGTAACAGACCATGTGGAGAGACTGATCAAACCTGCACTACACACCCTATGTTGTAGATGTCAGCACTACACACCCTATGTTGTAGATGTCAGAACTACACACCCTATGTTGTAGATGTCAGCACTACACACCCTATGTTGTAGATGTCAGCACTACACACCCTGTGTTGTAGATGTCAGCGTCACATACCCTGTGTAGTAGATGTCAGCACTACACACCCTGTGTTGTAGATGTCAGCACTACACACCCTGTGTTGTAGATGTCAGTACTACACACTCTGTGTTGTAGATGTCAGAACTACACACCCTATGTTGTAGATATCAGCACTACACACCCTATGTTGTAGATGTCAGCACTACACACCCTATGTTGTAGATGTCAGCACTACACACCCTGTGTTGTAGATGTCAGCGCCACATACCCTGTGAGGTAGATAGCAGCACTACACACCCTGTGTTATAGGTGTCAGCACAAAAACACCCTATGTTGCAAATGTCAAGTGGCCCAACCCATAGATGGATTTGTTGCCCCACCACCAGTGCTGAGAACAGTGCATCATCACACAGAGGTCATTCATAGCCAAACAGAAACAGTTGACTATCCCCCAAGATATCAAACTGCATATCATACCAGGTGCTCACTTCATCTGCCTCGTTCAGGGTTGGCACATTTTCCCCACCCTGGTAAATACCAGCCAGTAAATACCAGTAAATACCATCCTGGGAAAAACCTCAAATAGTGGTAAATACCTGACGACTTGGGAAATACTCTTAAAAGGATTAAATTAAAAAAAATTGCAATACAAGTTACTGTACCATCACCATAATGATACATGTGTAAATATGTATCAGTACTGGTTGTTTTTGAACAATTACAATTATAGTAAGACGGAAAACAACAATACTACCACTAAATATTACATGGCAGTGTCACAGGTTCACCTCTGTGTGGTGCCAATTCACTATGAGATTTCGAAGAAACAAAATACTTCAGGTATATACTAATAAGTACAATATTAATATTTTGTTACTGTTCATTCGCATCCTTAAACTACTGACTGATTATCTACCGACTGACAATCTTTTAGACAAGCGCAAAGTAATTCCGTCAAACACAGTTATTTAATTTAGAGTTATTTACTTCTTCAGTGAACATACAGAGTTCTCAGTCACCTGTCGTGTGACGTCCCCACAGTGAAACTAACATGAGCTCTGTGCAGTGACGTAACTGGCGACAGCAGAAATAAAATGGACGTAGGAATGAACGTAAGTTCCGACTACTGGCTGGCAACAACCACTGCCCGTGGGTCATTGGTGGGTGTGCACAAACCGGGGTCGGGGTTGTATCCAAATATGTATTTGGATTTGAATACAGACACTTTATGTATTTGTATTGGAAATCACAAACCGGCATGCATTTGTATTTTGATGTTTGTATGCATTTGAAATTATTGTAAATACAATCAAATACACTTAATTTGTATCCAAAAAAACAAAGCATTGCCTCACATATTCTGACTGGCTCAAGAGTCAAGCCAGAATGTTTTTCACCCCTGTGGTAGGGTCAGTAGTGGGTGGGCAGAGAATATTGTCCTACGGTGAAACTGCTGGTGAAACATTAGCATCAGTGAAGTGAAGCCTGTGAAGTTTATCACCATCCATAGCCATAAAGGCAGGTTTTCACAGTGAATGTGCTTCAAAGAACCTGCTGTCACCTGCTGTGTAAACACACTGGCCTAGTACAAAAGAAGCCAGGTTTCCTTCAATGTGTAGTAAAATCATAGCGTGCTTGTAGTTGATATTTGGTCTGGTTTTTTCATAATTACAAATACAACTAGCTAAAAAAATGCATTTGAATCATATTTGAATAAAAAAATTGGTGTATTTTTATTTAAATCTAGAAAAGCATTATATATGTATTTTATTTGGCTGAGTTGCACTTGTATTTGATCCAAAAATGTCCATCTGAACCCAACCCAGGCCATTGTACAGTGACATCAACTGGACATGCACAAGGGCGGCCATGTTGTGACTTACACCAGAAGGAGGAGGGCGGCCATGTTGTGACTTATGCCAGTAGGACGAGGGCGGCCATGTTGTGACTTATGCCAGTAGGACGAGGGCGGCCATGTTGTGACTTACACCAGTAGGACGAGGGCGGCCATGTTGTGACTTACACCAGTAGGACGAGGGCGGCCATGTTGTGACTTACACCAGTAGGACGAGGGCGGCCATGTTGTGACTTACACCAATAGGACGAGGGCGGCCATGTTGTGACTTATGCCAGTAGAACGAGGGCGGCCATGTTGTGACTTACGCCAGTAGGACAAGGGCGGCCATGTTGTGACTTACGCCAGTAGGACGAGGGCGGCCATGTTGTGACTTATCGCCAGTAGGACGAGGGCGGCCATGTTGTGACTTACGCCAGTAGGACGAGGGCGGCCATGTTGTGACTTATGCCAGTAGGACGAGGGCGGCCACGTTGTGACTTACACCAGTAGGACAAGGGCGGCCATGTTGTGAGTTACGCAGTAGGACGAGGGCGGCCATGTTGTGACTTATGCCAGTAGGACGAGGGTGGCCATGTTGTGACTTAAGCCAGTAGGACGAGGGCGGCCATGTTGTGACTTATGCCAGTAGGACGAAGGTGGCCATGTTGTGACTTACGCCAGTAGGACGAGGGCGGCCATGTTGTGACTTATGCGAGTAGGACGAGGGCAGCCATGTTGTGACTTACGCCAGTAGGACGAGGGCGGCCATGTTGTGACTTACGCCAGTAGAACGAGGGCGGCCATGTTGTGACTTATGCCAGTAGGACGAGGGCGGCCACGTTGTGACTTACGCCAGTAGGACGAGGGCGGCCATGTTGTGACTTACGCCAGTAGGACGAGGGCGGCCATGTTGTGACTTACGCCAGTAGGACGAGGGCGGCCATGTTGTGACTTACGCCAGTAGGACAAGGGCGGCCATGTTGTGAGTCTTACGCCAGTAGGACGAGGGCGGCCATGTTGTGACTTGCGCCAATAGGACGAGGGCGGCCATGTTGTGACTTACGCCAATAGGACGAGGGCGGCCATGTTGTGACTTACGCCAATAGGACGAGGGCGGCCATGTTGTGACTTACACCAATAGGACGAGGGTGGCCATGTTGTGACTTAAGCCAGTAGGACGAGGGCGGCCATGTTGTGACTTATGCCAGTAGGACGAAGGTGGCCATGTTGTGACTTACGCCAGTAGGACGAGGGCGGCCATGTTGTGACTTATGCGAGTAGGACGAGGGCAGCCATGTTGTGACTTACGCCAGTAGGACGAGGGCGGCCATGTTGTGACTTACGCCAGTAGAACGAGGGCGGCCATGTTGTGACTTATGCCAGTAGGACGAGGGCGGCCACGTTGTGACTTACGCCAGTTGGACGAGGGCGGCCATGTTGTGACTTACGCCAGTAGGACGAGGGCGGCCATGTTGTGACTTACGCCAGTAGGACGAGGGCGGCCATGTTGTGACTTACGCCAGTAGGACGAGGGCGGCCATGTTGTGATCTTACGCCAGTAGGACGAGGGCGGCCATGTTGTGACTTGCGCCAATAGGACGAGGGCGGCCATGTTGTGACTTACGCCAATAGGACGAGGGCGGCCATGTTGTGACTTACGCCAATAGGACGAGGGCGGCCATGTTGTGACTTACGCCAATAGGACGAGGGCGGCCATGTTGTGACTTACGCCAATAGGACGAGGGCGACCATGTTGTGACTTACGCCAATAGGACGAGGGCGGCCATGCTCTCCACCTTCAGACTGCCATGTAACAACACAGTGAACGCTGCTGTCTTCCCATCCCCAGGTTCATCCTCATCCTCCTTGCCAGAGTCACCTTTTACTTTTCCCGCCTTGGCATCGCCATCTGAAAAGGAAACTCCACTGAGTCATGTTTTGAAGCACTGCAACTTTTAAATTCTAGATATAAATATTAATTACTTAAAAATGGGACTTAGAATAATAAATCTATTGAAGTATGCCAATATCTGGTTGGAATGTTAAAATGAATAATTGTTATGTTACAGGTACAGAAGTATCTATATCATACCATAAAATCATTAACATTAGAAGATAACCAAATTGGGCTAGAGCTAGAGCAAAATATCCAACAGAATGTGTGCATGCAACACAAAACAAGAACATGCGTAATGGAAGTTAATATAAACATAAACATTCAACACAATACACATATATTGACAAAATGTAAAAGAGTAAAATAAATTAGCTAAACAAATAGATTATTTAATTAATAATAATTCTTTTAAATTACATTAAATAAATAAATAATAAAAATAAATCATTTAAGTACAAACATCCGACACAGGCTAAGTAATTATCTAACAAGTGTAAAAATAAAACAGTAAAATGTATATAACTACAAGTTTGTAGTAGGCTACACCAAAATAGTAAGTCTTAAGTTTGCTCATAAAAATACTGACAGTTGCCGCTGCACATACTTGAAACCCATTTAGATATAGCTTGACAGACTCTGTTGCTAGGCAACCGGCAATATGATGGACTGGCTTACCTGTACTGGAGGTTGACACTGGGAGACAGAGGTGACGTGAGATATAGGGGGGACTGGCGATGTCACCAATGTGTAGGAACCCAATCACTTGTATGACGTCTGACACTGTCTTGTGCACATGCTCAAAGTCATGGGCCCTTTGGATTGAAGTGACATTATTAGGCACATCAAATACAATGAACAAGGAACATGTGTTAATTAATAATGAATGTCAGAACGCCAGTAAAGGTTTAACTATTTGAAGCTACTGCACGCCCTTTAATACTACACAATAATTTCTACCTCTAGTTATACATAATAATAATAATTGGATAATTACAAAATATATATATATATATATATATATATATATATATATATATATATATATATATATATATATATATATATATATATATATATATATATATATATATATATATATATATATATATATTATATATATATATATATATGTATGTATATATACATATATATACATAATATATATTATATTATATATATCATATATACACACAGTATATATACACACATATATATATATACATGCATACATACACATAATATATATCACTGACATATCTACACTTATTCATGTAAATGCATGCACTACACGGATAACACACTCATCTATCTACACTTACATGTGTAAACACATTACATGGACAACACACACACCTGTCTACACTTACGCGTGTATACATACTACACACATACACGCACCTGTCATAGACATCAGGTGAAGGCAGCATCTGAACACGACTCTCCAAGTGGCCACACTTTAACGTGCCGAAGTATGGCCGAAAGTAGCGCTCCGCCATCGTCACAAACATCTGTTGCGCACTCTTCAACGACAGCGCCCCCTCTGGACAGAACACCTCACCGCCTCGTCCGTTGATCTCAATCAGCTCCTCGTACAGCGGCAGCGCTGTCTGTAATGCGCTCTCGCTAGGTGGCGCCACACACATGATGATCAACTTGCACGGGAAGTCGAAGGGGAGAGGAAATTTGTTTTCCTGTGCATCCGAGCGTGACTGGTGATATGCCTGCAGCGATCTCGCCAACGACGTTTCACCGGTACCGGTGCTGCCATCTGTCACCAGTATCGCCTGCAATGGAGTCATACACTTGCACAAACACAGCGATGCAACGTCAACAATCAAATGCGCATCAAAACAAGACCAGGTACACTCAATCATCTAGATGGCTGGCGTACACACTGAAAATATAAATATTAAAATGATGGAGGAATTAAATATTTTTTACTTATTTTTATTTTTTAATTAACTATTATAATCATGAAGATTATCAGACTACGTACATTTGAGTCTTGTTTGGCACAGCTTTGTATGACAGCTGAAGGGACAGTCACACAAGTCAGCAATGTCCGTCGCACACAATATAGGACAAATAAGCTGACACACTGGTGCCACCTAGCAAGTGGAACTGACACTACTGCACATTGTGGATACTATATTCAGACTGTGTTGTGGGGTAATCACATGTCCCACACCATGGGAGTGGATGGGGGGTTTCAACTGATATGAAAACACTGATTTTAGTGTGTGTGTGTGTGTGTTAGTGCTGGTTCGATATTCGATATATCGAAGTATCGCGATACTTGCGAAAGTTCGATACCGATATTTAGTGGTATCGCGATACTTCGATACGTTTGGTATCAAACGCCCACTGTTCGATACCTTCGATACCTTCGATACCTTCGATACCTTCGATACCTTCGATACCTTCGATACCTTCGATACCTTCGATACCTTCGATACCTTCGATATTTCGATACTTGACATCGAGTCCATTCAACGATGTCGATGCGAAGACGCAACATCGTTGTTGATGACGACGTTGTTTATGGGAGCTATCACTACAGCGCTTCGCAGCCTAAATTGACTTAGGCGTCTTTGTTTAAAAATATTATAACATAAAATGTGAATTGTTTTCTAAAACTTTATTCTAGACTTAGTCTGTATAATAACTGTTT
The DNA here is from genome assembly GCA_025642075.2 of Ridgeia piscesae. Taxonomy (NCBI): domain Eukaryota; kingdom Metazoa; phylum Annelida; class Polychaeta; order Sabellida; family Siboglinidae; genus Ridgeia; species Ridgeia piscesae. The sequence continues at coordinate 157,288 of JAODUO010000279.1, forward strand.
TCTGTGGGCGATCTTAGCCTAGGTCAGACTTCACTTAGCCTCGTTATCCAAACCAAGGATCGTACGGCCCTCTCGTTGGTGGCACTACCATGCCATCTTTCCCCCTACTTTACTTACGGTTACGCGTACAAAAACACACATCCAATAGCATTTTTATAGAGTGTTTATTGCACCACTAGTATTTATGAAACTAGTTTAATAATAATATTGTTAATATAAATAATTTTAAAGGGGCGGAGGCTTTGTTATCCGCGTTCCGTTTGGTGGCGCTGTTTTGTTTTTTGGGTGGCGCCACCATTTGCCGTACACGACGCCCACAACCAAGACGAACAACAATGTCGCAACGTTCATCGCTAATTTGGCACTTTTCCAACAAAGACTGTCTGCTATGCTAGAAACGTCTCAAAGATAGTGAGGGAAATACTAATTTGGAAACATGTCACCAATCAAGAAGCTATCAAAACGTGATGATCAACTTTCATCGTACGGCATGTGATGTCGACGTTTGACGTCGTGGACAACGTCACATTGCCGTTGACTCGAGACGTGTTCTTTCGAAATATTCGACAATGAGCAAGCAGTGGACATCAAGTTACAGTCGAAGCGAATCGCCATCGGTTGTCGAATCTACTAAGTAACTGCGGCCACAGCGTCAAGAAGTGACATATAAGACGTGACTGATTAGCGATGACGATTCGCTTACTGCATCTACTGTCACTGTGACACTGGCACTGGCCAAACAGGTTCACCACTGGCAGAGCCAGAGGAGGGAAGAAACTGACCTGTTCTTAAAACAGTTGAAAAACATAATGGGGCTTGTTATGTGTACTTGATAACGTGGTAATTTAAGTTTTATATTAAAAATATTGGTGTGAACTGGGAAGTACAATTGTAATTTAAATTAATATTTTTTCAGTTATTAATTAGTATTATTTTATTGTAATCATCTATACAGTTTTGATGCTAAATCACAATTATCTTTATGATAGAATTAATAATAAAAAAGTTATAACAGTGAGGGTTCAACTGTGCTGGCAGTGACACTATTATAAGTGATAGGTGTTTTTATATAATAATAACATATTATTTGTATGTTTCATTTGTTTCAGCTGTATTTGTTGATGGTCATTTTAGGAGACACATAGACTTGAAATTAAGCTGCTATATTAAAGTGTATTTACAAACAGCTGGGGTGAAGTACTGTTATTAATTTAAAATAATTCAGTGCAATTAATTAATTAATTTGTCACTAGGTATTTTATTGCAGTTGTCTTTATTGTTTTAATATTATATTACAGTTACCTTTTAGTTTTACAACAGTAATATTGAAACTGTTGTTTGGGTACTTACATAAATTGAAAATTGCATATTAATCATTGTTTGCATGACTATAAAATTGTCACATATTTCCCTACAAGTGAAACATTTTGTGTGGCATTAGTCTAAGTGGATAGTAGTGTTTCTTTGAAGATCTCTACTGTACTGAATTACACTTATAAGGTAAATTTCGAGTATTGACTAAAAATCTAGTATAATATATCGATCGGTATCGAAGAATTCTTGTATCAAACCAGTAATATATCGATTGATATCGAACCAGCACTACTTCTGTTGCATACTGTGCTTCTACTGGGAACTGTGTTCTATGTGAAAATTAGACTTAATTACAACGTAAGTATCGAGTATCGAACAAAATTCAGGTATCGATCGGTATCGAACAAAACCTGGTATCGAACCAGCACTAGTGTGTGTGTGTGTGTGTGTGTGTGTGTGTGTGTGTGTGTGTGTGTGTGTGTGTGTGTGTGTGTGTGTGTGTGTGTCTGTGTGTCTGTGGTGGATTTTGTTTCGAATTTTTTTTATTTAACAACAAATTTTGTTTAATGATAAATTTAATGATAATCTTCACCTTAGTTAAACATTTCCATGGTTATTATCAACAGGACTCTGAAGAGTTTAAAGACTGACCTACCTGACAGGCAGCATTAATGCCCCACTCCTCCCTGGCCAGTGGACTGAGTGACCGCAACGCTGTCTCAATACATGTCTTGTTGTGGTCATCGGCAGCGGTCATCGCTGCCTTGATGGTCTCATAGTCCCTTGTGAAGGGCACCAGTTGCTCCGTGTGAGCCGAGAATGTGACCTCAACACAATGACCCCAGGTCAAACATCATAACCCCTCAAGATAACCTTAAGTCACACATCATAACCTCCACATAATGACCTCATGTCACACATCATAACCTCCACATGACCTCAGGTCACACATCACAACCTCAACACAATGACCTCAGGTCACACATCACAACCTCAACACAATGACCTCAGGTCACACATCACAACCTCAACACAATGACCTCAGATCACACATCACAACCTCAACACAATGACCTCAGGTCAAACATCACAACCTCAACACAATGACCTCAGGTCACATATCACAACCTCAACACAATGACCACGTGAGATTGCAAGATGGTTGCCAAAGTGTCTACCAGACATCTGCCAATATCAGTCTTTAGAATGAAATTATAGATAGGCAATATATGCCATTATACATGTTATATTTTACAATAAAATAAGAATTTGCACCTTTAAAAGAAAATGATAAGACACACTGTATCAATATTTACATGTATGAACCAATATTTTAACTTCCATTGAATCCATTCTTTCTGACTCTAAATAACTGGGTAAATATTATGTTTTCTTTAAATCAAAGATACTACAGATCTGACAAATTGCCAAAATAGTTACACTCTGTTCCTAATACTCACCAGTGATACAAATTCTAACTTTGCGTTAACAGTTAAATGGTCTAGAAATGCGCTTATCCCATGGATGGCTAGATGGCGCCTCTGGTACTCCTCTGTGTTGTCCGTGGTCGAGACAGGTCTCGTCATCGACAGAGACGTGTCAAGTAACACGATTGTCGGCATTTTCTGAAGAAAGAATATAACATCAAGACTTAGTGTTGTTGTATTTTTTGTATTTGTATTTTTTTCTAAAAGAACACAGGTTTGATTCCTGTGCTGCTGTGTCATACCTTGGACGAGTTTTTACTACTCTAAATTGCTCCAGTTCACTCAAATATGCACCATAACTTGAAGTTGAATGCAGACACTTCTGCAGTGTTGTCATTGCTGCCAGTCTTATGTCAATGTAAACTCACTGCTCACTGAGCCATCCCTGCGGTTTTATTTACCCAGTGGGTAAATCTCCACTGGGCAACTGTCGAACAGATGGAGTTCAAGAAGTAATTATTAAAGTTAACTGACTGCTTGTATATTCACGAATATTTAGAATATTGTACACAAGCATGGAGGCCATATCGCAACAAGGATATTGATATGCTAGAAAGAGTACAAAGGAGAGCAACCAAAACGATACCAAAACTCAGGCATATTAGTTATGAAATACGTCTAAAAGAATGTGGTTTAACTAAAGAACACTAGAGACCACGAGATTGAGAGGAGATCAGATAGAATGTTTAAAATGAGTATGAAAATATTGACAGATCTATATTTTTTCTCTGAGAAGGAAGAGAGACTAGAGGACATGGAGGTCCGTTAGCTAAGAAGCAGTGTAGATTAGATATTAGAAAGTTCTCATTTTCACAAAGAACAGTAAATGAATGGAACAGATTATCAGCTGATTATGTAGGTGCTAGTAGTGTTAATAATGCTTAAATTAAAAATAAATCGATATATATGTATATATATATATATATATATATATGACCAGTTCTAACGAAATGAGTCACATGTCAGCAAACTTGATTTCGAGAAAACACCGTATAAACATTGCATGGCGAATTTTTTTTGCCGATATTTAACGATTTTGACTTTTCGTCACCAAAGCACACTTTAATGTCTTTTCTATCAACTGTCAAGGCATATTTGCCATTTATATTACAATTTAGTACATTTTACTACCTTTTTAGAAAGGCTACGTAACATTTCACGCATGAATTTTGTTAAACAAAACTGATAAATCGCACTTGTTCGAGTCGCATTCTTCGGGATTTTCCTTGCCGCATGGCGGACATATTTGGTACTACAGGAAAGCCTAGCATGTCCACTGTCTGAGTCTGCTAGAGGAAATCCCCAATGACATCAATTTTAGCCAATAGGAACGTTTAACTGAGAAACCTATTTTATAAAGAAACATCAGCAGTTGTCAGCCACAGCTGATAGCGGTCCCCTGATTGGCTTAAAGCTGCAAACGCAGTGCGCATTCGCTAGCCGTAAACAAGTAGAATTGCCGCAATGAAACACTGCTAAATACTCGGATTATGTTGCGATAACCATAATAAACAACTTCTTCGACAATAAGCACGACTTGGGAGGGGGTTTAGAATACATCAAAAGGTGAAATAGAAGCAAAACAGCTGAATTACGAATGACAACGCACTCGATCATGTACCGCAAACTTCAAATGCGATTTTCTCAGTGTGAAGCTTTCTACCCCGGGCATGTTCAGTGTCGAATAACTTTGGCTGTGCGTGAGCTAGCTCCATAATCGTTTGCACCGTTGGAAAGCTTAATAAATATTCTTTCCGATGGTATTACTAACTCATTTTTTAATTTTTTGGACATGTGCCTCATTTCGTTAGAATAGGTCAAATATATACCTCAGAAGGCTATCTAGAGTTAATTCTCTAGGTGGAAATCTTGTTAAACTAAACTAAACGCGAAATATATACTGTCGGCAGTGTGGGCGATAATGCGTTTAAACAATACAACAGTATTGTGACACTTTATAACACGTACATGAATAACACTCTTATATCTAGTAAATACCGTCGAAACTTACAGTGTTTGATGTTATATTTCACTGATATAAAATATTATGAACATTGTAAAACAATTTTTCATATGAAAACCTAAGTCCTCGTCTTTCATGTTTTACAGTGGCTCTGTGAACCGCGAAAAAGTCATGTGCTGCCACCTGACGAATAGGAAGAATCTTGAAACACGTTACTATAGAATAACTATAATGTTGCTACTAGACTAACAACAATTGTAAGTTATGTATGAATGAATGTAGGATTTCGACAAGTCAAAGGCGGTTCGGTCTCTTTTCTATGTAATGGACGGGAGAAGTAAGACTATAAACGACGCCGTCACCACCGCCACTGTCGCCATCATCGTTATAGCAGCCATCACTACAACCATCACACCCACCAACCCCGGCGCAGTTTTATTCAGGAAAAAAACACTTTTTATAACAAGAATTGTGTTGGTTCTCACAATTCTTACAGTGACCAATGAAGATGTGTGTAACACGATTTAGCAAGATTGCCACCTAGAGAATCATCTCTAGATGGCAGGTGGACAAGGAAGCCCTTTGGCTTATCGAGAGTCCAACCTATCTATCTAAGTGTACCCCGCCCTTCTTAGGTATATGTCGATTTTATTATAAAAAAAATTAACACTACTAGCACCTACACAATCAGCTGATAATATGTTCCATTCAGTTACTGTTCTTTGTGAAAATTAGAACTTTATCATATCTAGCCTACACTGCTTCTTTGCTAATGTAACTCCAGTCCTCTAGTCCTTCTCTCTTCCTTAACAACAAAAAAAAATATTTCTGTCAATATTTTTATAGCCATTCAATATTTTAATTTTTTTATCGGATCTCCTCACAATCTCGTGGACTCTAGTGTTGTTAAATCACATTTTTTAGACACATTTCATAACTAATATCCCTGAGTTTTTGTTGCTCTGCTTTGTACTCTTTCTAGTAAGTATATATCAATATCCTTCTTGCTATACGGCCTCCATGCTTGTATACAATATTCTAAATGAGGTCTAACTATTGTTTTGTCCAGCGGTATTATTAGTTCTTTTTCCCTATACACTATATTACGCCTAATTAATAAAACAAAATGTGGCTTCCCTTCGATGATGCAATTCCACACTGCCCTGACACCTTCATATCAGCACTAATAGATAGTCCTAAGTCATTTTCCTTTACGGTAGTATTTAGTACAGTATCACCCATTGTATATTGTGCATCTTCATTCCCATGTCCTGTTTGGAGGCACTTCACAGACCATTCGGTCAACTTTTTCAGACCATCTTGTAAGTGCTGTCTATCTGGATCACTTTAAATATTTAAGAAAACTTTTGTATCATTCGCAAACTTAAACACCCTGCTTGTTATATCATCATCTAAATAATTGATAATATTAAGAATAAAATACGTCTCAATTCTGATCCCTATGGTATTCCACTCAAAATCGATTTCCAGTTTGAAATCTCCTCATCAACTACTACTCTTTGTCTTCTATCAATAAGCCATTTTCTATCCAGTTAATCATACCATTTCCTATGCCATAAGCATGTGTTTAAGTAATAATCATTGATGTGGCACTTTGTCAGACTTTAAAAAAATCTACTTAATTATACTTACTGGTGATCCGTCATCTACCCATTTTGTGACATCTTCCACACAAAAAATAACATACCTGTTATGCATGACCTCGGTTTTAGAAACCCATGTTGAGATGGGTTTATAAAAACCATCAAACAACAGGGTACAGAAGACCGACAGACGCCATGTCACTTTCAGCTGCCGTAATATTGCCGCAAGACATTCTGTCAATGCTCCCCCATGCGACCTGCAGAGGTCTGCAATGGCCTCGATAAATATTATGGAGTTGCTCTGCGTGGAATAATAGTTCGTCTCTCCTTTCCACGAACGCAGCAAAACGAATAGTATAAAAATGTTGAATGCGAAACAACACGCGTTGTAACGCAGAAGATTCTGATGTACTTGTGAAGCAGTCATGCGAGACAAAGCACCGTAGATCTATGTATACATTGTAAATGTCACACCATGCGTGACAAAGAAGCGTATGTCTACGTATACATTGTACATGTCACACATCGCCCTATATGACACGAGTGGCAATGTGTGTGCTTATTGCTGGGGCAGATACTGCGCATAACATGAACCCTCTGGAGTCGCTTTGGCAGCACATAAAGGATGTTATTACTACAAAACGGCCCGATCCAGCGCCAGAATCAAACGAAACACACAGTGTTTGGATCTTCAAAACAGCAGGTGAGTATCGTGACAATCATATGTTCAACCACCACTAGACAATAAACCAAGGTTATATCGGCAAATGCTGGTAATGCAGATTTGTGTGGAATTCCATTGCAATAAGAATGGAAAAGGAGCGAGAGAAACGGATAGAGAGAGAGGGGGGGAGAGAGAGAATGAGAGAGAGAGAGAGAGAGAGAGAGAGAGGGAGGGAGGGAGGAGAGAGAGAGAGAGAGAGAGAGAGAGAGAGAGAGAGAGAGAGAGAGAGAGAGAGAGAGAGAGAGAGAGAGAGAGAGAGAGAGCGAGAGCGAGAGCGAGAGCGAGAGCGAGCGAGCGAGCGAGAGAAGGAGGGCAGGAAGGCGGGAGGACGGAGGGAGATATATAGACAGACAGACAGACAGACAGACAGACAGACAGACAGACAGACAGACAGACAGACAGACAGACAGACAGACAGACAGACAGACAGACAGACAGACAGACAGACAGACAGACAGACAGACAGACAGACAGACAGACAGACAGACAGACAGACAGACAGACAGACAGACAGACAGACAGACAGACAGACAGACAGACAGACAGACAGACAGACAGACAGACAGACAGACAGACAGACAGACAGACAGACAGACAGACAGACAGACAGACAGACAGACAGACAGACAGATGACACGGTCCACCTAGACCTCTAGACATTGCACGGGTAGCCTGACGTGTCCCTATCAGCCCTATACCACTTTATAGAGGCTCAAGAGGAACAACATCGGAGTACGAGGAATTAACCTTCCAAATGTGTGAACGTCTGCCTAGAAATTGTTGTCTGTACACCCTCAACACCCTCTACACCCTCAACACCCTCAACACCCTCTACACCCTATACACCCTCTACATCCTCTACACTCTATACACCCTCTACATCCTCTACATCCTCTACACCCTCTACACCCTCAACACCCTCTACACCCTAATATGCCCTCTACACCCTCTACACCCTCAACACCCTCTACACCCTCAACACCCTCAACATCCTCTACACCCTCTACACCCTCTACACCCGCTACACCCTCTACACCCTCTACACCGTCTACACCATCAACACCCTCTACACCCTCTACACCCTATACACCCTCTACACCATCTACACCCTGTACACCCTCAACACCCTCTACACCCTCTAAACCCTCTACACCCTCAACACCCTCTACACCCTATACACCCTCTACACCCTCAACACCCTCTACACCCTATACACTCTCTACACCTTATACACCCTATACACCCTATACACCCTCAACACCCTATACACCCTCTACACCCTATACACCCTCAACACCCTCTACACCCTCTACACCCTATACACCCTCTACACCCTCTACACCCTGTACACCCTCAACACCCTCTACATACTCTACACCCTCAACACCCTCTACACCCTCTACACCCTATACACCCTCTACACCCTATGCACCCTCTACACCCTCAACACCCTCTACACCCTCTACACCCTCAACACCCTCAACACCCTATACACCCTCTACACCCTCTACACCCTCATACCCTCTACACCCTCTACACCTTCTACACCATCTAAACCCTCTACACCCTCTACACCCTCTACACCCTCTACACCCTCTACACCATCAACACCCTCTACACCCTCTACATCATATACACCCTCTACACCCTCTACACCCTCTACACCCTCTAAATCCTCAACACCCTTTACACCCTCTACACCCTCTACACCCTCTACGCCCTCAACACCCTCTACACCCTCTACACCCAATACACCCTCTACACCCTATACACCCTCTACACCCTCAACACCCTCTACACCCTCTACACCCTCAACACCCTCTACACCCTCTACACCCTCTACACCATGTACACCCTCTACACCCTCTACACCCTCTACACCCTACACACCCTCTACACCCTCTACACTCTCTACACCCTCTACACCCTCAACACCCTATACACCCTATACACCCTATACACCCTCTACACCCTGAACACCCTGTACACCCTGTACACCCTATACACCCTCTACACCCTCTTCTTCTTATGGCACCATGTAGCCACCGGCAACGGTGTTGAACTTTCGACGTCGAAACACCTTCCACTATACCTCGCCCCCGGGGTTTCCGATGACATAAACCGAGTCGCCAACCGGGCACGTTTTCTTTTGGAGCCCGGAGGCGAACCTCAAAAGGGGTAACTTTGAGGCTTTGTGCTTCCGCCCCCAGACTGGGTCTACCCCCTGTGTGTCTGCCACACGATTATGTGATTATTTACACCACTTTAAAGACTTCTGAAGACTGATTTATTCAATCGTCCCTTTTATTCATGAACATTGACTTTCATTTAATGTAGTCGCTCGACTTGACTTTTGATGTTTTTAATATTTATTATTTATTCTGCGTCATTTTTATTATCTTAAATGTTAAGTTATTTAATTTAATGTTTTAAATATAGCTTTATTTCTTAATTGAACATTTGATGCCACGTTTTGTAATCTTGAATTTGTTTAGTGCTATTTTTATGTTTTATATCAGTGCCTTCGAACAGTAGTAGTAGTAGTAGTTGCCCCTGCCCACAGGCTTGACACGTGACCACTAACTTGTGACCTGTGGACGTTAGTGGTGATCACGTGCGGCAAGCTTAGACCATCGACGGGGACCCGGTAGGCCCTAGAGTTCTATCTCGGAAGTCAAATGACACAGACAACTACAAGAGTAACTACACGACTGAAACACACGCCTTCTGGCGGGAGTTTGTACGTACGGGTGCCTGGAATATTGCGGGGGGGGGTAACAACATTTGTCATCTGATGTATTTCGCCTCACAACGTCAGAGGCATTTGTGAACAAGGACGTAAATCTCTTAAATAGGAGCCGAATAGAAACAACGGCGGATATTTAGTATATTAGTGTCGTGTTTACAACTTGAACATTTTGGCAGCGCAACCTTAAAATTGTGACTGTTATTTATGGCTGTCTAAAGACAATTAGGCGGGCGATGTAAGTTACCGACATATGTTTATTTATACTACTATTGATAAAAAAAGTATAGTAAAATGAAACAGAAAAAATATATATTGAATGTCTTGCAGAAATGTAAATAAAAGAAAACAAGCGTTGCTGTAACTGTTGTGAAAATAACGTTGTAATAAAAAAATGGAAATACTGTTGCTGTTGTCGCGAGCAAATTAACGTCGATCTTTCGACCCTACTGTTGCTCAACGCCGTCTGGTGGACCAGATCTACGTTTTCGCGTAAATCAACTACGGTCACCCAGCATTACTCCAGCCTATGGAAACCTGTTAGAGTTTTGACAACCTTTCAGAGACGCTAGGTCCACATAAATTGGAGAAAAAAATGCTACAATGTTCGAACATGTTTAGAATGAACTCCTGGGTACCTCACTAGCATGTTCACAAATAACCAGTTTGTCTGGCATCGAAGAAGGAGAGCAAATCGTTCCAGAGATTTAACAACCCAAGAGATTTAACGAGATTGCCGTGTACAGCTAACTAAGCTCCAAGCGGCACGTGGACAAGGAAGCATTTGGCTTATCGAGATTCCAACTAAAAGTAATAATAATAGAGACTCTATAGTATAGAGAACCCGACTTGTGGCTGTGATTACAGTTGAACACATTTAACCGTGCACAGTGTCACATAATTGTTAGACGTATGATATTTGCACTTCAGCAGCCAACCATCAACTAACGCTGATAACCATTCTCGTTTGATGGACGAAACAACATGATGTATTTACATATTGGCGGCGTTTGCTTTGCAATTTGGGACTTGCCATCTACGAAAAACACCACGTAGAAATGGTGACCCAGGGAGACGTAATGCACTTGTGTCTGCCATTTAGGGGAGAGCGGAGTTTGTTGGCACACTGGAAGATAGTCATAATTCACCAGGAAGTGCCGCTGCACTGCCGGTGTTGTAGATATGAATTCCACTGGTAATATTTCAATCCGATATTTATATTGATGCGCAGGCGCAACGCTTTATCGTACTTTCATGTGATTGAGTAAAATATTGATGGGTCTGTATTACATTGATGGGTCTATACATTACGTTTATGACACTGCACCATGTATGTAGTTGTGCTTGATGAGATTGTCATGTTGAATTGGACCGATTGCGATCTCTTAATAATATGTAACGACGAACACTTTCACATAAATCGTGCCACTTCCTGTGTCTGCCAAATCTGTATACAGTGGCAAATCGCCACAACACGCTGACGTTGGTTAATTGTCACATCGCATTCATATTTTATGAAGTTGGTAATTTTCAAATTTTGGACAATCCTTTCGGTCTGTTTCTAACTTCCGGAATCTATTGTAAACAGGTCAATATTTGATTTGCTTAAATTTGGCACGGTTCGCGTAGTGTGACGTCATCTAACAGGTCCATATTCGGCAGCCTCTTGATTAGGCTGGGGTATGCCCCGTGTATATTTTGTAACCCCCACCCCGTGCGGTGAGATTAGGCTGCATTCTACTAGTGGTAATTATTGTATACTACTTTTCGTGAGTACCACGTAATATTTTATCAGTAAACGACACAGTAAATATGGGTTTATTGACTTTATTCTAGCGGGAGATTTATTCAAAACGTAGATCGGTGGTGCGGCACGATTTAGTGTAGGAAACCGGAAACAACATTATTAACAACGCATGAGCGGCTGTAGTTATTTTCTCTCTTAGAAGCATCAACACGTTTTACAGACAGATGAACAACAAACCAAGGAGCAGGTCTGTGGACACGACTGCGTATGATGAATTGCGGGTGGAAGTTGAAGTAACGAAAGCTTTAAGAAACTGCTGGTGAGGAGTCAGTCGAAGTGAGCCGGTGAATGTGGCGAGAGAACGGAGGGTGAACGGCTGGAAAATAAACATGCCCAGGGAGTGGATGGGGAAAGGAGGTGAGAAAACCGAGATAAAAATGGGAGACACAGACACATGGAAAAAATGAAAACATAGAGGGAGAAATTGAGAATGTTTATAGATAAAGTAGACCGTAGTGCAAGAAAGGTAAGGAAAAGGAAGAGGAACAGACGACTGAAATCCAGGAACGTAAACAAAGCTAACGTCACAACTGGCGACAACGTTACAAAGATGGAAATAAGAAAACTAAACAAGGAATGTGACGGTATTATATGCGGCCTCCCATACACGTTGGCAAAACTACATCATTCACTACACGTTATATATACCTATATGAGCACACGCACGCGCGTGTATGCGTGTGTACGTGCGGAAACACGCGCACGCACCTGGGTCCAACACGATACAGCCGCACGCATACGTCATGGTATCCGTGTGGTATGATCTAATTAGCACACCGTATTTGCGTCTGATTGAATAGTTAATTTCATTTGTAGATCCACGCTTACGATTGACGCACTCAGACTCAATGCGCCTCGAGCAGTCGTGGTAGGGTAGAGCGGCCCGGGGGCAAGAGACACGTACGGCTTCATCAACGTTTAAAGTTTTCCGCGTCGGGCCCTACCTCATAATTCCGAGGTGTGAGAATGCCACGTTGTTATAAAAGCCGAATATAAACTGCGAAAGCCAACACACGCGAAACACAACACACACACACACACACACACACACACACACACACACACACACACACACACACACACACACACACACACACACAAACACACACACACACACACACACACACACACACACACACACACACACACACACACACACACACACACACACACACACACACACACACACACACAACACACACACACACACACACACACACACACACACACACACACACACACACACACACACACACACACACACACACACACACACACACACACACACACACACACACACACACACACACACACACACACACACACACACACACACACACACACACACACACACACACACACACACACACACACACACACACACACACACACACACACAGAACACAGGAAATATACCGTCCACATGTACGTATAGGCCCTAATTAATGACCGATGTTCGATTCCAGTCACCACTATCATATACAGCCTTTACTTTATTGAACCGCGTGCCGTGGCGCAGCATCGATTCACTAGTAGCTACAAACATTCAAGCATTTCTCGTTCTAATGTCATTTGCATTCGCGGAACTATTGTTAAGACCGGGCCGCCGACGGTTCCGTCAGACTTCGAGCGTCTTTCTATGAGCACGCCGCCGCCCGCGCGCTGGTTCGGCGATTGCTTCTGTCACCCGTCGTCTGCTCGACCGCCCCCTACAAGTCAACCCGCCTGTAATTGAGCAATCAATTTATTTCAAACACGAACGATGTTGGCTGAAGGCCGTGGATAGAATGATCAGTCGCAGGCCTATATGTCAGACGGCGACACATACGGAGTAGGCAACGCTGCAAAATTATTGACCGGATTACAATTAGCGCAGCTGTCGCCGTGACGTCACGCCCATTCTGGTGTTCTGTGAGTGTGTGTGGACAAAATGGCCGTCGTCGCGCAGTCGTGTGACCGACGACATCTCAATGTCGGGGATGTTACTGGAAACTAACAGCGTATGGGGACATCTGACAACAATGGTGTAGAAAGTAGCAGGATTCGTGAAATCGCAGATAGGAAAATATGTCCCTCCTCTATGTTTGCGGTAAGTACGCTGTCGCGAAACTGCGTCCGCGAACGGACGATTCGATTTACGCGACTGAGTGACGGAAATTCTCGTCTGCTTTCGTCAGCTGTTTCAGATACGTTTTCGTTAAAAAAAATCACAAGTTCAGCGTTTGCCATGTGTTACACTGTGCATTTGCTTGACGTTGTGTTTTTGTTGTTGCAGTGAAAAAGGCGCGATTGACAGGACCGCCGGGTAAGTCGCACTCGCAGTGTTTGTTTATGTTTGGGCGGCTGTTGGCCAGCGCTGCTAACATCGCTAGGCCAGTGCGTTGACAGGTGCCCGCTCTCCCGTCTCAGAACATGCCCATACTCCGGGCTGTGTATCGGTCTGATTTAAGGCTCTAGGTCCACAGCACATTATGTATTCGTACAAACAACAAGAAGGAAATGTATCAAATGTTGGCATTCTGTTCATAAACTGAATTATTAACAATACCTGCCGGGTAGACATAGGCTAGCCATGTCCCAGCATAGACATAGACACATACCTTGCTACAACTCAACTGGCAGCTGCCTTTGGCTTCATGTCTAGGACTAGCCATTGTAGACAGATCATCATAGACATAGTATGTTTCAGTTAATGGAATTTTATAAATTAGAACACTAAACATTACCTAAATTATAATCTATCCTCCCTGTGTGGTATTATATTAAACATCTTACTTGAACGTACTGAGGGTAGATATCTATTATGGCAAATCTGTACTATTCAAGAAAACACTAGCTAACCGTAATATTATCAACGTATTTCGATATGTTTATAAGGTGGTGTGAACATTTGAGTTATCATTTAAAGTGTTTCCCCTGAATAAAACAGTGGACGAGGTGTACTGAGCAAGCACTGAAGGCACGATCCTATACTATGTTCGTCTGGAGGCATGGCCCCCCTGAATTATTTTTAAAACTACCTTAAACATGTTGCATTCTGAAGTGTGTCTGTGAAGTTGCCGTTAACCTATTCCCTATTATACATATTGAGGGAAACAAATTTATGCATAACTGTAATGTAGCAGTGTGTAAATATGTTTATAGCAAGAAATAGCTACGAGGTCGTAATGTTTGCATATTCTGGATGAGGTGGCTTAGGAAAACAGTGAGGTCACCCACCTCGCTCGTTATACAGCAGGGTAAACACTGTGACTCAATTGAGGGTACTCAGTTTTGATTTGTTTGTAGCCATCTCAAAGTTTGAATAATTCAGTTGACCCCACATTCATTCAGTTCAATCTTGAAACTGACTACATTTTTGCAAAACACTAAATTTTTCAATATAATTGAAATTTATATGCTGTAGTAAGTTACAATGTACGTAGTCATTGGTGGGCCTGTAATGCTGAAACAGCATTCCTTAGGGAATAAGTTTGTGGAATATGGGAGATGTTTTTGACCAAATTAAGAATTATCCTAGTCGATGTGTACACATCTAAACAGACTTTACTCATTGAAATGACAGGTGGATGGGTCTAGAGAAAGCTACACCATAGGATATAATTCTGTCATCTGAACTCATAATAATATAAACAGACTTCTGGAATACTGCTAACTAATGTATTCCAAAATATTCATGCAAAAACGATGTGAACTAAAGATTCAACATCAATTACCACCTTTTACTCAACTGTGTGACTGAGACAGGTGGACCACTAATACAACGCGCTGTGCCCAGAAACAAATTTGCTTCATTGAAAGTTAAAATCTTTATCTGGATGTGATGGTATCCATGAATTAATATGATGTGATCAGTATTAGATGAACACAAATGATTCAGCTTTCCATTGGTGACTAAAATTACAGTCAATGTTGGTTTTTGGTGAGTGAATAACATTATTATACAGAAAATGGCATTTTACTGTCTTCATGAGAATTATCATTTTTTATTTAAAAACCCAAAAGGTTATCTATTAATTGTATTTTATTTACATAATAATAACAATAATAATGCTTTATGTTTAGACTAAATGTAGTGTCTATAACAATAATTATAACAATTCTGTGAAACTATATCCTTAAAAATTCATGCTCAGCAGTGCGACAAACAAAATAATTTTGCCTGTCCCAAGTCATAATTGGGGACAGGCAAGGTCGCAAGGGTCACCACTGGCATGGAACCACTGAAAATTTAGTGTGGAAATGCAGTTTCAAACAAGTGTGGAAATGCAGTTTCAAACAAATGCGTAAATTTGTTTATGAAAGGCGGCTATAGTTTCAGATATTATAATTGTAATTGGATCACAGTTTGAAAGGTAAACGGTTTTGGCTTTTGAGAAAATGATGGTCAAATTTTCTTTTATGACATTCCATTAACTAACAAATTTGAAAAAAAGTGTAAAAAACGACCTGCGTCGTGTTTTCATGCACAAAAGACTATGCCGTCTCATATTGATTGCATATTTCCTGTAGATTGTCTATACGTGTCACACAGAGAGTCACTTTAGTACATTTATGTAAGAAGACATGCGTGACCGGTTGTGGATATAAATAGATCTAAAATTCTGCCTGAGGAAACAATTGCCTGAAGAATATGATTAATTAGGTCACTGATTTTTGGAATGTTGTTTAGTCTAATAGATATTCTAACTAGTGAGTACACATTGCGGGAGTTTTAGCATAAATCAGTGCATGTTTTAGATAGTTTTATAACAAATTTTTGTGGAATTCTGCATATATACAATCGTGTTTCATGAGTTAAGCAAGAAAATGCAGTGTTCCTCGAATGAAGAGTTTTAATAAGCTACCTCGCCTCACCTCACCCAAAAAGTTCACCTCAGCTACTTCCTGTCCAAGCTGACTATTTACATGAATGCAGCCAACATGTTTACATGCCAACTGCCCCTTGTAGGAATTCCTTTCACCATGTCCCCAGGCCCCACAGCGTCACATTGTGTCTTCAGAGTTTGCCCATCCAACCCCATCACCTCGCCCATCATTTCACCCAGGGAAACATATAATATATGCTTAATTAATACTGATACATTCTGAAAGTAGTTTAAGTTTCACCTATCGTGCCAATGATAATCAGCAATGTGGACCCTAGACTGAAAATATTAGTTAATCTACTCTTAAATCTACTGGCCATTTAGCCCCCTAATCAGTTGTTGTTAGCTGTCTCACCCAATTTTCAGCCTGTCTTAAAGACGGGCTTACAAGTCTCTGGTTCTGCCTGTTTTACACTAGTATGTATACATCAGTGGTAACGTCACATGTCACTAACATTTTAGTAAGTGACACAGTACATTTGTTTCTGATCATGACTCAACTCTCAAGATTGGTGTATCACTACATGTACATATCATCTGGTGACTTGTGTATCAATACATGTCATATGACGACTCGAGTGTCACAATACATATCATATGACGACTAACAATATAGTCATGATGTGTACATAAGGCAGGTAGTGAATTATTAGTTTTGTTATCAGATTATTAGTGTTATTAATATGGTTGACTGCCTATTGTATTCTACCACATTTATTTGGTTTTAATGTAATGTATATTAATTTTATTGTAGGGTTTATTAGTTCACCATGACATCTGTCATGTTTCTAGCACCTTTGAGCTTATATTTTACGGGGATACGTGGTGCATAATAAATGCTTAAATATATATTAGTTGTTACAACTTACAACCCTGTGATACTCAAGACATTTGGATGGGAACTCAACACAGAAAACAGTAGCCCCATACAGATGGGGAAAACCCCCAAATTTGTCCAACAATCCCATAAATCTGGCATAGATACCTCAGGTTTAATATAGCACAGAGTGTTTTTGTAACTTTGAATAGAATATTCCCTACATCATGTAATATTGAGTGCAGTACATGTTGTGGACAGCCTGTCTGACAGGCTGAGTTAGTGTATCAACAGTACGCGTTGTGGACAGTCTGTCTGACAAGCTATGGTAGAGTGTGTATTGACAGTATGCGTTGTGGACAGTCTGCCTGACAAGCTATGGTAGAGTGTGTATTGACAGTACGCGTTGTGGACAGTCTGCCTGACAAGCTATGGTAGAGTGTGTATTGACAGTAAGTACGCGTTGTGGACAGTCTGCCTGACAAGCTATGGTAGAGTGTGTATTGACAGTACGCGTTGTGGACAGTCTGCCTGACAAGCTATGGTAGAGTGTGTATTGACAGTACGCGTTGTGGACAGTCTGCCTGACAAGCTATGGTAGAGTGTGTATTGACAGTACGCGTTGTGGACAGTCTGCCTGACAAGCTATGGTAGAGTGTGTATTGACAGTACGCGTTGTGGACAGTCTGCCTGACAAGCTATGGTAGAGTGTGTATTGACAGTACGCGTTGTGGACAGTCTGCCTGACAAGCTATGGTAGAGTGTGTATTGACAGTACGCGTTGTGGACAGTCTGCCTGACAAGCTATGGTAGAGTGTGTATTGACAGTACGCGTTGTGGACAGTCTGTCTGACAAGCTATGGTAGAGTGTGTATTGACAGTACGCGTTGTGGACAGTCTGCCTGACAAGCTATGGTAGAGTGTGTATTGACAGTACGCGTTGTGGACAGTCTGCCTGACAAGCTATGGTAGAGTGTGTATTGACAGTACGCGTTGTGGACAGTCTGCCTGACAAGCTATGGTATAGTGTGTATTGACAGTACGCGTTGTGGACAGTCTGTCTGACAAGCTATGGTAGAGTGTGTATTGACAGTACGCGTTGTGGACAGTCTGCCTGACAAGCTATGGTAGAGTGTGTATTGACAGTACGCGTTGTGGACAGTCTGCCTGACAAGCTATGGTAGAGTGTGTATTGACAGTACGCGTTGTGGACAGTCTGCCTGACAAGCTTGGTAGAGTGTGTATTGACAGTACGCGTTGTGGACAGTCTGCCTGACAAGCTGTGGTAGAGTGTGTATTGACAGTACGCGTTGTGGACAGTCTGCCTGACAAGCTATGGTAGAGTGTGTATTGACAGTACGCGTTGTGGACAGTCTGCCTGACAAGCTATGGTAAGTGTGTATTGACAGTACGCGTTGTGGACAGTCTGCCTGACAAGCTATGGTAGAGTGTGTATTGACAGTACGCGTTGTGGACAGTCTGCCTGACAAGCTATGGTAGAGTGTGTATTGACAGTACGCGTTGTGGACAGTCTGCCTGACAAGCTATGGTAGAGTGTGTATTGACAGTACGCGTTGTGGACAGTCTGTCTGACAAGCTGTGGTAGAGTGTGTATTGACAGTACGCGTTGTGGACAGTCTGTCTGACAAGCTGTGGTAGAGTGTGTATTGACAGTACGCGTTGTGGACAGTCTGTCTGACAAGCTGTGGTAGAGTGTGTATTGACAGTACGCGTTGTGGACAGTCTGTCTGACAAGCTGTGGTAGAGTGTGTATTGACAGTACGTGTTGTGGACAGTCTGCCTGACAGGCTGAGGTAGCGTATTGACAGTATGTGTTGTGGACAGTCTGTCTGACAGGCTGTGGTAGCGTATTGACAGTATGTGTTGTGGACAGTCTGCCTGACAGGCTGAGGTAGTGTATTGACAGTATGTGTTGTGGACAGTCTGCCTGACAGGCTGTGGTAGCGTATTGACAGTATGTGTTGTGGACAGTCTGTCTGACAGGCTGTGGTAGTGTATTGACAGTATGTGTTGTGGACGGTCTGTCTGACAGGCTGAGGTAGCGTATTGACAGTATGTGTTGTGGACAGTCTGTCTGACAGGCTGAGGTAGTGTATTGACAGTATGTGTTGTGGACAGTCTGCCTGACAGGCTGTGGTAGTGTGACAGTATGTGTTGTGGACAGTCTGTCTGACAGGCTGAGGTAGTGTATTGACAGTATGTGTTGTGGACAGTCTGTCTGACAGGCTGTGGTAGTGTATTGACAGTATGTGTTGTGGACAGGTCTGTCTGACAGGCTGTGGTAGTGTATTGACAGTATGTGTTGTGGACAGTCTGTCTGACAGGCTGAGGTAGTGTATTGACAGTATGTGTTGTGAACAGTCTGTCTGACAGGCTGAGGTAGTGTATTGACAGTATGTGTTGTGAACAGTCTGTCTGACAGGCTGAGGTAGCGTATTGACAGTATGTGTTGTGAACAGTCTGTCTGACAGGCTGAGGTAGCGTATTGACAGTATGTGTTGTGGACAGTCTGCCTGACAGGCTGAGGTAGTGTATTGACAGTATGTGTTGTGAACAGTCTGTCTGACAGGCTGAGGTAGCGTATTGACAGTATGTGTTGTGGACAGTCTGTCTGACAGGCTGTGGTAGTGTATCGACTAACCTTTCTTGTGAGGATTTGATCCATCGATGTATTCTAATTTCTAGTACGACTGAAGTTATCCAGCGCGGAGCAGACTCAATAAATTAATGTGCAGTTGATTGCCTTTAGTCCGTCAGTGCTACAGTGTCCACACACCAGCACACAACATTGTTCCAAGCCATTAGTGAGTTCCAACTGCGCATTGTTAATTAGTGGATCTATGTGAGAAGGCATGGACCACATTGGTTGTTCCATGTACCCCATTGGTTGTTCCATGTACCCCATGATTGTTCCATGGACCACATTGGTTATTCATTGGACCACGTTGGTTGTTCCATGGGCCATGTTGGTTGTTCCATGGACCACATTGGATGTTCCATGGACCACATTGGTTATTCCATGGACCACATTGGTTGTTCCATGTACCCCATGGTTGTTCCATGTACCCCATGGTTGTTCCATGGACCACATTGGTTGTTCCATGTACCCCATTGGTTGTTCCATGGACCACATTGGTTATTCCATGGACCACATTGGTTGTTCCATGTACCCCGTTCCATGGACCACATTGGTTGTTCCATGGACCACATTGGTTATTCAATGGACCACGTTGGTTGTTCCATGGACCATGTTGGTTGTTACTTGGACCACATTGGTTGTTACTTGGACCACATTGGTTGTTATTTGGACCACATTGGTTATTCAATGGACCACATTGGTTGTTCCATGGACCACACTGTTTGTTACTTGGACCACAGTGGTTGTTTCATGGACCACATTGGTTGTTACTTGGACCACATTGGTTGTTACTTGGACCACATTGGTTGTTACTTGGACCACATTGGTTGTTACTTGGACCACATTGGTTGTTACTTGGACCACATTGGTTGTTACTTGGACCACATTGGTTGTTCCATGGACCACATTGGTTGTTACTTGGACCACATTGATTAATTATTCCATGGACCACATTGGTTGTTCCATGGACCACATTGGTTGTTCCATGGACCACATTGGTTGTTCCATGGACCACATTGGTTGTTCCATGGACCACATTGGTTGTTCCATGGACCACATTGGTTGTTCCATGGACCACATTGGTTGTTCCATGGACCACACTGGTTGTTCCATGGACCATGTTGGTTGTTACTTGGACCACATTGGTTGTTCCATGGACCACATTGGTTGTTCCATGGACCACGTTGGTTGTTCCATGGACCACATTGGTTGTTCCATGGACCACATTGGTTGTTCCATGGATGACATTGGTTGTTCCATGGGCCATGTTGGTTGTTCCATGGACCACATTGGTTGTTCCATGGACCACATTGGTTGTTCCATGGACCACATTGGTTGTTCCATGGACCATGTTGGTTGTTCCATGGACCACACTGGTTGCACATGGGCCATGTTGGTTGTTCCATGGACCACATTGGTTGTTCCATGGACCACATTGGTTGTTCCATGGACCACGTTGGTTGTTCCATGGACCATGTTGGTTGTTCCATGGACCACACTGGTTGTTCCATGGACCACACTGGTTGTTCCATGGACCACATTGGTTGTTCCATGGACCACATTGGTTGTTCCATGGACCACATTGGTTGTTCCATGGACCACATTGGTTGTTCCATGGACCACACTGGTTGTTCCATGGACCATGTTGGTTGTTCCATTGACCACATTGGTTGTTCCATGGACCACATTGGTTGTTACTTGGACCACATTAGTTGTTCCGTGGACCACATTGGTTGTTCCATGGACCACGTTGGTTGTTCCATGGATCACATTGGTTGTTCCATGGATCATGTTGGTTGTTCCATGGACCACACTGGTTGTTCCATGGACCACATTGGTTGTTCCATGGACCACGTTGGTTGTTCCATGGACCACATTGGTTGTTACTTGGACCACATTGGTTATTCCATGGACCACATTGGTTATTCCATGGACCACATTGGTTGTTCCATGGACCACGTTGGTTGTTCCATGGACCACATTGGTTGTTCCATGGATCATGTTGGTTGTTCCATGGACCACATTGGTTGTTACTTGGACCAGACCATGTTGGGTGTTCCAGGGGGTTTCTACCAAATGCCCCCTAAGGTCTGCACCATGTACTACTAATTCTTGAATTACAATGATCACTGAGACAATCGGGAATTATTGTTTTACTGACTAGAGATTATTACACTGGCTTACAACCACAATCACTTGACCACGGAGGCGCCTCCTGGGTAACTGACCACTGCTCAATTCTCCCGGGTAGGAGAAAGGCGTGTTAGAACAGTGGCATGAAGTGTGTCTAGTTGATATGGTTACCTTGTTATCTAGATTTATTAGTCATGGTTGGACATTTAGTGAGGTTTGACTTATATAACAAAGGTTTTGTTTACTAATACTTTTAGTATTAGTAATAGTAATACTAGTCATCAACGAGGAAGTGGAACAGACACGAGGCCCCAGTTCCTAGTGCACTGTGCACCAAGTGCCTGGTGCAGTCAATGTGTCTAACTGGGCCTGTTGTATGAGCCTGGGAGATGTGTTTTATCTCTCGTATGACTAAGATTTTTCCTAAGAAATTGAGTCATGTTTGAGGCTTCGAGCACAAGAACGTCATAGATTAGATGTATGTCTTGTTTGAACATATACAGTGTATATTGTTGGCTTACCTTTAAGGTGTTGTCTGTTTTTTCTCTTTGTGACTTTTCCTGTGACTTTGTTACTTTCATTCGTGTCATGCAGTGCAACCCAGTGATCAGTCACTTCCATGTAATTTCAAAACAAAATATATACATATATTTATGTAATATATATATATATATTCATAAACTAATTTATATATTAAACTAAAACATTGCAATGTAACATAATTGTTCTTTGACTTGTAAGTACTTCCTACAATTTCTGTTGTTTGTCTTTGTGGATAAAATGTGAAAGACTGGCAGAGTTTCAACAGACTTTAATGCATTCACTTTTCTGTGAATTTTCTTTTAAATCTAACAGTAAAATTAATTCATTGTGTTTACTTACCAGCAAAAATGTGAAAGACTGGTGGTTATTCTACAGAAAGTTTTAAATTTGAGTTAAATTATGTTGTAACTTTATATACTGTGACTTTGTTTCCGTGACTTTTTACCTGTGACATTTTGCTTATGCAAGACTGACTTTTACCTGTGACCTTATCTTTATTACCATCCACTGAACATACTGGTAGCAGCGACTTTAGCTGGGTTACGGGAAACAGCTATAACTCCGACTAAAATCGATTATAATTCATATCACAGCGAATAGACTTGTATGTACAATGAAATAGATTTGTGTAGTAAGTAATTGATTATCATTCATGATAGTGGTAAATGGTAATTGGTTGTACACACACTGTTGGTAAGCTACACTTTTGGCACACTTTGAATAGTGTTAACAGGTCTCTACTGAATGCGAGCTACACCAAGATTAGAATCTCTCTGTCTATCTTTGTTGGGGTCAACAGCATTAGATTTTAGTCATATACAGGGTTGTACTAATACACCTGCATGCAGGGTTGTACTAATACACCTGCATACAGGGCGCTGTGCATGACAAAATGGTGCACATTGTTTTGGTGGACCTGTGGATGTTAACATACGTGCCAGCTGAGATGTGCTTTATGACCTAAAATAAATTACAAACACATACGTAACGGTTACACCCAGTTTTAAGGCATAACTGACAATGTCTATGATTTTGGAAGAACTTCTTTGCCTGTTCATTGTTTACCTGCCCATCCACTGATATTTCTGCCCAACCAAATGACGGGTGGACAGGGCTCTGCATAAAGCTATGATTTCATGTACATGTACAGACTTGTGGAGGTATTTTATATTGAAATATACACTTACAAAGTAGTTTACAAATTACAAAGTACATTAGGTCTTCTTCAAGTTCGTTGAAACAAACTTGTGAGAGAAAATAGTAGAGAAGTAAATAGTTTTGTAGTCTAGACTCTAAACATACAAGTTGTTTGTTTGAAATGTACTTTAAATTCACTTGATATTTGACAAATACAGATGACAACTAAACACAGTACAGGTACCTGTGAATACCTGTACATGTACCTGTGTACACATGTACAGGTACTTGTGTATACCTGTATATAATAATACTATATATCTTGTGTACACCTGTACAGGTACCTGTGTACACCTGTATACACCTTGTGTACACCTGTACAGGTACTTGTGTATACCTGTATATACCTTGTGTACAGGTCTGTACAGGTACCTGTGCACACCTGTATATATCTTGTGTACACCTGTAGTATCTATATGTACATTGTGTACACCTGTATATATATTGTGTATACATGTACAGGTACCTGTGTACACCTGTGTGATGTACAAGTCAAGTACAGTTGCTGAACAAAATAATGTACAGGTGCAGGTACAAGTACTTGCCCCACCCCTGGTGGTTAAGTGGAACCTGTGTGCTATGAAATAGCTGGACGGTGTAATTCGGTTTTCAACCTCTGCCCTGTCATCTCACTGTAACTATGGCAACAGTCTCACATCAGTAGAGATTCCAGCAAAGGGTAGAGAAAACAATTGGTTTGAACTGTGCAAACATTAGTAATCATCCTTTATTAAGACCATGACTTTATGTGGACACACGTCCACCCGTCATTTGGTGGGTAGATATATCACTGGATGGCTGACAAATTAGGGAACGAAAAGGTCTTCCATAATCATCGATATTGTCAGTTTTGCTTTGAAAATGGGTGTCGCATGTATTAATTAAGGTCACACATATCAACTGGTCTGTAGCCGTGTACGTATGTGAGTTAACATGCCCAAAAATTGCGATTGGCAAAATGTTATCCTGCGCAAACCTGTGCAGCTTAGACCTACCGTTAGGTACATGTTTGATTGATTCACATAGTTCACCCTTTACTGTGACACAGTTATTGCCCCTGTGGAAACAAGGCACACTGGCCTGGAGATAGAGAAGATAATGGGCTGAACCCCTGGCATCAAATGGCAGATTAATCCTCCTGTAAATTACATGAGCTCACCCAGTGACCTGTTGAGAGGACTTAGTGTACCAGTGCATTTTCCCACCATGTGTTCTCTTGGAGACAATGTGTGGATACGGGTCATCATCACCAGATAGCAACAGACACTGCTGACAATCACAGTGTCGCCATGTCAGCTATGTCACTGTGTCGGACGCTCACATGACTACAATTCCATATAGGTTGCTCGATGTCTGTTTCATGTTGTCTGGTGCTTAAATCGGTGTAAAGTCCTTACGCTGTCCAAAAATAAAACGGTTAAAATAATTTGTTTATAGGTGACGTGAACTTTGGAGTTTGTTATCAGTTGATAAAACTAGAAACCAGATCGACACACGTTTCTAGTTTGTTATCAGTTGATAAAACTAGAAACCAGATCTACATGTTTCTAGTAACTTGCTATACTTTTTGAGACATGGTGTTATGTACATAGAGAATAAGAATTTTCTGAAATATCTAAATTTATTGCCTGTTTAACCCGGATCCATGACATTTTGGTAAAGGACACTTTGGTAATGGACATTTCGGTAATAGACATTTCGGTAACAGGACATTTCGGTAACTAGACATTTCGGTAACTAGACAATTCGGTAACTAGACATTTCAGTAACTAGACATTTCGGTAACAATTAAGATATTTCAGTAACAATTAAGACATTTTGTTAAAACTACTGAAAATAAGTACAGTCTGCCATATTAGGAGGTAACCTGTTGAGATGTCAGTCAGTTAAACCATTTGTAAATTAGGATGGTCCAGACATGGAACTTAGCTTTCTACCAGTAGTCAGGCAAGGTGTAAAGTAGTGCTTGCCTCTGAAGGGAACATGGCTTCCAAATAGCAGTGGTGGTGGCTAAAGTGTTCAACCACTACAGCAAATCACTGGCTAGCAGGACACATTTAAATTCAGACACACATTTAAGGTGAAGCCATACATGTGAACATGGAGCTATCAACAACAACCAGGGGAAAAGCAAAGCTATTGTGGAATGGCTATACCAAGCATACAGATAAAAATGATATGATAAGGTGGCATTGTACATGTCGTGCAAGCAAGCACTGCCCTGCTAGTGCATACACAAATTTGCTACCAGCATATCCAGTGTTAAAAATTGAACACAACCACTGTCCTGAACCTATGAAACTAGAGGTCATTTTTTAAAAAGAAATATGCCTATACACAATATTTATTGGTTTTACCAAAATGCCATGCTACCAAAATGTAGGTTACCAAGATGTCCTATTACCAAAACGTCTGTTACCAAAATGTCCTATTACCGAAATGTCCTGTGACCGAAATGTCCTGTTACCGAAATGTCAGTTACCAAAACGTCAGTTACCAAAACGTCCATTACCAAAGTGTCCTTTACCGAAATGTCTGGATACCGTTTAACCCATCCATTACCTTTAAGTAGTCCAGTGACCAGCGGCTAGAGCTTTGGGCCCTCAACTAAGAGAACCCGGGTTTGAATCCTGTGCTCCTGTGTTCAACGTGGGACCATTTTTTCAGGCCACATTGGTCCAGCTCTATCAATTATATGAATGAGTACCTGCCTATAGGCAGTGGTGGGTATTTGTGTATGAATAGTCTTCACACATTAATTGCAGCATGGCTGGCTGTTTTCCAGAGAAGCCAAGATGGTTAAGTTGAACAGGCCTGGCTGCTTCCCAGAGAAGCCAAGATGGTTAAGTTGAACAGGCCTGGCTGCTTCCCAGAGAAGCCAAGATGGTTCAGTTGAACAGGCCTGGCTGCTTCCCAGAGAAGCCAAGATGGTTAAGTTGAACAGGCCTGGCTGCTTCCCAGAGAAGCAAAGATGGTTCAGTTGAACAGGCCTGGCTGCTTCCCAGAGAAGCCAAGATGGTTAAGTTGAACAGGCCCGGCTGCTTCCCAGAGAAGCCAAGATGGTTAAGTTGAACAGGCCTGGCTGCTTCCCAGAGAAGCCAAGATGGTTCATTTTTAACAGGCCTGGCTGCTTCCCAGAGAAGCCAAGATGGTTCAGTTGAACAGGCCCGGCTGCTTCCCAGAGAAGCCAAGATGGTTAAGTTGAACAGGCCCGGCTGCTTCCCAGAGAAGCCAAGATGGTTAAGTTGAACAGGCCTGGCTGCTTCCCAGAGAAGCCAAGATGGTTCATTTTTAACAGGCCTGGCTGCTTCCCAGAGAAGCCAAGATGGTTCAGTTGAACAGGCCCGGCTGCTTCCCAGAGAAGCCAAGATGGTTAAGTTGAACAGGCCTGGCTGCTTCCCAGAGAAGCCAAGATGGTTCATTTGAACAGGCCCGGCTGATTCCCAGAGAAGTCAAGATGGTTAAGTTGAACAGGCCTGGCTGCTTCCCAGAGAAGCCAAGATGGTTCATTTTTAACAGGCCTGGCTGCTTCCCAGAGAAGTCAAGATGGTTAAGTTGAACAGGCCTGGCTGCTTCCCAGAGAAGCCAAGATGGTTAAGTTGAACAGGCCTGGCTGCTTCCCAGAGAAGCCAAGATGGTTCATTTGAACAGGCCCGGCTGCTTCCCAGAGAAGTCAAGATGGTTAAGTTGAACAGGCCTGGCTGCTTCCCAGAGAAGCCAAGATGGTTAAGTTGAACAGGCCTGGCTGCTTCCCAGAGAAGCCAAGATGGTTAAGTTGAACAGGCCCGGCTGCTTCCCAGAGAAGCCAAGATGGTTCATTTGAACAGGCCCGGCTGCTTCCCAGAGAAGTCAAGATGGTTAAGTTGAACAGGCCTGGCTGCTTCCCAGAGAAGCCAAGATGGTTAAGTTGAACAGGCCTGGCTGCTTCCCAGAGAAGCCAAGATGGTTCATTTGAACAGGCCCGGCTGCTTCCCAGAGAAGTCAAGATGGTTAAGTTGAACAGGCCTGGCTGCTTCCCAGAGAAGCCAAGATGGTTAAGTTGAACAGGCCCGGCTGCTTCCCAGAGAAGCCAAGATGGTTCAGTTGAACAGGCCTGGCTGCTTCCCAGAGAAGCCAAGATGGTTCATTTTTAACAGGCCTGGCTGCTTCCCAGAGAAGCCAAGATGGTTCAGTTGAACAGGCCCGGCTGCTTCCCAGAGAAGCCAAGATGGTTAAGTTGAACAGGCCCGGCTGCTTCCCAGAGAAGTCAAGATGGTTAAGTTGAACAGGCCTGGCTGCTTCCCAGAGAAGCCAAGATGGTTAAGTTGAACAGGCCCGGCTGCTTCCCAGAGAAGCCAAGATGGTTCAGTTGAACAGGCCTGGCAGGGAGTAAGGTATAAAGTGCCTTGACCAATCCTAAGGCTTCATAAAAACTTACCTTTACCTTTTTATTCCTTTGGGCCAAAGGTTCAACAGACTTATGGCATCACTCTGTGTGCACTGTCCACTTCCGTTGTTAGCTATCAGATCTCAAAAACCATTGGTTTAAATTTGTTTCACTAATTTTTAAGCCTCCTAGGGTCCTCTATGGCCTACAAACTGGTAATTTTTCAGTCTTCCCATTATATTTTCAAAACAATCTTTTGTAGCTTTCGGATTCCCTCTAATTTTCCATTTATGTATCTTTATTGTACACAGGGAATTCCCAGCCGTCTATTGTTGATGGGGCACCTTAACTAATTGTTCCCATGCAGCATTGGCAGGGTCTGAATCAATGACCCAGTAGATCCCTGTTAAACTGGACAGTCCCCTGCGTGCATGTTTTAAACTATATCTTCAAAACTACTGATTTTCAATGCAAGTTGTGTTTAGTAACTTTTTTTTGATGTTTGTTTATAATTATTTGTCAAGTGATGTGACTGGTGTGTCTGCTGGTTAAAGACATATTGTCACCTGTAAGTGACAAACATAAACAGTTTATATTGTGGGCAACTGTAGACTCAAAATTCATACACACTATTTATAGTGTCTACTGCTTTCGAACCATTTGGCCGTGTTTCTGGTCATCTCATATGAATAACCAGAGAAAATGCCAATTAAGTGATTATGGCGAAAAGACCAGGCAGCGACTATGATTCACCAAAACACATTTCATTCTTAATTACCAACTCACCAAAGGACTTCAGGGCCTCTTGGCCCAGTTTTGGTAGTTGGTGGTCATGCCCTGGGCTAGACCATTGTTCTTGGTGGTCCGTCTTTAAACAGTTTTTATCAGGATCCTGACATGGTTCACATCTAGTTCATGGTCTGATTCACATCACTGATTTATGTGACGTTCAGTGACGGCAACTAGCATTGGTGTCATATCCCATAAATTAGTCAGCTCACACAAACATCATAACTGTGTCTTTTGACACTCTTCAAACTAGGTGAGGGTTTATGAGTACTGGTAATACAAGGTTTGCTTACATTTTTTTGTCATTGTTGTGGTCAGTGCTAGGGTAGAGGGTGTATAAAAGTTGTGGTCAGCACTGATTTTCAGTCTTACATCCAGTTTTCTGGTGAATTGTCATGCCCCATAATTTCACTCTCCCTAATCCCACGTTTATGTTTTTCATGTAATCTGCAAGTTTTAAGATAAAACATTGTTAGAGACAAATTATGTCCATCTGCCAGTCATTTACTGTTTAGTTTCCCAGGTGCTACACCAGGCAATTTAGCAAAAGCACGCCTGCAACTTGTAATTTAGCACTGTGTAGAATATCATACGTCATCGAATGACATCAAATGTCAAACTGTCAAATGCCAAAGAGACATTGCAGTGTTCTTGTTAAACAAACATTTTTCTAAACGTGTTTCTTGTTATGTCTCCAGTTTGTCTATTTGTGTACGATTTAGCATTTAACTTAACAAATGGTTTCCCGTCTGACCTCAGGGAGCAAGACATATGTACTGGGAACGGTTTCTCTGAGGTTTCTCATACATATGTATTAGGTTTCTCATAATTGGAGGTACCACTTCTCCAAGTGATGTGTTTCTGTGATTAGAAAAACATACGACGCACGTATGAATAATTATATATAACATGGGTGAGAACACAGTTTTGGTACATGTTGTCCAAGTATGTTATATCCTGCCTTGGTTGTCACTGCATATTCATACGTGAAGCCTAATTCTGCTGGATTTTACCTTGAAAGATATTGTGCTTAGCTGTAAGGTTATGTTAGTTTCTAGTTGATTCCAATCTACCTGTGTAGTAATGACCATATACTAATTCCTAAACTGATATATTTGTCCATGTTAAATATAGTATCGTAACTTAAGACCAAGAGGGAGATGGATGGATTGGGTCCGAAGGGACATGCAGGAACTGTGGATCACCCCGGAGGATGCCCAGGACAGAACATTCTGGAAATTAAGAATCCGGGCTGCTTTTATGCAGTAGAAAAAATGTCCATCATATCTAATACATGGCTTTTGCTGGTTCTCAAGTTAGTTATAATCAGATCATATTTAATTACCTCAGTCTTCATGTTGTTATTTCTTAGCCAGGATGAATGTTATCCCAGCTTCGATTGTGTTATGCCAGTTACCTGCTGCTTCAGAATGTACACAAATAAACACACTAAATTATGCATTTGAATTGAGAAGTCAGATGTTCCGTCCTTTTTACCAGTACTGTGTAACTGTGCTCTGACTGCATGTCCTGACTCCTGAGGGGTGGCTTTGTGAGTCAGTGAAAGTGGACACACAGTGTGGTCAGTGTGGTCAGTGTGGTCAGTGTGGTCAGTGTGGTTGTCTGTATAAGATGTGACATGTCTTCTTGACTGTTTGTGTCAGCATCTGTGGTCCACAGCCACAGTATCAATTCAGCCATAGTATCAGTTCAGCCATAGTATCAGTTCAGCTGTGAAGATGTTTATGTTCATGTATGCATACATGCACACAGACGCACACACATGCACACAGACGCACACACATGCACACAGATGCACACACATGCACACATGCACACAGACGCACACACAAATGCACACACAAACACACATGCACACACACATGCACACACAGACACACATGCACACACACACACATGCACACACATGCACACGCACACACAAATGTACACATATGTACACATATGCCCACACATGCACACACACACATGCACGCACACACACGCACGCATGCACACATGCACACACACACACGCACGCACGTATGCACGCACGCACGCACCCCCCCACACACACACACAAACACACTCATCCACCCACCCACCCACTCACTCACTATTTGGCATGATTATAATAACTACCTCCAGATGAATACAGCCTTCAAAAGGTTACTTCTAATGTTGCAACGATGCAAAGGTCACTGTCATAATTACCAGCAAAAAATATGACGGTTAAAATTGATTAAAAACTCGCCGGAAAAAACCTGGAACATCCTCAGTGTACAGAGAGCAGAGTTGTCATCGACACAACATCGTCATTGGCTATTCTCGTCAGCATTTCGTGTGACGCTGCGAACTGCCATCCAGGCATCTGACGTCGATCTGAACGACAGACGCTCAGCACCTGATGTTGGCCTATTGATCATCAATAATATCGTAGCCCGTGGCGCGCTCTATAGTGGTGGGGAGGAGAGAGGAAGTCCCCGTCTGTCACATCATGATTAACGTCATTATTCTGCAGGCACAGCGCTTAATTACAACCCACCTTGGATATATGTGTGTTTAGAGCAATCGTGTGGCTTTTTCAGTCAACGAATATCGCATTTGCAATGGTTCAAACATTTGTGTATAGGTTAATTGAGTAACTAATTGTAATGCTTCTACAGTGCAAATATCCTTCAAATTCAAGCTCAGAGGCGTGACAGACAAAATCGTTTGGTGTAACCGTAAATGGAGAACGGCAAGAGTTGTCATTGGAGAATGGAACTGCCAAAAATTTAATGGGGAAAGCTATTGCAAATTTGTTCCCGCACAATGCCTGATTGTATCAGTAGAAACGATTTATGTGGTTTTATGGAACATTTCGTTTCTGATTTATAAATTGTTGGAGTAACCTTGGACATTGGGGCTTCAAAATGGTCGCGAACGGAAATTAACAGTATTTTTGTCTTCTTGTATTATCTAAACCACATGTAATGTGACTTGACTTTGAGTCATATCATATCAGACGCAGTCACAGTTTGGAAAAGTGGCCCAGTTAGAAACACAGATCAGTATGAATGCTATAGAGTCACTTTGCAGGGGATCTCAGGTGTAAGCACTCAGATAGTGAAAAGACACCAAACTCTGAAATCCTAATGCTGTGATGGTTTGAGTTTGGGTGCTGCAACTTTATAAACTTTGGCAAAACAGTTGTTGCATAAACTTGTGTGTTTCTTTTCCTTCACACAAGCTGAAGCTAATGTCCAGACAACTAGTCTGCTGACCTGTGACATGACCCCTAGAACGTCTGGCTAAGAGTTCACCAGACGATCTGAGGCGTCATGCTTGTATTGACTTCTCTGACGTCACATACACTCTAGCAAATAGGAGTTGACAATTTGTGACGTGGGAACAGAAATAGACACTGATGGTGTATGGAAGTTATATGTTAATATGACGTAGCCAAGCTATGGTATCAATCGAGAGAAAATTATTAGAATCCCCTCGTTGCTTGGTCAATTCCAGGGAGTCCAGTCTTTTTATTTTTGCGGTATCATCCTCACTCTCACCATTGTTCCTGGTTGAGTGCACATAGAGCATCGGCACGGAAACATAGTGTACAACCTCTCCCTCTCCCCCCTCTCTCTCTCCCTCTCCCTCTCTCTATCTCACACTCTCTCTCTCTCTCTGTCTCTCTCACACTCTCTCTCTCACTCTCTCTCTCACTACACTCTCTCTCCTCCACTCTCTCTCTCTCTCTCTCCACTCTCTCTCTCACTCTCTCTCTCACTCTCTCTCTCTCTCTCACTCTCTCTCTCTCTCTCTCTCTCTCTCTCTCTCTCTCTCCTCCTCTCTCTCTCTCTCTCTCTCTCTCTCTCTCTCTCTCTTCTCTCACTCCCTCTCTCTCTCTCTCTCTCTCTCTCTCTCTCTCTCTCTCTCTCTCTCTCTCTCTCTCTCTCTCTCTCTCTCTCTCTCTCTCTCTCTCTCTCTCTCTCTCCTCTCCTCTCCTCCTCTCTCTCTCTCCTCTCTCTCTCTCTCTCTCTCTCTCTCTCTCTCTCTCTCTCTCTCTCTCTCTCTCTCTCTCTCTCACTCTCTCTCTCGCCTCTGCCACAGTTGATACAGAAGACAGTAGGCGCAGAAGCATATGGAAGGCCATGGCAGAGATTGTGATCATGTTGGCATTTTTGTGATATCTTTTCTTCAATATGGCTCTTTCCGTTGTGAATAGCCTGGCTCCACTGTTGTCGATCTTGTGCAAGAATCTCCCAAGTATCCAATGGTAATGTATTTAGCATTCAGGTGTCTTTTGATTATATCTTTGTATCGCAGTCGTCGTCCACTATGAAGACATTTCCCTTTGGTTAATTCCCCATAGAATGTCATACATGCGGGTGAAAAATCCCGTCCAACGGAGTTGGGAAGCTGTTAGAGTGGCTTCAATGCTGGACATATTGGCCCACCTCAAGATATCAACATCACGAATGTGGTCTTTGCATGAGATCCGGAGGCTTTGTCATAGATGCCGGAGATGCACATGGGACAGTTTTATGATGTGGCGACTGTAGAGAGTAGAGGGTGTGTGTCAGCTGGGTGTGGTTGTGTTGGAAGCACAACCATGATGCAGGTCTCCTGCTCAATGCCGCTGACAGAGACCCTTGTACATTGAGGTGGTGACAGAGACCCTCGTACGTTGAGGTGGTGACAGAGACCCTTGTACATTGAGGTGGTGACAGAGACCCTCGTACTGATGACAGGCCCTTGTACAGATGGTGACAGGGGGATGGGAGGCCCTTGTACATTGAGGTGGTGACAGAGACCCTTGTACGTTGAGGTGGTGACAGAGACCCTTGTACATTGAGGTGGTGACAGAGACCCTTGTACTGTACGTTGAGGTGGTGACAGAGACCCTTGTACGTTGAGGTGGTGACAGAGACCCTTGTACGTTGAGGTGGTGACAGAGACCCTTGTACGTTGAGGTGGTGACAGAGACCCTTGTACATTGAGGTGGTGACAGAGACCCTTGTACGTTGAGGTGGTGACAGAGACCCTTGTACGTTGAGGTGGTGACAGAGACCCTTGTACGTTGAGGTGGTGACAGAGACCCTTGTACGTTGAGGTGGTGACAGAGACCCTTGTACAGTTGAGGTGGTGACAGAGACCCTTGTACGTTGAGGTGGTGACAGAGACCCTTGTACGTTGAGGTGGTGACAGAGACCCTTGTACGTTGAGGTGGTGACAGAGACCCTTGTACGTTGAGGTGGTGACAGAGACCCTTGTACATTGAGGTGGTGACAGAGACCCTGTACGTTGAGGTGGTGACAGAGACCCTTGTACGTTGAGGTGGTGACAGAGACCCTTGTACGTTGAGGTGGTGACAGAGACCCTTGTACGTTGAGGTGGTGACAGAGACCCTTGTACATTGAGGTGGTGACAGAGACCCTTGTACGTTGAGGTGGTGACAGAGACCTTGTACGTTGAGGTGGTGACAGAGACCCTTGTACATTGAGGTGGTGACAGAGACCCTTGTACCATGGACTTATATGCATATAAGTCCGTGCTTGTACATTGAGGTGGTGACAGAGACCCTTGTACATTGAGGTGGCAGCCTACGAAGCGCAAGCCCCAATAGTCTTCATGTTGCTCTTGGTTTCACTTACAGGACTCAGCACTGGTGGCACAGTGCCTCTAGTGATAGAGGATAAGGCCAATAGGTGTCGATGATAGATGGTGATGGTGGTGATCCAAACGATGTAGTACTGTTAATTAGTAAATGATTTACATCTCAAGAAATTTGTCCTTTTTTCTCCATATATTTCATTACATTCGAATAGGTTGTTTTTGGACATGTATTACTATCTAAAGTGAGGACATGTTTGCTAGTGACTGTGTTCAGTATTTGCTCAAACTGATTTGACAACACGCGCTTACCAGATATGTTGAACTGCACGCGGAGAAACGCAGAGGATGCATTAAAACAACATCAGGACGGTTTTTGCTGTGACTTGTCGCATTTCCTGGAACGCACGCAGAAAACACTGCGGTTCATTACCTCAGCAGCATCACAGGTTACCACAGGGATATTTCCTGGAAGTGGACCAAACACATGTGGACCTCCTCACTGTCAGTCTAAAGGCAAAGGGAAGACAGCGGTTTTTCACCTGAACAAAGCCCAGCCTGTGATTAGTCTCCACAGGCAGCCAGTGCAACGTAATACTTAGTCAGAGTGCAGCTAAAATGTCATTATTAATGTAGACATGTTGATTCTGAATGCTAGTAACAACACCAAGGAACATTTTCAGTCCGTGCACAAATGTTACTTTGTTTAATTAGCATTTTTTAGCTTACCGGTATCAAAACCGAGTGGATGTTTGCATAAATAGTAAACATTATTTTAAAGTGAAAAATCGGGTTTGAGCTCTTACCAATGTTTGTCAAATGGTCCCGAGGATCTGGAGATAACCTCCTGGTCAAAACTGATGTTAACATTGACAGGACTTATAATATTCTGCCATCTCCACTCTTACAAAGTGTCAGTTCCCACCAGTACACGCTACCATTGCACCTGCTAACATGCTGTCATGTTGCACTCGTTTCCTGTAAATTTCTTCTTCAAATGTAAAATATCACTGTTTTCTAGATAGTCTATTATAGTGAAACACAAGTGGACAACTAACATTGAACATGATCGCACTGTCAGTACACACCACAAGAAGTGTTACACACCGCCAGACGTGTTGGGAGGTGTTTCTTGACAGGAGTTCCTGGGCTGTGCTGTGATCACTGGATGGCGTGTGATTAGGTGCATTACGATGTCGTCTGTTAGCAGCAATATTCTCCCAGTGGACCCCCCTCCATTCACCCAGTGGACCCCCTCCATTCACCCAGTGGACCCCCCTCCATTCACCCAGTGGACCCCCCTCCATTTACCCAGTGGACCCCCTCCATTCATCCAGTGGACCCCCTCCATTTTCCCAGTGGACCCCCTCCATTCATCCAGTGGACCCCCTCCATTCACCCAGTGGACCCCCTCCATTCACCCAGTGGACCCCCTCCATTCACCCAGTGGACCCCCCTCCATTCACCCAGTGGACCCCCTCCATTCACCCAGTGGACCCCCTCCATTCACCCAGTGGACCCCCCTCCATTCACCAAGTGGACCCCCTCCATTCACCCAGTGGACCACCCTTCCATTCACCCAGTGGATCACCTACATTCACCAAGTGGACCCCCTACATTCACCCAGTGGACCCCCTCCATTCACCCAGTGGACCCCCTCCATTCACCAGTGGACCCCCTCCATTCACCCAGTGGACCCCCCTCCATTCACCCAGTGGACCCCCTCCATTCACCCAGTGGACCCCCCTCCATTCACCCAGTGGACCCCCCTCCATTCACCCAGTGGACCCCCTCCATTCACCCAGTGGACCCCCTCCATTCACCCAGTGGACCCCCTCCATTCACCCAGTGGACCCCCTCCATTCACCCAGTGGACCCCCTCCATTCACCCAGTGGACCCCCCTCCATTCACCCAGTGGACCCCCTCCATTCACCCAGTGGACCCCCCTCCATTCACCCAGTGGACCCCCTCCATTCACCCAGTGGACCCCCCTCCATTCACCCAGTGGACCCCCTCCATTCACCCAGTGGACCCCCCTCCATTCACCCAGTGGACCCCCCATTCACCCAGTGGACCCCCCTCCATTCACCCAGTGGACCCCCTCCATTCACCCAGTGGACCCCCTCCATTCACCCAGTGGACCCCCTCCATTCACCCAGTGGACCCCCCTCCATTCACCCAGTGGACCCCCCTCCATTCACCCAGTGGACCCCCCTCCATTCACCCAGTGGACCCCCTCCATTCACCCAGTGGACCCCCCTCCATTCACCCAGTGGACCCCCCTCCATTCACCCAGTGGACCCCCCTCCATTCACCCAGTGGACCCCCTCCATTCACCCAGTGGACCCCCCTCCATTCACCCAGTGGACCCCCCTCCATTCACCCAGTGGACCCCCCCTCCATTACACCCAGTGGACCCCCCTCCATTCACCCAGTGGAACCCCCCTCCATTCACCCAGTGGACCCCCCTCTATTCACCCAGTGGACCCCCCCTCCATTGCCATTCATTCGTCTCCCTCTTGCAGTGTAGAGGAGACTCTGGGCAGGGTGTTACACCGGCCAGCTGGATCTAGTGGTTGTCACACTGACATTTCACTGGGCCCACCACAGACAGGGGACTAGGGGCGAGGGGGTGACAGATGGATGACTACATGACAGGGTGGATCTGATGAATGGTAGTGGCAGCGGTTAACCTTTCGTTGCTCATTTTTCTGGGCGCCGCTTCCACTGAGGTGCTGAATGTCAGCCCTAAAGGTCCCCGTGATGATTTGCTTTTTTTTAAACTAACTGATATTTAAACGTCGTCGTTTTTCAGCGCAATTTTCTTGATGATTGAATAAATGTGTTGGCTGTGTTCTGTTGTGTTCTGTGACATTTAGAGCTTGTTGAATTGTGTTTTAATGTAATCCTGACGCAGAAATAACAGTTTGCATGCTGGTGTCAGATAGAATATGGTTCATATTCTGTAACACAAAGAATATTGACCCAGGTCCATTTTCTGTGAAGTCCATATCCTATGATACATATAGAACTTGATCCCCTGTTGATTATGGTCCCAGAGTCCAGTTTCTATGGGGTTCATATTCCTTGAGACAAGATATGGACCCCCCATAGAATATGAACCCCACCGGGATCACAATTCTAAGGGGCAGGTCCATATTCTATATGACACTGAGAATACAAAAAGTTAAAGTATTGCATTAGTAAACAAACTACAAAGTCATTGCAGAATTACGTGGCACAACCATATAAACTAAATGACATCCATATAAGCTAAATGACAACCATTATATACATCAGATGTCGATGTGGAATGTTTATATGGGTAATTAGAATAACGGATTTATATAAAATCTTTAACGTAAACTAACAAACGGAATAAAGTAATGATATAAAAAGTGTCACTTGATCAGGGGCCTCTAGCAGTATCACATTGCCAGCATCAGTTTACACTGTTGGCATGGCAACTGCTATCATTCAGTTTTCTGAAACAACATGGCTACCTTCAGCATGCAGTGTTCTTTAAGTTACTGTTTTCCGTGTGTGGTTGCGATTCAGCAGGACGACCGCGGACTGTGGATGTTATGTGGACAGTTAGAGCGGAAGGCTGACCTCGCGGCTGCGGTTGCTACTACTGATGAGGAAGAGGAATTAAGCCTGGGTTATTGTTATTTATGAGCTGGCAAACCGTGGTTGTTGGAGCGGGTCCCACAGCGACTGTTTGTGAACGGCGGGACTACAGATCCTGTCGTTTCTAGTACTCTAGCAGATTAATACGGCCAGTCTCTGTCTGCCTCTGTCTGCCTCTGTTGGTACTCTAGCAGATTAATACGGCCAGCCTCTGTCTGCCTCTGTCTGCCTCTGTTGGTACTCTAGCAGATTAATACGGCCAGCCTCGGTCTGCCTCTGTCGGTACTCTAGCAGATTAATACGGCCAGCCTCTGTCTGCCTCTGTTGGTACTCTAGCAGATTAATACGGCCAGCCTCTGTCTGCCTCTGTTGGTACTCTAGCAGATTAATACGGCCAGCCTCTGTCTGCCTCTGTCTGCCTCTGTCGTACTCTAGCAGATTAATACGGCCAGCCTCTGTCTGCCTCTGTCTGCCTCTGTCAGTACTCTAGCAGATTAATACGGCCAGCCTCTGTCTGCCTCTGTCTGCCTCTGTCGGTACTCTAGCAGATTAATACAGCCAGCCTCTGTCTGCCTCTGTCTGCCTCTGTTGGTACTCTAGCAGATTAA
Source organism: Ridgeia piscesae (assembly GCA_025642075.2). Lineage (NCBI taxonomy): Eukaryota > Metazoa > Annelida > Polychaeta > Sabellida > Siboglinidae > Ridgeia > Ridgeia piscesae. Next base: position 196,142 of record JAODUO010000279.1, read on the forward strand.
TACGGCCAGCCTCTGTCTGCCTCTGTCGGTACTCTAGCAGATTAATACGGCCAGCCTCTGTCTGCCTCTGTCGGTACTCTAGCAGATTAATACGGCCAGCCTCTGTCTGCCTCTGTCGGTACTCTAGCAGATTAATACGGCCAGCCTCTGTCTGCCTCTGTCGGTACTCTAGCAGATTAATTCGGCCAGCCTCTGTCTGCCTCTGTCTGCCTCTGTCGGTACTCAAGCAGATTACTTTGACCAGTTTCTGTCTGCCTCTGTATGCCTATGTTGGTACTCTAGCAGATTAATTCGGCCAGTCTCTGTCTGCCTCTGTCTGCCTCTGTTGGTACTCTAGCAGATTAATACGGCCAGCCTCTGTCTGCCTCTGTCGGTACTCTAGCAGATTAATACGGCCAGCCTCTGTCTGCCTCTGTCGGTACTCTAGCAGATTAATTCGGCCAGTCTCTGTCTGCCTCTGTCTGCCTCTGTCGGTACTCTAGCAGATTAATACGGCCAGCCTCTGTCTGCCTCTGTCTGCCTCTGTTGGTACTCTAGCAGATTAATACGGCCAGCCTCTGTCTGCCTCTGTCTGCCTCTGTTGGTACTCTAGCAGATTAATACGGCCAGCCTCGGTCTGCCTCTGTCGGTACTCTAGCAGATTAATACGGCCAGCCTCGGTCTGCCTCTGTCGGTACTCTAGCAGATTAATACGGCCAGCCTCTGTCTGCCTCTGTTGGTACTCTAGCAGATTAATACGGCCAGCCTCTGTCTGCCTCTGTTGGTACTCTAGCAGATTAATACGGCCAGCCTCTGTCTGCCTCTGTCAGTACTCTAGCAGATTAATACAGCCAGCCTCTGTCTGCCTCTGTCTGTCTCTGTCGGTACTCTAGCAGATTAATACAGCCAGCCTCTGTCTGCCTCTGTCTGCCTCTGTTGGTATTCTAGCAGATTAATACGGCCAGCCTCTGTCTGCCTCTGTCTGCCTCTGTTGGTACTCTAGCAGATTAATACGGCCAGCCTCTGTCTGCCTCTGTCGGTACTCTAGCAGATTAATACGACCAGCCTCTGTCTGCCTCTGTCGGTACTCTAGCAGATTAATACGGCCAGCCTCTGTCTGCCTCTGTCGGTACTCTAGCAGATTAATACGGCCAGCCTCTGTCTGCCTCTGTCGGTACTCTAGCAGATTAATTCGGCCAGCCTCTGTCTGCCTCTGTCTGCCTCTGTCGGTACTCAAGCAGATTACTTCGACCAGTTTCTGTCTGCCTCTGTATGCCTATGTTGGTACTCTAGCAGATTAATTCGGCCAGTCTCTGTCTGCCTCTGTCTGCCTCTGTTGGTACTCTAGCAGATTAATACGGCCAGCCTCTGTCTGCCTCTGTCGGTACTCTAGCAGATTAATTCGGCCAGTCTCTGTCAGCCTCTGTCTGCCTCTGTTGGTACTCTAGCAGATTAATATGGCCAGTCTCTGTCTGCCTCTGTTGGTACGCTAGCAGATTAATACGGCCAGCCTCTGTCTGCCTCTGTTGGTACTCTAGCAGATTAATTCGGCCAGTCTCTGTCTGCCTCTGTCGGTACTCTAGCAGTTTAATACGGCCAGCCTCTGTCTGCCTCTGTCGGTACTCTAGCAGATTAATACGGCCAGCCTCTGTCTGCCTCTGTCGGTACTCTAGCAGATTAATTTGGCCAGTCTCTGTCTGCCTCTGTCTGCCTCTGTCGGTACTCTAGCAGATTAATACGGCCAGCCTCTGTCTGCCTCTGTCGGTACTCTAGCAGATTAATTCGGCCAGTCTCTGTCAGCCTCTGTCTGCCTCTGTTGGTACTCTAGCAGATTAATACGGCCAGCCTCTGTCTGCCTCTGTCGGTACTCTAGCAGATTAATTCGGCCAGTCTCTGTCAGCCTCTGTCTGCCTCTGTTGGTACTCTAGCAGATTAATACGGCCAGTCTCTGTCTGCCTCTGTTGGTACGCTAGCAGATTAATACGGCCAGCCTCTGTCTGCCTCTGTTGGTACTCTAGCAGATTAATTCGGCCAGTCTCTGTCTGCCTCTGTTGGTACTCTAGCAGATTAATACGGCCAGCCTCTGTCTGCCTCTGTCGGTACTCTAGCAGATTAATACAGCCAGCCTCTGTCTGCCTCTGTCGGTACTCTAGCAGATTAATACGGCCAGCCTCTGTCTGCCTCTATCAGTACTCTTGCAGATTAATAACCCCTGCCTCTGTCTGCCTCTATCGGTAATCTAGCAGATTAATACGGTCAGCTTCTGTCTGCCTCTATCAGTACTCTTGCAGATTAATAACCCCTGCCTCTGTCTGCCTCTACCACTGGCCACTGTCACAACCGCACTCTGCAACAATCCAACTTTTGATGTACTGCGGGACCATTAATTATTCAGGTTCCAGGTATTAATTCCATTTCGCTTGGCTCGGCCTGTAGTTTTCGGCAGCGAGACATTTCATATGGTGCCAACTAATTAAGCGAAAACGTAGCCTGGCATTAGACACGGTCAGTCGGTCGGCGCTTGTTTACCACGACGAAAAAAGGTGGTCTTTGTTAATCGAATTGTGCAAAAACAGCCGATGCCCGTTCGGTGGTGACTGCGTTAGTGGCGCAATATGACAGATTCATTTAGTTCTCCTACTGCGTCAGTGACGAAAGGCTAATGGGTGCTCATATCAACATTTATATGTCGACTGTATCCATTGCATGCTGGTCTTAACCAATTAATTAACACTGTTAATCTACAGTGTTTGTTGACTGTGGCTGACGGGAGAGGCAGTGACTTCAGTGACAATATACCCTGGGGACAGATCATATTATACAATGTCTTAAAATTGGTTAGTTTCTTTATGGACACAACTACCCTCTGCATGTGAAAACCAAATATTGTAATATATAATGTTATGTACTCTTGTCAAAGTTGATGAAAGTCTGTCATGAAATGTATTTCCTAAAAAAGTGACATGAACTAATTATCATGATTTCATGCGAAAGGTCGGTCACTGGAGCCTGTCACCTGCGTCTGCATTTACTGTTTTAGTAATAAAATATGGATATGTGACCATGAAACAGTAGCTGTTATAATAATATGTTTATATCATAAAAAGCCCATATTTATACATAAAATACAATAAAATGAAACAAAAAAGTACGATACATAAAATACGATTAAAACAATAATGAGGTACAAATAAAAAAAATTGTAAATAGTAAACATGAGTTGGTCATGAAAACAATTGAATGAGTGTTAACAAATAATTATTAAAAATAGGGTACAATACAAATATCATGACTGTGTACAATTGGGATGTCCAGTATTTGTGCATTTAATTTCCTAAATGTATATTGGTATGGAAGTAGTTAACAAAGTGTACATATATGTTTATATGTGTGTATATGTGTGTGTATATATATATATATATATATATATATATATATATATATATATGTATATATATATATATATATATATATATATATATATATATGTATATATATATATATATATATATATATATATATATATATATTTATATATATAAATTTTATATATATATATATAATATATATATATATATATATACATATATATATATATATATATATATATGTATATATATGTATATATATATATATATATTATATATATATATATATATATATATAAAAATATATATATATATATATATATATATATATATATATATATATATATATATTTTATATATATATATATATATATATATATATATATATATATATATATATATATATATGTGTGTACACAAAAGTGTGTGTGATTTTTGATATTTATTTTAATGTCTAGATTTATTTTGTAATCTACTGTACTGACCATGTGGTGGTCAAATTGTGCTTCTACTGGCGCGGTGTTTAGTTGTTGTAGCAGCTTTCTCACACCTGCAAATGTTCCTCGTGACTGTCCTCACTCATCATTGTTGTTGTCGTTGTTGTTGTTGTCAGAGGATGGTCAGGATGAAGGTATAGTTTTTCTTTTTGCATTTGTTAATACATCTTTGCAAATACCAGTATTTACTTGTGTAATAATATTACACTGAGCATGTGGAGACATTCATTAACTTGTCTCTTACGGGTTGTAATCGTTTCCTTGTTGAAATTCAATTTGGCAATGTTTACGGTTGTAATGCCTTTCTTGTCTGCTCTTTCTTCTGTATGGTGATGTTTACGGTTGTAATGGTGTATTTTGGTCAGCATTGTCAAATCAAAATGTATTTACGGTTGTAATTGTTGCATTATCCTTCATCAAGTAATCTTTACATGTCTCTGTGCATGGTGTCCTTCTTGTGACACTAGTCCCTCATCTGTTTCTTCTTTTTCTCATTTTGTCTTCTTCCTAATCTTCAATTTCTTATTTCTTCATCATCGCTGTTTAACTTTGTCATCTTCTTCATATTTTTATCATCATCTTCATTATTATTTATAATCTTCTATAGCATCTTTTTATAATTTGTCATCTAATTCATCTTCTACATCATTATCATAATCCTTTTCTTCTTCATTGCATCATGCATCATCATTACCTTTTTCTTCATATTCATCACATGTTCTTCATCATCTTCTTCACTATGTTCATCATCATCACATTGTCATATTTTTCACCCTCATCCTCATCTTTGTATGTTTCTTTTTCTTTGCCTGTCTTCTTTGTGCTTGTGGCCTCCTGTCACTGTTCACGTTTAGCTGTCAGACATCCTTATAATATTGATTGTAATTATACTATATCATGGTGAAGTGCATCAGAACTGTTTGTGAGTCGATTTAGTCATCTGTTTGCATTTTGCCCTAATCTTCATTGACGTCAGTAAGTGATGCCACGAGTCATGAGTGTAACATATTCATGCCGTCTGATAATGATAACTTCCTCTCTGTGTAGTTGATGACTTGTTATCAAAGTACTAGTTCATGATCACCATGGCAACAATACTACCTGATTAGAACAATAATGAGTGCGTGAGAGAGTCACACAGTATATTATACCTTTGTGAACATTTTCACCAAGTTGGAAGAAGACTATATTAGACCAAGATTCATTATTACACAATTAATAAATTTTGACTCATGTCAACACTTCGACCACCATCGGTGGGCTTCGTGGGGAACTGTGTCTTCACTGCTCACCAGATGGTGTGGCGAGCAAACTGTCACACTTAAGTGTTGAAGTTGAAACGATAACAGCAACGTTTTATTCAGGAGAAAGGAAATTGCGTGACAAACGTAGAACACAAGTTGGCACTAACAGACCATGTGGACTGACATAACTGTGTGACAGACTGGGAGGGGAGAAAGTGGTGGACTGACATAACTGTGTGACAGACTGGGAGGGGAGAAAGTGGTGGACTGACATAACTGTGTGACAGACTGGGAGGGGAGAAAGTGGTGGACTGACATAACTGTGTGACAGACTGGGAGGGGAGAAAGTGGTGGACTGACATAACTGTGTGACAGACTGGGAGGGGAGAAAGTGGTGGACTGACATAACTGTGTGACAGACTGGGAGGGGAGAAAGTGGTGGACTGACATAACTGTGTGACAGACTGGGAGGGGAGAAAGTGGTGGACTGACATAACTGTGTGACAGACTGGGAGGGGAGAAAGTGGTGGACTGACATAACTGTGTGACAGACTGGGAGGGGAGAAAGTGGTGGACTGACATAACTGTGTGACAGACTGGGAGGGGAGAAAGTGGTGGACTGACATAACTGTGTGACAGACTGGGAGGGGAGAAAGTGGTGGACACACAGACAGACAGGTGTGTGCGTTGGATTAAAGAAGGGATCTGGATTAGGAAGATGGCACCGACTAAAAACAGAGATGAGGGGGGCTACAAATTAAGTCACATCTGTCCACAACGCCATCTGGTGAGCAGTGAAGATACAGTTCCGGACGAAGCCTACCGATGGTGTTTGAAACGTTGATGTGAGTCGAATTTTATTAGTTGTGTAAAAAGGAATCTTGTTTTAATTATTGTACCTTCACCGTGTCCTGTTCTTGTAACATTTAACTGTGAGTAAATTACTCGTAACCAGCGACTCATTCAATTTCCATCCCTCACCAGACTGCGGTAGAGAGTAGGTGTATCCTGAGATGAGGATTAAGTAAACTGGCGGCTCGTACGAGTCGTTTAAATCTCCAACAAATGAATGATCTGAAAGTGACGGCCGCCTGCATCATGTGGCTTCGGTTTGAATTATTTCCTCTGAAAAAGTCCCCATCCTTCCAGCGTCTGTGGTCGTTAATAATCACAAGAGTATAAAAGGATTTCCACGCCAGTTATCACGGCAAAAACACACACCCATGTTTGTTAACTGGTGACGACCAGTTGAGGACATATGTCTCTTTGTAAGACGCTTCATTTGTCACGACCAACGGTCCACGCATGATTTGTGGTTTTCTTTGATGACAGTCGTCATGGCAACCAGTCGCCAACATAAGGCGGTGTAATGGGGGATATGTCCCCCCTATGAAACTCGCATTGATTGTCTGCGCACATGACTGATCGCGTCGGGTTGGGATCACCGCGGGGAGATGAAGGGAGCAACCGGATTCCCAGCGGAGGGACACGTTTGGGTTGCCCAATGATTGATTGGGTGTTTGATCAGCGGGAATTAATGACGCATTGTTCACGTTGGGAATCCAACCATGTCCTGCGTCTGATTGATAAGTAAAAAAATTGCTATCTCCGAGGGACGGGATTTAGTATATCTAATGGCCACACGCTGACTGAGTGGTCGGAACTCAGGTGTAAATTAACATACGTTTAATCAGTCAGACACTGCTTCGATATACACAGCCATGTATGGTGGTGTATGTATTTTATACTCAGGTGTAAATTAACATACGTTTAATCAGTCAGACACTGCTTCGATATACACAGCCATGTATGGTGGTGTATGTATTTTATACTCAGGTGTAAATTAACATACGTTTAATCAGTCAGACACTGCTTCGATATACACAGCCATGTATGGTGGTGTATGTATTTTATGCCCAATTAATTTGCTAAGAGTAAGATCATACAAGAATCTGTAGACGCAACGTCCTGAGTCCAAAAATCTGATTACTAAATTTTAATGTATCTTTTTAGGAACTACAATTTGCAGTTGTAGTTTATTCATATTATGATAATTATTTTATTATGGTGTAATGATACTTTTGAATTAATGATAATACACCGAAATACAAGTATTGGTATAGACTGAAATTGAATGTGGATCACTGGACAAGAATAAATTTGTTGTCAGGCTAATCTCCCAACATATACAAATATACGGTAAATTGAGACGTGATAAACTCAATGCCTATGATAGTGTACACATATATAGTATCATATTAATAGTTTATTGTGCTGCTGTGTTTATTTGTAAGAAATGTCTGAACAGTTCACAGTGGAGTAGGCTCTTGTAGGCAGGCCAGGAGAAACTATGTACATGTGTTGTGTTATGTGCTGAAGGCTGTGGTTCATTAAAGAAATTAACGATTTACTGGCAAACTACGCAAGTACTGCATGGATTGGCTGTCTACTTCACATATATTTTATTTATGTTTGTAAACATTGGCTAGAAGAAACAATGCTTAATTTTTTTACTTGTTTTTTATGCTTTTCATGCTAGCGAATGACAAAATGATTTAACTTGAATAATAAGTTGGGACAATCGCATGAACATGTTGCTACGGAGACACATTTGTTGTAATTGTTTAGGTTTTGTTTATGATTCAAAAAGGAAATTTTTCTTCAGTGTTTAGTATTTACAAACAATCTTTTTACATTGGCATTGTACACAGAAAACACTCAAATGAATGTGTCTACAATATTGTATAACACAACAACGTTGACATAAACACATTTTTGTTGATGTAGTTGTGAAACTGGTTTTGTTTACGTCATGTGAACATGTTCATGACCCTTCTTGGGGTTAGCCTTGGTACAAACTCATTAAATGGATATCAGTAAGAGGAGTAATTTGGCTAACATTTTTAGTTGCACTGTTAACAAACAAATTATAGATTTTTTTCTTTGAACTGCCATTGCCAAAAATAATGCTTTATCTAAATGCAAAAATCTGATGTCATTAAAGTGTAGCCTGATCATTTTTATTCAGTAATCATTGACTAAACTACATCCGGACTACTTTTTGGCTGCACAAAAGTGACTTGCTGAAACATGATTCCTTTCTTAATTTTAATTGTCACCTATATCACTCCATGTCATCTAATTTGTGCGTTTTTCTTACGTTTTTAAATCTTAACTGAGAAAACAAGAAAATAATTTCCATACAGAGATATCGTAGAAACATTGACACAATGTCAAAAGTTGTGCTTTATCGAGATACTTGTTTCTGTTGCAGATAAGTTCCACACATACGCGACACTGAAACTGCAAAATGTGAAGTCGACAACGATCGCTGTAAAGGGAAACACCCCGAGTTGGGAGCAGGACTTTATGTTGTGAGTACAGTACTTTATCACCCTCTAGGCGATATGCCAGCATTACATGGCTGGACTTCGATCTTCATCGCAATTAACCATTTCTTTGCCATCATGCAAAATCATCATCATCACCATTGTGCAGCCATAGTTGGGCGAAGGCCTCAGCATGCTGCTTCCACATCTACCTATCTTGTGCTATCCTCTGCCAGATGGTACACTTCCAATAGTCATCTAGTCCGTCTCTCCAATGTCTCGCTGGTCTTCCTCTAAGTCTTTTCCTTTCATGGGTTTCCAGGTGGTGGCAAAAGCGAAAGCACAAAGTGAAGCACAGTTGTGTGCAAAACTAGCCTGTTTGCATTTCCCTGATTTTGGCACATTCCCTTCCGTGACATGTTGACTAGTTTTGCCATTTCTGGTCCTACTATGTTTAAAAACATAGTTAGTGGTCTATTAATTATTTGGTCAAAAAACTAGCTCTGTTTCTGTTTCCATTGCCATTTCCAGGGCACCGTTTTACCATTACCAGGCTGCTGAGTGGCATCAGCCTTCTGCGGTGTACAGAAACACAAGAGAGACTGATTTAAATTTGCGTCACGTCATGTCGATGTCATCGTATTGGCGTCTTTGTTTCGACGCTGTCTAGGGTGGAGAAAGTAGACAGACGAATGTGTTTATTCCGTCCCTGTAGTTTCCGCCTGGTTTATGAGTGTAACTGTCATTGGTTCTGCAGAAATACCCTGCTCTGTGATAACAGCTCTGTGGTCAGTGAGTGCATTGACCAATCACATTGCATAATTGACCTGCTTCAGTTAACAGTCCTGATGTCTGCCAGTAATTCACCAGTCACCAAGTTTCATTGTGCCATGTTGTCATGGAAACGGTGTCAGTCAACTGGTGCAGGGTAGATGACGAAAGAAACTACAAAAACAGTCCTCATGGAAGCCCAGTATTTGACCAATTACTTCAGTACGAATACATGTATAATTTCTGTCAATATATCTGCACTGCACGCATATATATGTAATATTATACATATATATATATATATATATATATATATATATATATGCTATATATATATATATATATATATATATATATTATATGTATATATATATATATATTTATATAATATAAATATATACCACTGTACACTAATTAGGTCACAGTACAGTCGGTGAGAACAATGCTATTTTATGCAAGTTGGCTGATCAAGACCATTATTACACGATTAACCGGCTCGTAGATGATTATTGAGAAAGGATCAAAAACTCATCTGAATCATCTGAATCATCACATCACAGATAACCTCTGCTCACGTTGCGGAATCAATACGAGCCACACCCTACTTGATCAAATATTTGCATTTGAAACACGGCACAGTGACACGAAGCAGTGCGGGAAGCTTGTTTTTAACAGTCTGATTCATTCGTTCGTTCGTTCATTAGTAGTTTCGGGGAAGTTTGCTGTTGAACGGACGGTGTTTGCCTGCACGTGGCTGATGGGTGGCGCGGAGGAATGCCTCTAGAGGGAGTCCGGGTCGACCGAAATGGCAACATTGACGCTGTGTGGACACATCTACATAATCGCACCATCGCTCGAATGTCTGTAGTGATCGGTGCCTTTCGGTGGCCTTCACAGCTTTATTAGTGCATGTCATATGTGCTTATTGTCTCAATGGGAAACCACAACGCATTGATGTCAGCAGAAGTGTTAATATGTTCCCAATGTGCGCGTGTTCTCGATGGTTTCTTGTGGGTAGTAACACTAACGGACAGTGTTGAGGATAACGATGAAACTGTGTTTAGGGTAATCACGATGACACTGTAATTAGAATCCTGTCATTGGTCACAGATGTGTGGCGAAAATAAACGTGCTATAAATGTTGATTGATTTAGCACACGTCAAATTATTGATAGTAATTGTCGCATCTGATGATTTATTGTTACGGTTAGTTTACGTTAATAAACAAACAATTTTAATAATTATAATATTCAAACCTACAAGAAAGCCACTGCATGTAATAATAATTAATGTTTCTTATTTTTATGGCAGTGCTCATTGTCAATGCCCTGTGTTTTCATTCAGTAATCAGTCTGTGTTAGATTTTCCAGTCAACGCACTGAAAAAAACTAATCCAATATTCCTTGAATACACACTTAAAGTGGATGATACTTAAAGTAAAACATTACTACGGGCCATAGAAGTTTAACTTAAACAAAAAAAATCTGATTCTCCACTGTAATTACCCTCTTTGACCCGTCTGTAATGTCTCCCAATTACAACAGTTAAAACAGAAATTGAAATCAACAGGGACCAAGCTAAACATGTGACAACTGCTGTCAGACTGGACAACTGCTGTCAGACTGGACAACTGCAGTCAGACTGGACAACTGCAGTCAGACTGGATAACTGCTGTCAGACTGGACAACTGCTGTCAGACTGGACAACTGCTGTCACACTGGACAACTGCAGTCAGACTGGACAACTGCAGTCAGACTGGATAACTGCTGTAAGACTGGACAACTGCTGTCAGACTAGACAACTGCCGTCAGACTGGACAACTGCAGTCAGACTGGACATGCAGTCACATTGGACAACTGTCAGACTGTACAACTGCTATCACACTGGACAACTGCAGTCAGACTGGACAACTGCCATCAGACTGGACAACTGCCGTCAGACTGGACAACTGCCGTCAGACTGGACAACTGCAATCAGACTGGACAACTGCCATCAGACTGGACAACTGCAGTCAGACTGGACAACTGCGGTCAGACTGGACAACTGCGGTCAGACTGGACAACTGCAGTCAGACTGGACAACTGCAGTCAGACTGGACAACTGCGTCAGACTGGACAACTGCTGTCAGACTGGACAACTGCCGACTGGACAATCAAGACTGGACAACTGCAGTCAGACTGGACAACTGCGTCAGACTGGACAACTGCAGTCAGACTGGACAACTGCAGTCAGACTGGACAACTGCCGTCAGACTGGACAACTGCGTCAGACTGGACAACTGCCGTCAGACTGAGACAACTGCAGTCAGACTGGACAACTGCTGTCAGACTGGACAACTGCAGTCAGACTGGACAACTGCAGTCAGACTGGACAACTGCAGTCAGACTGGACAACTGCTGTCAGACTGGACAACTGCAGTCAGACTGGACAACTGCTGTCAGACTGGACAACTGCAGTCAGACTGGACAACTGCTGTCAGACTGGACAACTGCAGTCAGACTGGACAACTGCTGTCAGACTGGACAACTGCAGTCAGACTGGACAACTGCAGTCAGACTGGACAACTGCAGTCAGACTGGACAACTGCAGTCAGACTGGACAACTGCAGTCAGACTGGACAACTGCAGTCAGACTGGACAACTGCAGTCAGACTGGACAACTGCTGTCAGACTGGGCAACTGCAGTCAGACTGGACAACTGCAGTCAGACTGGACAACTGCAGTCAGACTGGACAACTGCAGTCAGACTGGACAACTGCAGTCAGACTGGACAACTGCAGTCAGACTGGACAACTGCAGTCAGACTGGACAACTGCTGTCAGACTGGACAACTGCTGTCACACTGGACAACTGCAGTCAGACTGGACAACTGCAGTCAGACTGGACAACTGCTGTCACACTGGACAACTGCCGTCAGACTGGACAACTGCAGTCAGACTGGACAACTGCAGTCAGACTGGACAACTGCAGTCAGACTGGACAACTGCAGTCAGACTGGACAACTGCTGTCAGACTGGACAACTGCCGTCAGACTGGACAACTGCAGTCAGACTGGACAACTGCAGTCAGACTGGACAACTGCAGTCAGACTGGACAACTGCAGTCAGACTGGACAACTGCTGTCACACTGGACAACTGCCGTCAGACTGGACAACTGCAGTCAGACTGGACAACTGCAGTCAGACTGGGCAACTGCTGTCAGACTGGACAACTGCTGTCACACTAGACAACTGCAGTCAGACTGGACAACTGCAGTCAGACTGGACAACTGCAGTCAGACTGGACAACTGCTGTCACACTGGACAACTGCCGTCAGACTGGACAACTGCAATCAGACTGGACAACTGCAGTCAGACTGGACAACTGCCGTCAGACTGGACAACCTACTGCAGTGACATGGTCATAGACAGCGGGGACAATCCTGGAGACTTGAGGACCCTGGATGACCTTAAGATGACCCACAGTGTCTGGGCACAGACCACTATGTTAATCTGTCTGTGAATATAGGATAATGGGGAGGCCAGATGATAGAAAGTTTGGCTTGACCAGTGCATGGCATGCAAGTATTGGAGTATTGTAGGCTGACCACACACTGGTCATTTATAGTAATTAATGCCCGTTGATGATTGGGCTGACCACTGCTAGGGGCTGTGTGAGTGGCTAGTTACTAGGCCAGTCGGTGACTTGATTACTGAGGCCTGAAATGTAACATTGTGTTGTGTGTGTGTGTGTGTGTGTGTGGTGCGTGCGTGCGTGCGTTCGTGCGTGCGTGCGTGCGTGCGTGGGTGAGTGCGTGCGTGCGTGCGTGCGTGCGTGCATGGGTATGGGTGGTAATGCAAGAATGCATTGTAGATACAGACTGACAGCATGTCATAGACATAGACTGTCATAGACACAGACTGTCATAGTCATACAAACTGACATAGACATACAGTACAAACTGTCATAGATATACACACAAGTTCATGGCTTATATACATTCAAATATGTGCATATATGTACACACCTGTGTGCACATACATGTGCGCGCACACGCACGCACACACCCACAAACACACATACACACACCCACGCACACACGCACGCATGCATGCACGCACGCACACATGACATCCTGTCCCAAGGGTTGTGTCTGAGTGTAGGGATGTCACCAATAGTGATTATTATTAGATATAATTGTTATAGATGCGACAGTTACTGCAATTACTTGGTGACATCAGAGAAATAGGCCACTAGTTGGTGACGGTGGCTTGACAGTGACGATGACGGATGCGGGGAGTAGTGACATAAATCAGTGACACAACCAAAGGCCAAGTGTTGGTGGTGACAAGGGCAGTGTTGTAACTGGACTGCCCTTTCTGTGTGCCCCGCCCTGCTGGGGTTCTGGAAGAGTTAGTTGAAGAGATGGAAGTAGGAGATGTCCATTCTGGGTCAACTTTAACCTGTGGTCACCTTCAGAGGTTCACACATACACATGTCCACTTGCGGTGTGGAGTTAGTTCTATTTGTGACAGTCTCGTTAAATCACGTTTAATTTTGTTGAATGTTCATCTTCTGTCTCTCAGCCTCAGTTGTTCTCCACATCTACACAGCAGGTCACAAAGGTCAAACATGTTCCCAAGAAATTGTGTCATTTCTTAATTAAACTTTCACATCAGGGCAGCATGTTGAATTATGATGTCAGTTATGGTTGTGGTGATTGGGTGGTGCTGGTTGGGGTGATTGAGATGATGATGGTTAAGGTGATGGGGATGATGATAGTTAAGGTGATTGAGATGATGATGGTTAAGGTGACGGGGATGATGATAGCTAAGGTGATTGAGATGATGGTGGTTGTGGAGGTTGGAATGATGATAATGATGGTTGTCTTGGTGGAGATTATGATGATGATGGTTTTGGTGGTGGGGATGATGATGATGGTTTTGGTGGTGGGGATGATGATAATTATGGTTGTGGTGGTGGAGATTATGATGATGATGATGGTTGTGGTGGTGGGGATGATGACGCACCTATACCCTGTAAGAAAGCACTACTGCAGGGTACCTAATCCTACTTCCAAAACATTCTCTGTAACGTCACCCGTGATGTCAGAAGTGCTGGGGATTTTGTCTTGTGGTTTATACTGGAGATTGTGTCTTGTGGTTTATACCGGAGATTGTGTCTTGTGGTTTATACTGGAGATTCTGTTTTGTGGTTCATACCGGAGATTGTTTCTTGTGGTTTATACCGGAGATTGTGTCTTGTGGTTCACACTGGAGATTGTGTCTTGTGGTCCGTACCGGAGATTGTGTCTTGTGGTTCATATCGGAGATTGTGTCTTGTGGTTTCTCTCCATCTTCCTCCGATTTCCATCAATCATTGATACTCCAGATTACATCTGTCCAGACCAGCACCAAACGAGTCCCACGTCTGCCCTTTGGGTGCACGTATATTCGTGTTTCTTCCCTCGACCACAACTCCGCCACTCGGCAGGTGAGATTTACTACTAGATTCACACGTTGACGGCCCACCAGGGGGCTGCTGTGCCCCACAGGCCGCTGGGATACTGGCTGTAGTACACTCACAAGAGCCCCAAGTGGCCGGGTTGGCTCCCGTAGGTTTCAGCCAACACATCCCGTGTACTCGACGTAACGTTTTATATCTTCATTAAGTTCCCGCATCAGCCTCCAGGGGCTGCAATGTTTTCTCTCGCTAGCTCCTGAGGTATAACTCACGGCAGATATTGCTTCTGTTCTGGTGTCTTTATTTCTTTAGTCATTTGAAATAGTTCAGCTACAATGTCTGCATTCGGAATATTTTTTAATCTGTTAAGAAAATGTCGACGTAACAAGTGAATTATCCCACACTGATTAAACTTTGTCAAAGTTGAGTAGACATGATTCTGGATGTGAATAAGAATCTATTTCGACCACCAAACTAATGAAATTATGCAAATGCTTAGATTTAACTTAATACATTCAGGTAAATTGTTATATTAAAATATGTTGGTGCTGGGGACTGTCACGTGTCATCCATGACAGACTTAGAGGGCCCCTGTCCACATGTCACTGGGGACTGCCTCATTAAACCTGGTCACATATAATATTCATAAGTCGTAGTAACTGTGTGTCGTCAAGGTGTAGATAATGAGAAGACATGCTGTAAGTATGTGGGTGGGTGGGTGGGTGCGTGGGTGGGTGGGTGGGTGGGCAGCTGTCAGAAGATAGAAAGTTGACACTCGCCTCCACCCCCGTCCTGGGTGTCAGTCTGTGGTCTCTGTACATTCAGTTTGTGAGCCCGCCTCCTAATCTGTGGATTAAGTCAACACGCTTGTTTTTATTAATTTAACAATTGTTGTATATTGCAACTTACCGACTATCTCAAAACCTGATTTCATATTTTTAAAATTCTTTAATCGTTTAAAATGGTTTTAACTACAATGTCTGCATTCAGATTATTGTTCACTCTATTAAGATCAGTCGATGTAACGAATGAATTCTCCCACACTGATTAAACTTTGTCAGAGTTGAGTAGACATGATTCTGCATGTGACTAAGAATCCTTTTCGACCACCAAACTAATGAAATTATGCAAATGATTAGATTTATCTTAATACATGCAAGTTAATGGTTATATTAGAATATGTTGGTGTCTTTCGGTTCTGTTTTACCCGGTATGCCAAGGCCTGTCTCTGTCAGTTTCACATGAATCCAACAGAAATTAAATTGTGTATGTGAGCTACTGAGCACATTGGGAGGTTAATATTTTTATTTCGCCCCGCAGGACCCATTCTGGAAGGAATTTGGGTTATATATAATATAATGATTTATTTATATAATAACGCTGTTGACTGGCATCACTTTGTATCAACGTAGCTATCCATCGAATGGACCTCATAATTACATTCTCTTTGGGCTAGTGTGTGTCCCATAGATAACTGTGGTGTGCCCAGAACCTGACCTACGTGAGTCTGTCACTGTGGCCTGCCTGTGCGACCCTGACACTGTATCATTTTGTTCTCACAGTGTTAACACTCAATTACACCTGGTTGATTACCAATCTGAGACTCCCACTTTGACTGCAAGTGACTCTCCCTCTGGCCCTATTTGTGAACCCTGGACCTTTCCACTTCCAGGGGCAATCTTTTTTCTCGCCATTACTTTATGAACTAATTACAAGACAATTCCATCTCGCACGTCAGACAGGCACCAGTCTTTAAACTGTGGCCCATTTCTACCTAGATGGACAATTTATTCAGTTAATACTGATTTTCATCAATTACCAACGGTAATTATCAAATTAATATATAGTGTATTTTAAATCATGATGGATTATTGTCATCTGCAATCGACCATTATTTAACCATAAATTTGAAATGAATCAACTATATGTATGGTGCCATTTCCATGACCTCCATATAAACTCGTTTTCACATAGCATGTAATAAAATTACACTTGGGGTAATAACCCTGTGGGGAGCGGTCCCTTGGTAGAGCTGTCAATTGAGGGGACGTGGTAGAGCTGTCAATTGAGGGGACGGTGGTTCAATCCCACCTGCCGCCGTTTCAAAACTTAGGCAATTTCGTTCACCCCACGTTTGCCTGTGTCTTTCGTAAGAGACAATAAAAGCCGGTGGTCCCTTCTATCTGGTGTATATGCCAGGGGAAATAAAAGATCCCACACAGGGGGTAAATGTAATTCTAGAGAAGGACAACTCCTGGGTTAGTGCAAGTTTGGGCTGTTAAGAGGAAACCACCTGAAACCTGCTGCTGAGCACTGGGGACTGTGTATCTCTCCTGACCTTTGACATCACATTAATACAGGTCCCATCTAAATGTGGGACATCACAGACCCGTCAACCAAGAACCACCCTGACAGTGACTGCCTTCAGTGCCAGTATAGAAACGTTGGTTTGGCAATAATCTTCTGAAAAAGGCTACTTGAACAGACCTCCACTGGACCGTCAAAATCTAACTACAAATACATACAGACTAGTCCGTTAAATAGAACATTGCTTAGCGGTGGAAACATCTAGGAACAGCAAGAAGCTTTCAGGCAGCCGCTGTTGTGACTTTGTCACGTCGCAAGAATACAGATGTAGACCGTCCGTCGCGTTCCTAGTCGCTCCTAAGTGACTCTCTGTATTCAGGGCCATGTAGGCAGCGTTTAGGAGAAAAAACGCGAATCATTATGAAAGACAAACCCGTCGAATCACTACGGAGGAAGCCTGTTGACATTCTCGTGAGACGTGATGGAACATCTTTTCCTGATCAACCCCCACACACCTCCCCGGTCCCTGGGAGGGGGTGGAACTACTTAGTGATTAGGTTCTTAGTCCCATTTCCCGACTGGGTCATTGTGTGTTAAGTCACCCACAATAAATACTATAATTGTATTTTGAAGACAAACTAAACATAATGTACCTATGGATTACAATTCAGACTGAAGCTAATTTCACAGTCGTGAGATCCACAATATTACAAAGTTATGAACTTTTAATACATTTCAGTATGAAAAACAATGATATATTTGGAATCCTTAGCCAATTCCCTTTCCAATGACACAGAGTTTGTCCATTTTGGTCCACTGGTTGCTGGGAAACATGGGTCTAAATATTGGTGATCACGTCCATTTTTGCCTTCAAAACCAAACTCTGGGGTCAATATTTCTGAAACTATTGGTCCGGTGCAAGAAATAGTCCGCATTTCTTCTTTCTCACCATTAACGAACCAACATACAAAGTTACAACTATATCTGAGGTGATGTGATTTGACACGGAGTGACCCGATTACAATCACCCTCGATTACAATGTCACACGCACGACTACAATGTCACCCCCACGATTACAATGTCACACCCATGATTACAATGTCACACCCACGATTACAATGTTACACCCACGATGTCACAGTTTGGTTCCAGTGTCACTGACATGAAAGGCAGGTATCCATATAGTGGCTTCATGGATGACACTGTGATAGTCGATGTAGAGTCATCGACTTAGAATTGCCTCATGAATTAGAGATGCGTAGTCGGGCAGGTAATTTTAGCGTGTTTGAGGAGGAACTAAATAATACACGACACATGTAGCTTGAAGAAGGTGAACGACTGGACGATTGGACTGGACTAGGCCCACTGACCCGTCCACAAAGGTGTGGTAGTCTCAGTATTAAAAAGGTGCGAATAACACGTGTGAATATGTCACAACACCTGCCACATGTGACTGACAGTAAGCCAAGCTGGATACTTAGAATTACTTACCAACTCAGTGTGTGGTGTGTCCAAGGAAAGGTTCTCTGAAGTGTTTTGGTTTCAGTTTTGTAATTTATAATATACACCACTTTCATTATTAAAGGCTGACGGAATAGAATAACATATTTAAGTATATTACAAAAACACATTAATAGAATAGTAGTGGCAGTGGCAGTGGCAGTGGCAGTGGCAGTGGCAGTGGCAGTGGCAGTGATAGTAATAACAGTAATATTAGTAGTGGTAGTAGCAGCAGCAACAGTAGTAATAGTAGTAGTAGTAGTAGTAGTAATGTTGCTAATAACTGTAGTAGTGGTAGCAGTAGTCGTAGTGGCAGGAACAACCAGAGGGTAGACTCAAAGCAGGAGTCAGGCTGTGTGTACACCACAGTGTCAGGCTGTGTGTACACCACAGTGTCAGGCTGTGTGTACACCACAGTGTCAGGCTGTGTGTACACCACAGTGTCAGGATGTGTGTACACCACAGTGTCAGGCTGTGTGTACACCACAGTGTCAGGCTGTGTGTACACCACAGTGTCAGGCTGTGTGTACACCACAGTGTCAGGCTGTGTGTACACCACAGTGTCAGGCTGTGTGTACTCCACAGTGTCAGGCTGTGTGTACACCACAGTGTCAGGCTGTGTGTACACCACAGTGTCAGGCTGTGTGTACACCACAATATCAGGCTGTGTGTACACCACAGTGTCAGGCTGTGTGTACACCACAGTGTCAGGCTGTGTGTACACCACAGAGTCAGGCTGTGTGTACACCACAGAGTCAGGCTGTGTGTACACCACAATGTCAGGCTGTGTGTACACCACAGTGTCAGGCTGTGTGTACACCACAGAGTCAGGCTGTGTGTACACCACAGAGTCAGGCTGTGTGTACACCACAATGTCAGGCTGTGTGTACACCACAGTGTCAGGCTGTGTGTACACCACAGTGTCAGGCTGTGTGTACACCACAGAGTCAGGCTGTGTGTACTCCACAGTGTCAGGCTGTGTGTACACCACAGTGTCAGGCTGTGTGTACACCACAATGTCAGGCTGTGTGTACACCACAGTGTCAGGCTGTGTGTACACCACAGTGTCAGGCTGTGTGTACTCCACAGTGTCAGGCTGTGTGTACACCACAGTGTCAGGCTGTGTGTACACCACAATGTCAGGCTGTGTGTACACCACAATGTCAGGCTGTGTGTACACCACAGTGTCAGGCTGTGTGTACAACACAGTATCAGGCTGTGTGTACACCACAGTGTCAGGCTGTGTGTACACCACAGTGTCAGGCTGTGTGTACACCACAGTGTCAGGCTGTGTGTACACCACAGTGTCAGGCTGTGTGTACAACACAGTGTCAGGCTGTGTGTACACCACAGTGTCAGGCTGTGTGTACACCACAGTGTCAGGCTGTGTGTACTCCACAGTGTCAGGCTGTGTGTACTCCACAGTGTCAGGCTGTGTGTACACCACAGTGTCAGGCTGTGTGTACACCACAGTGTCAGGCTGTGTGTACACCACAGTGTCAGGCTGTGTGTACTCCACAGTGTCAGGCTGTGTGTACACCACAGTGTCAGGCTGTGTGTACACCACAGTGTCAGGCTGTGTGTACTCCACAGTGTCAGGCTGTGTGTACACCAGTGTCAGGCTGTGTGTACACCACAGTGTCAGGCTGTGTGTACACCAGTGTCAGGCTGTGTGTACACCACAGTGTCAGCTGTGTCACTTGGCTGTCTGCAGTGACTGTGCAGTGAGTGTTCCAGACAGTGTCTTACGGCCAACTCAGACAAGGCAAGATAACTATGGTGGTGCAGTCATATGCTTTTCATAATACAGTATAGGCTAGGGAAAGTTGTCATAGTAATTACTGGAGTAATCTAGTAAACTACGTTGCTAGACTACACCAGTAATTACCCTGATAAATTACCCCGATAAATTACCCAATTCTCTCCTCGCTCTGTAACGTAACTGACACTTGAAACTGAACCCCGCTACCCAGTGGAGGGCGACAGTCAGCTACCCAGTGGAGGGCGACAGTCAGCTACCCAGTGGAGGGCGACAGTCAGCTACCCAGTGGAGGGCGACAGTCAGTTACCCAGTGGAGGGCGACAGTCAGCTACCCAGTGGAGGGCGACAGTCAGCTACCCAGTGGAGGGCGACAGTCAGCTACCCAGTGGAGGGCAACAGTCAGCTACCCAGTGGAGGGCGACAGTCAGGTACCCAGTGGAGGGCGACAGTCAGCTACCCAGTGGAGGGCGACAGTCAGCTACCCAGTGGAGGGCGACAGTCAGTTACCCAGTGGAGGGCGACAGTCAGCTACCCAGTGGAGGGCGACAGTCAGCTACCCAGTGGAGGGCGACAGTCAGCTACCCAGTGGAGGGCGACAGTCAGTTACCCAGTGGAGGGCGACAGTCAGGTACCCAGTGGAGGGCGACAGTCAGTTACCCAGTGGAGGGCGACAGTCAGCTACCCAGTGGAGGGCGACAGTCAGTTACCCAGTGGAGGGCGACAGTCAGTTACCCAGTGGAGGGCGACAGTCAGTTACCCAGTGGAGGGCGACAGTCAGTTACCCAGTGGAGGGCGACAGTCAGCTACCCAGTGGAGGGCGACAGTCAGCTACCCAGTGGAGGGCGACAGTCAGCTACCCAGTGGAGGGCGACAGTCAGCTACCCAGTGGAGGGCGACAGTCAGCTACCCAGTGGAGGGCGACAGTCAGCTACCCAGTGGAGGGCGACAGTCAGCTACCCAGTGGAGGGCGACAGTCAGCTACCCAGTGGAGGGCGACAGTCAGCTACCCAGTGGAGGGCGACAGTCAGTACCCAGTGGAGGGCGACAGTCAGCTACCCAGTGGAGGGCGACAGTCAGCTACCCAGTGGAGGGCGACAGTCAGCTACCCAGTGGAGGGCGACAGTCAGCTACCCAGTGGAGGGCGACAGTCAGCTACCCAGTGGAGGGCGACAGTCAGTACCCAGTGGAGGGCGACAGTCAGCTACCCAGTGGAGGGCGACAGTCAGCTACCCAGTGGAGGGCGACAGTCAGCTACCCAGTGGAGGGCGACAGTCAGCTACCCAGTGGAGGGCGACAGTCAGCTACCCAGTGGAGGGCGACAGTCAGCTACCCAGTGGAGGGCGACAGTCAGCTACCCAGTGGAGGGCGACAGTCAGTTACCCAGTGGAGGGTGACAGTCACACAGACTCACTTGTAGAACAACGCAGTGAAAAGTGTACGTCAATTAAACCGCAATTTTTTGTGCAATTTTAGAAGACTGCCGAGGAAGTAGCCTTTTTGCCCATTTCTTGAGTGTTGGAAGGAAGTTGTCATCGTGAATTGATGAGAGCCATCAACACCGATGGAGGAGCGGCTGTTAACTGAACATATGAAGGATGAGTTGCGCTGTCTTTCTGCTCCGTAATGTGCAACCTTGTCTGCTTGAAGTTGACGCTAGATAATTGTGATGGAACTGTCCACGGGTGCAGCAGCTTTAGCACAGAATCTTTTGGTAAATTATTAATTCAACTTGCGCAAGTGTTTGAGATTAATGAGATTTTTCAAAACTATTAAAAAATTCTCTTGAAATCATTGTGAGACAGTTTGAGTAGTGATGTCATGAGAAACCATCCAACCATTGATGGCATAAGAGACCATCCAACCTATGATGTCATAAGAGACCATCCAACCATTGATGTCATAAGAGACCATCTACCATTGATGGCATAAGAGACCATCCAACCAGTGATGTCATAAGAGACCATCCAACCAGTGATGTCATGAGAGACCATCCAACAAGTGATGTCATGAGAGACCATCCAACCGGTGATGTCATAAGAGACCATCCAACCACTGATGTCACAAGAGACCATCCAACCATTGATGTCATAAGAGACCATCTACCATTGATGGCATAAGAGACCATCCAACCAATGATGTCATAAGAGATCATCCAACCATTGATGTCATAAGAGACCATCTAACCATTGATGGCATAAGAGACCATCCAATCAGTGAAGTCGTAAGAGACCATCCAACCAGTGAAATCATAAGAGACCATCCAACCAGTGATGTCATGAGAGACCATCTAACCATTGATGTCATAAGAGACCATCCAACCAGTGAAATCATAAGAGACCATCCAACCAGTGATGGCATGAGAGACCATCCAACCAGTGAAGTCATAAGAGACCATCCAACCAGTGAAGTCATAAGAGACCATCCAACCAGTGAAGTCATAAGAGACCATCCAACCAGTGATGTCATAAGAGTCAAAAGAGACCATCCAACAATTGATGTCTTAAGAGACCATCTAACCATTGATGATCCAACAACTAGTGATGTCATAAGATATCATCCAACAACCAGTGTTGTCATAAGATATCATCTAACAACCAGTGATGTAATAAGATATCATCCAACCAGTGATGTCATAAGAGACCATCTAACCATTGATGATCCAACAACTAGTGATGTCATAAGATATCATCCAACAACCAGTGTTGTCATAAGATATCATCTAACAAACAGTGATGTAATAAGATATCATCCAACCAGTGATACAGGTCATGCCATCCTACTCGGCAGCCTCACCACAAGAGAATCTACCAAGGGAGATAACCTTTAATATATCAGATGTGCGGAAAATGTTAAATATAAAATAATTTAACATTAGCCAAAAAGTACTGTCAGATTTGCAACAATTACGCAGT
This sequence comes from Ridgeia piscesae, assembly GCA_025642075.2. Taxonomy (NCBI): domain Eukaryota; kingdom Metazoa; phylum Annelida; class Polychaeta; order Sabellida; family Siboglinidae; genus Ridgeia; species Ridgeia piscesae. The sequence goes on from JAODUO010000279.1 coordinate 219,253, forward strand.
GAACACTTCCGCTGTCAACACAAGCCCAAGACAAACCACAGCTGTCTGCCTGGGGACACCAGACACAGGCGCGAAGGAAGATTGTAAAATATACTCAGGCAAAATGGCGATCAATCACATTGTTTTCATTAACGGTGCAAGTGTGTTAGACTTTTAGAACGCGATCGAGTCAACACGCTTTGTCCACACAGGTGCCAGTGACAGGTGATGTGTGTGTGTGTGCGTTCTCGCGAGGCCCTGTCAGAGGCCAGGTGTAATTGTCGACATTTGCCTGTTTATGCAGAGCATGTGAAGGGGTCGTTGCTGGGTATGAGTTATAAAAATGTTATACACTTGTGCATTGTATTTGTAAAAGTGTGTATGTAGATACGGCCTTTCTGCAGAATCAAAGTTTTACCAGTGCAGAAATGTGCCAGTAGACACTTGTGAGAAGATGTGTACCCAGGAGCCAGTCTAAATGTGCATGTACCGGTACGTACAGAAGTGAAATACAGGAATACATAATAATCCATGCACACAATCTGACACTCCTTTTCAGAGCATAATTGACCATATTCTGGTATAGCCTGGTGTTTGAAATAAGTCTTTTTACTCTTAAGATTCCCCCTCTGTCCAACTATACATCTTAATCTGTCCAAATGTTGGTAAATATGATGATGACTGTTGTTACTACAACTAACTCACTTATGCATATGTATATGCATATGTATGTATATATATATATATATATATATATATATATATATATACATATATATATGATAAAGTATTATATAAAATATATATATATATATATATATATATATGTGTGTGTGTATATGACTCAGTCTCAGTCGTTACTGACCTGTGACTAATTTAGAGGGGATAGTTGGTCTGTGAATGAGTTCACTCTGATGACTGGATAAAGAGGACGATAACTTGAATAAATTATCTGAATATGTTCTGCGTATTGATTTTGAGTCTGATGATTCCTTTAATCTCTGTGCACCTGTGAATATGGTTTCCAAGCATTTAGCTGCAGTCTAAGTTATTAGTTATTATAACTAATTACTGCGTTAATTCTATCACTATGAATATGCTTAAAACTGAATTGACAGCTATCAGATAAGAAAGAGAACTGTCACAGCCGCAAGACTTCTTTATCTACCACAACATGCCATCTGTCTGCTGCTTGTAGCCTGCTCTTGTTAAGTCTTGTTAATCTTGTAAATGCTGACCAGTCTGACACCAGGTGGAGCCTGTGCAGGTACACAGTAATGCCCTCTTCTTCAGTAATGCCCCCTTCAAGTAATACCCTCTTCTTCAAGTAATACCCTCTTCTTCAGTAATGCCCACTTCTTCAAGTAATGCCCCCTTCTTCAAATAATGCCCCCTTCTTCAAGAATGCCTCCAAGTAATGCCCCCTTCTTCAAATAATGCCCCCTTCTTCAAGTAATGCCCCCTTCTTCAAATAATGCCCCCTTCTTCAAGTAATGCCCCCTTCGTATCATTCTCAGCTCACCACTCTGCGTGTATGTTAGTGACATGTTCATGACTAGAGAATTGTAGAGTTTGGTTTTCAGAGTTGCCCTTCTCTTAGAGTGTGTGAGTCGACTACTGTTACATATTTACCCCCTCCACAGGGTCTTTCACTTCCCCTGGCATAGATACCAGATAGAAGGGACCAGACCACCAGGGTTTAATGTTTCTTCCGAAAGGAAATGTGAAGTGAAAAAACTGCCCAAGTTTCGAAATGGCGGCAGGTGAGGTTGAGACAGAAGGACATGACAGTGACACAGACAGTGACACAGACGAAGCGTGGGCGGGTGGCGTGTCCTCCTTCCCTCGTCACTGTGTCACTCACTGTCGCTGTCCTCTGAATAATTGATGTAATTGTCTGGAAGTGCGCTCATTAAAATCTAGGTAGATTGGCGCTGGGGCCGGCTGCAGTGGTCAGTGTCCACTGCCCAGCGAGGAGGCTGTGGTCAGCACAGAAGGCCAAGCGTGTCATCACGCATTACCATGTGTCACCATATGTCACCTCTTCCTGGTGATCATTGTTTCCTGGAATACATACATGTATGTAACAGGAAACCAATCACAGCACTCTCAGTGAAGGCTCAACGTCACCAGTCCATGTTCTGTGATGGCTTGTGGTTAAGACTTGGGCTGGATGTGGTTAAGACTTGGGCTGGATGTGGTTAAGACTTGGGCTGGATGTGGTTAAGACTTGGGCTGGATGTGGTTAAGACTTGGGCTGGTTGTGGTTAAGACTTGGGCTGGTTGTGGTTAAGACTTGGGCTGGATGTGGTTAAGACTTGGGCTGGATGTGATCAAGTGTGTGGTTCAGTCTTGGGCTTGGCAGTGGTTTACTCTTGAACTGGCTGTGTTGTTTTCAAGGATGACTATTTTTTTAGGTATATTGTGAGGTCACTGTGCTCAATGGTGAGGTCACTGCCTCACAGTGAGGTCACTGCCTCACGGTGAGGTCATTGCCTCATGGTGAGGTTACTGCCTCATGTGAGGTATCTGGCTCAATAGTAGTGTGTTATTTCATGGTGATGTCATCGTTCCATGACAAGGTCATTTGACGTTGAGAGTCTGTGTCCTACTTCCAGGTAACTCTGGGCCTTGTGCTAATGTGATTGTGTTGTAATGAGTGACACATACCTGGCGCTTGATGTGTTCTGGTGACAGCCTCTCCCTGGGGTCTGTCACCGTGTCATCCTGGCCCTCTAGACACACAGGACAGACCACTCCAATCTGTCAGCCCCATCACCATCAGGTAGATATGTTGTCAACGCAATGTCTCACCACAACGCAGCTCACATATGGTGCAGGTTATTTAGTGTGTTAAACAATACACACGTAACAATATCAGTGCTCATGTACATACATGAACATGCATGCATGCACACATGCACACTCACATGCACGCTCACATGCTTGTTCACATACACATTCACATGCACATTCACATACACACTCACATGCACACTCACATGCACACTCACATGCACAATCACATGCACACTCACATACACACTCACATGCACACTCACATGTACGTACACATGCACACTCACATGCACACTCACATGCACACTCACATGCACACTCACATGCACACTCACATGAACACTCACATGCACACTCACATACACACATGCACACTCACATGTACGTACACATGTATGCACACATGCACATATGATCTGTGTACACTGACACAACTTCGCGTGCATGCACACATCACGTGCACACGTACACTCACGCCAGCATGTTATTAGTAAATTGGTAGGCGAAATAAAAAACCCAGAATGGCGCGTGTAAATTATTGATGGCGTTATGGTGGCATGGGCAAGCTTTTTGTGTAGATTTGTCACATTCTATCAGAAGACACTGCTACATTGTATCGCCAGTTTGAGCCAAAATGGTGTCAAAACTCTCCTATCTGTGTTTCTGAACGTTGATGTAAAGTGTGACTTCTAAAATATGCAGTGTAGAGCTAAATGTTAAATGATTTTTAAATATATAATGCCCTAAAAGAAAGCTAAATAGTTTTCTTTTTGAATTACGTATTGTTATCACTGTATTTCATAATGAAACATTTTTATTGATTACAAATATATAAAACAAAGTTGCGGTGACAAATGTTTTTATCAAATTCCATGATTTTCTCTTGAGTGAAATTATGAGATTTTATAAGATGGGATTGGCAGTGATTCTATGGCTGGTGATTCTGATGATAAAAGGGTTGTCTCATTTCCAAAGGTGAAATGTCAACATTGTGACAACCAGTATGTCTCCATTATGAAGGTACACTTTCAAAAATGTGACATTCAGTCAACAAAAATGAATAATTTACTTTGATGAAGGATTAGAGTCGGGACAACCATTTGTCAAACATGTCTCATTTATTACTAAGATACTATGGATCACCTTTGTGACAATTATTCAGCAAATATATCCCTGATTTATGACGGTTAAGTAGGTTGAGTTGTACTTGAAAGTGTAACACAGCTGACCGTCTCATTTAAAGACATGAAGGATCAGATTTGTGACAATAATGCAACAAACTTGTTTCATTTAAATAGGACCAGATTTGTGAAATCTATTAAACAAACATGTCTCATTTATGATAACAATCCAGCAATTTTTTTTCCAATACAGAATATCTTATTTGTGACAATCATTTGGCAAACTTATCTCATTTACACAGGTGAAGGATCAAATTTGTGACAATTATTTGACAAACCTGTCTCATTTATGGAGGTGAAGGATCAAATTTGTGACAATTATTTGAAAACATTTGTCTCACTTATGGAGGTGAAGGATCACATTTGTGACAATTATTTATGATAAACCTGTCTCATTTATGTAGGTGAAAGATCAAATTTGTGACAATTATTTGAAATACATGTCTCACTTATGCATGTGAAGGATCAAGTTTGTGACAATTATATGACAAACCTGTCTCATTTATGCAAATAAAAGATCAAATTTGTGACAATTATTTGAAAAACTTGTCTCACTTATGGGGTGAAGGATAAAATTTGTGAAAATTATTTGACAAACTTGTCTCATTACCGGCCAATCATTCAGCAAGATCTCACTTATAGAGGTGACAGATCAGATTTGCGACAATCGCTCGGCAAACACGTCTCATTTACAGATGTGAAGGTTCACATTTGCGACTGCTGAAAATCTCATTTACAGATGTGAAGTTCAATTGCACAATCAAACCGTCTCATTTACAGATGTGAAGGTTCACATTTGCGACAATCGCTCGGCAAACACGTCTCATTTACAGATGTGAAGGTTCACATTTGCGACAATCGCTCGGCAAACACGTCTCATTTACAGATGTGAAGGTTCACATTTGCGACAATCGCTCGGCAAACACGTCTCATTTACAGATGTGAAGGTTCACATTTGCGACAATCGCTCGGCAAACACGTCTCATTTACAGATGTGAAGGTTCACATTTGCGACAATCGCTCGGCAAACATCTTATTTGTTGCAATGAAAAACATTCCGTTTGCAGAAATGAACCTTTCCTGTCCCTATTAGTGATTCGATTGGTGGACAATAACTAAACGAGGCCTGTATTGATTTCCACTTTGTCGAGTCACCGACACACAATCCCACTCTGTTCCACAGCATGGCTTTATTGCGATGACGGCGACAATCCACCAGGGGTATCGGGAGTCAATTTCCGAGTGCTATTTCGTGGTTATTTGATCACCGTGACAACGGTGGAGGGCTGCATCTCAGGGAAATGACAGTTTACTCGGCGCGTCTTTGATGGCCTGACGTTTCGTGACATAGAAATATCAACTGTCCCCCGAGGCCATTCACTAATCCCACGACATCCCGTCTGGGGTCAGGCCACTATTTTTATTGCTCGTCGATGCCTATTTTTGCATTGTTCGAGGGATTATTTTTGTATAGCGTGACTTCAAAAGTATATTAACAGGCTAACTTTGGGGTATCTGGGGTAGTCTGGTCGCATCATCTCCCCGGTGGTAAGGCAAGTGATCTTTTTTGTCTAGTTATTTCGAGGTACATGGTCATGGTGTTTCTGCCTGAGAAACCGAGTAGTGAGCCACTCTTCAGAGGGAGGGCGCCACATGGTGTTGCATGTCATCGCAATTGGCGAGAGCGGGAACAAGATAAATTTTTAATACTGTAATGTTGACTACTGATGCCCTTGGTTTGTTTCAGTGTTAAGTGTTAGTGACTTGTTTTCTGGACATGTGATTACATGAAAATGTTTGGTGAAAGGAAAATTATACCATTTAATGGTTTGGCTAACCCTGGGTTGAAAATATATAGGGATGACAATTTCATGTGACAATGACTTGGCCAGGCGTGGGGCGTCCTTAAAACCCATTGATACCATAATATGGACCGGATAATTGGCAGTAACCACACATTCTTCATCACATACGAATATTACTTGCAATTGACTGTGAATCTTCTTTTAAGCTAGTTATTCTATTCATCTTTAATATTATATATATTTTTTCCAACACTTTAATTAATCGTAATGTTATATATTCAGAGTATAGGCCATTTACAGTTTTATTATCCGACTTAATTTTATCGTTCTATAATTTTACCTGACATTCTAATTACAGATGACAGTAGTAACAATTTCACTTATAGTTATGTATAGTTATAATTTCTTATAGTTTTACTAATATACTTGAATGAAATGTTGTATCAGCTGTTAAGTTCTTACTGTGTCTTTCATCCACTACGGTTGCTGCAGTGAATATGCAGTCATGCCAAAAAAACAATTGTCCAGTTGTCAGCGGTCAATCTTCCTAGTGGCCACAGTCAGATAACATAATGATTAATGTTTCATCCTCAGTACTGCCAAATCTCCTTCTTCCTATTTCCCGTCGTTGACCACTAGCCAATGACATTTACTCAGTCTGTGTTCCGGCTGATTCGTTTTGACACCGAATATTGGGGCATTACTTCTGAAGGGACACGCATTGATTCTGATTGGATGATTCATTGGTCTGTCTGTAGTTGCCGTATGCCAGTCTTTACACACAGCAGAATTGGCGTATTTTATTATAATCACAAAATTTTGTCATTTCGAAAGCTACTTACAGATGATAAAATCAATAAATGGTGGCATAATAAATACGGTCTTGTGGTATCTTAGTCACAGCTTGCACTGATGGTAGCAAAGCAGTATAACTGAAATAACCACAAAAGCTACATTTGTGTTATGTAATACAACAACAAGTCATGTGCCCGAGAATGTTGCTACTGTCGTTGTAGTAGCTTTGTCCTCTTGTCTTAGACCTCAAACTGCCAACAATGGTTGGTTGGACACCCGTTTACTTTGACAAAGAATAAAGTGGACGTCATATATTGGATATTTTTAAAACTTGTGTCATTGGGTTCTTATGTAAGTATTTTTCTGCTGCATGTTTGAGGTATTCTGCATGTGGATAACTTTTCAGTGAGTGTTGTATGAAAATATCGGCTGGCACAGAGATCATGGGTCTCATGTCTAATGAAAAGTTGATTATTATATTTATTACTGTTGCATGTGAATTCAGACATCAGTAAGATAGGCACAGGTTGCTGTGTGCAGAAACAAAATGCGAAAAAGTTACGTGCAAAAACATGTTTGCGTGTGTACATGTGTGCCAGCGTGTATGTGTGATTATAGAAAATATATGTAATGCTTATACTGCTAACAGTAGTGTATACAGACCATGTGTACACAAGATGCAGGCTGTTTTTTTAAGCAGAACAAAGTTGTCTGCTTAATGTTCTGACCCCGGTTTGGTTGGATAAGATATTGAAAATATAACGTTATCAGTAACTGCAATCAACAGAAACATATCAGTGATTTTGAGAGCATTGTTTTTGTAAGGTTGTTTCTCCCGTCTCTTACGGTGGAGTGGTCTGGCTGTAAAATACATATCATATACACTGTTTAATAATTTTCGTTACGAATCAAAACTACTGACACAACCTTGCAGCGTGATCAGTTTATCTGCGTGGATATATCCGAAGGTCACCGAACACACAGCCATGATTATGAGTGATTTATTCCTCTGCACCGGAAGTGGCATTGTACTCTATTGACACTGGCTCTCTACTTCAAGTCTTGCTCCAGCTGCTGCTCGCAAATGTATTTTAAGATTGATCACATGTCAGTAGCCGTCACGAAGTGATGGCATATGCACTGAGACAGACACGACTGGCCCGGTACAGGAGATGGTCTTTGACGGCCTCACTGTGGCTCAGTGGTAGATTCGTGACGGCACATGCACTGAGACAGACATGACTGGCCCAGTACAGGAGATGGTCTTTGATGGCCTCACTGTGGCTCAGGGGTAGATTCGTGATGGCACATGCACTGAGACAGACACGACTGGCCCAGTACAGGAGATGGTCTTTGATGGCCTCACTGTGGCTCAGGGGTAGATTCGTGATGGCACATGCACTGAGACAGACACGACTGGCCCAGTACAGGAGATGGTCTTTGACGGCCTCACTGTGGCTCAGTGGTAGATTCGTGATGGCACATGCACTGAGACAGACACGACTGGCCCAGTACAGGAGATGGTCTTTGATGGCCTCACTGTGGCTCAGGGGTAGATTCGTGATGGCACATGCACTGAGACAGACACGACTGGCCCAGTACAGGAGATGGTCTTTGACGGCCTCACTGTGGCTCAGTGGTAGATTCGTGATGGCACATGCACTGAGACAGACACGACTGGCCCAGTACAGGAGATGGTCTTTGATGGCCTCACTGTGGCTCAGTGGTAGATTCGTGATGGCATATGCACTGAGACAGACACGACTGGCCCGGTACAGGAGATGGTCTTTGACGGCCTCACTGTGGCTCAATGGTAGATTCGTGACGGCACATGCACTGAGACAGACATGACTGGCCCAGTACAGGAGATGGTCTTTGACGGCCTCACTGTGGCTCAGTGGTAGATTCGTGACGGCACATGCACTGAGACAGACATGACTGGCCCAGTACAGGAGATGGTCTTTGATGGCCTCACTGTGGCTCAGGGGTAGATTCGTGATGGCACATGCACTGAGACAGACACGACTGGCCCAGTACAGGAGATGGTCTTTGATGGCCTCACTGTGGCTCAGGGGTAGATTCGTGATGGCACATGCACTGAGACAGACACGACTGGCCCAGTACAGGAGATGGTCTTTGACGGCCTCACTGTGGCTCAGGGGTAGATTCGTGATGGCACATGCACTGAGACAGACACGACTGGCCCAGTACAGGAGATGGTCTTTGATGGCCTCACTGTGGCTCAGGGGTAGATTCGTGATGGCACATGCACTGAGACAGACACGACTGGCCCAGTACAGGAGATGGTCTTTGACGGCCTCACTGTGGCTCGGGTAGATTCGTGATGGCACATCCACTGAGACAGACACGACTGGCCCAGTACAGGAGATGGTCTTTGACGGCCTCACTGTGGCTCAGGGGTAGATTCGTGACGGCACATCCACTGAGACAGACACGACTGGCCCAGTACAGGAGATGGTCTTTGACGGCCTCACTGTGGCTCAGGGGTAGATTCGTGACGGCACATGCACTGAGACAGACACGACTGGCCCAGTACAGGAGATGGTCTTTGACGGCCTCACTGTGGCTCAGGGATAGATTCGTGACGGCACATGCACTGAGACAGACACGACTGGCCCAGTACAGGAGATGGTCTTTGACGGCCTCACTGTGGCTCAGGGGTAGATTCGTGACGGCACATGCACTGAGACAGACACAACTGGCCCAGTACAGGAGATGGTCTTGACGGCCTCACTGTGGCTCAGGGGTAGAGCTTTCGACTCTAGACTAAGAGAACCCGGGTTCGAATCCTGTGCTGCGGTGTTGAAGCCTTGGGCAAGTTTGTTCACTCTACATTGCTCCAGTTCACTCAGCTGTAAAAATGAGTACCTGGCTATAGACAGCGGTGGATATTCGTACGAGCAGCCTTCGTGCATTAATTGCAGCATGGCTGAGTTTTTCACAAAGACGTTGAGATGGTGTTTCATTGAACAGGTCTGTGAGGGAGTAAAGTGTAAAATGCTGAGGACTGGATACTGCACTATATAAGAACTTACCTTTCCCTGTTGATGACAGGACAGGTGTTTGGTGACAGAAGGATGAGACCTACTCAAGGCTGTCTGTGTCTCTTTGTCATTCAAGTTAGAATAAACACGGGTCACGTATATAGCTTGCAAAATGGCATTACAGTTTTAAACAGGATCGTTCACAATTTCCGTGTTGGACACGTGAAATTTAAAATTGTTAACAAAACATTCTAAGCCACAGTCTTACTTTAATAGGGCCAGCCAGTGGGGTTAAACGAGGGTTTTGCATTTTTTTCTCAGTAATCTTCAATGTGAAGTGTAAAACAAGTCAGTTATTTCATCACGGTTCATTTTGTTTTGTCTCTACATTTGACGTGGGCAATGGCAGTGGAGCCCTGGCACTGGAACGTTGATGTGGGCAGAGAACAGGTCATAGGTCAGACTAGGGCTAACACAGGAGTGAGTTGTGCAGTGCTAAGGGTTTGAAAGAAAAAATCCTAAAAACGAGTAACTGTGTAAACGAAGTGTAATAATTTGCTTATGACTTCTGGGGGAGAAGGAGTATGTGTGTGTACTGATGCGTGTGTGGATTTATATGTACTTGTTGGGATTGCTATTCTGCCAGCTGCAGTCACAACTGCGTGGATGTGACGCTGACACACACACAGCTGTAGTGACAACTGCGTGGATGTAACGCTGACACACACACAGCTGTAGTGACAACTGCGTGGATGTAACGCTGACACACACACAGCTGTAGTGACAACTGCGTGGATGTAACACTGACACACACACACAGCTGTAGTGACAACTGTGTGGATGTGATGCTGACACACACACAGCTGTAGTGACAACTGCGTGGATGTAACACTGACACACACACACAGCTGTAGTGACAACTGCGTGGATGTGACGCTGACACACACAGCTGTAGTGACAACTGTGTGGATGTGACGCTGACACACACATAGCTGTAGTGACAACTGTGTGGAAGTGACGCTGACACACACAGTTGTAGTGACAACTGCATGGATGTGATGCTGACACACATAGCTATAGTGACAACTGCGTGGATGTGACGCTGACACACATAGCTGTAGTGACAACTGCGTGGATGTGATGCTGACACACACAGTTGTAGTGACAACTGCGTGGATGTGACGCTGACACACATAGCTGTAGTGACAACTGCGTGGATGTGATGCTGACACACATAGCTGTAGTGACAACTGCGTGGATGTGACGCTGACACACATAGCTGTAGTGACAACTGCGTGGATGTGATGCTGACACACATAGCTGTAGTGACAACTGCGTGGATGTGACGCTGACACACATAGCTGTAGTGACAACTGCGTGGATGTGACGCTGACACACACAGCTGTAGTGACAACTGCGTGGATGTGATGCTGACACACATAGCTATAGTGACAACTGCGTGGATGTGACGCTGACACACATAGCTGATAGTGACAACTGGTGGATGTGATGCTGACACACATAGCTGTAGTGACAACTGCGTGGATGTGATGCTGACACACAGCTGTAGTGACAACTAGGTGGATCATGACTTAGCTCAGGGACCATTGTTGTTACAGCGGGCGTAATTAATCGAGGGCATGGATTTGATGTAATTAATGAACTAAGCACAAACGACACAGATGGATTCCAGTGTTGAACTTTGAGAATGACGCGTCATCGTCAGGACATGACACTGGCAGAGAGACCAAAGTGACAGCAACCGGTGTCGGTCTCTATGACGGGTGACATTTGTAAGAATTGGAGATTACGCTGGTCGAACGCATTTGGTCGCAGAACATCTGGTCGTGGCTTAATCATTCACCTAGGGTCCCAGTAGTCGGAAAATCAATGCAGCATTTGATAAACTGATGGAGGAGATTGCAATGGATCGAGCCGTAGCAGTTAGTCATGGTGCCACTGCGCTTTTTCTTTTGTTACATAAACTGGGGATCAGTGACTGACTAGTTGTTTTATAGTTTGCAACTCTGGGAGTAGTGTGTGCTGGCACTGACCCTGAGTAGTTTTTTTTTTCGTATGCAACTCGGGGAGTAGTGCACGATGGCACTGACCATGATTACTTGTTTTTTTTAGTATGCAAGTCTGGGAGTAGTGCGCAATGGCACTGACCATGAGTATTTGTTTTTTTTAGCATGCGACTCTGGGAGTAGTGCGCGGTGGCACTGACCATAAGTACTTGTTTTTTTTAGCATGCGACTCTGGGAGTAGTGCGCAATGGCACTGACCATGAGTACTTGTTTTTTTAGCATGCGCCTCTGGGAGTAGTGCGGGATGGCACTATGCATGATGATTATATTTGGAGTGGTATGCCATGGTTCTGATTTTGTTTGTTTTCTGCTTATGGGAACAGTTTGCCTAGCACAGTGCATTGTGATGGATTAATCTGGGTGTACCTGGGGTAGTTTGTGTTGCACTCACTGGATGTCACTGCGTTTGTTTAACTTGGTGAGTGTGTGAAGTAGATGATGTCATACAGTCACAGTGCTTGACCATGTTTTAGTTTTATTTGTCACATCTGAGGGCAATGTCTGGTGGCAGTATTCTTGGGGATAGTTTGTTTTGTTAATTTGGGGGCAGAGACTGATTGTTTGTGTTTGTTTTGTTAATTCGGGGGCAGAGACTGATTGCTTGTGTTTGTTTTGTTAATTCGGGGGCAGAGACTGGTTGATTGTTTGTGTTTGTTTTGTTAATTCGGGAGCAGAGACTGGTTGATTGTTTGTGTTTGTTTTGTTAATTCTGGAGCAGAGACTGGTTGATTGTTTGTGTTTGTTTTGTTAATTCGGGAGCTGAGACTGATTGATTGTTTGTGTTTGTTTTGTTAATTTGGGAGCAGAGACTGGTTGATTGTTTGTGTTTGTTTTGTTAATTGGGAGCAGAGACTGGTTGATTGTTTGTGTTTGTTTTGTTAATTTGGGAGCAGAGACTGGTTGATTGTTTGTGTTTGTTTTGTTAATTTGGGAGCAGAGACTGGTTGATTGTTTGTGTTTGTTTTGTTAATTCGGGAGCAGAGACTGTTGATTGTTTGTGTTTGTTTTGTTAATTTGGGAGAGAGACTGGTTGATTGTTTGTGTTTGTTTTGTTAATTTGGGAGCAGAGACTGGTTGATTGTTTGTGTTTGTTTTGTTAATTTGGGAGCAGAGACTGGTTGATTGTTTGTGTTTGTTTTGTTAATTTGGGAGCAGAGACTGGTTGATTGTTTGTGTTTGTTTTGTTAATTTGGGAGCAGAGACTGGTTGATTGTTTGTGTTTGTTTTGTTAATTTGGGAGCAGAGACTGGTTGATTGTTTGTGTTTGTTTGTTAATTTGGGAGCAGAGACTGGTTGATTGTTTGTGTTTGTTTTGTTAATTCGGGAGCAGAGACTTTATTGTTTGTGTTTGTTTTGTTAATTTGGGAGCAGAGACTGGTTGATTGTTTGTGTTTGTTTTGTTAATTCGGGAGTAGACACTGATTGTTTGTGTTTGTTTTGTTAATTTGGGAGCAGAGACTGGTTGATTGTTTGTGTTTGTTTTGTTAATTTGGGAGCAGAGACTGGTTGATTGTTTGTGTTTGTTTTGTTAATTCGGGAGTAGACACTGATTGTTTGTGTTTGTTTAGTTAATTTGGGAGCAGAGACTGGTTGATTGTTTGTGTTTGTTTTGTTAATTTGGGAGCAGAGACTGGTTGATTGTTTGTGTTTGTTTTGTTAATTTGGGAGCAGAGACTGGTTGATTGTTTGTGTTTGTTTTGTTAATTTGGGAGCAGAGACTGGTTGATTGTTTGTGTTTGTTTTGTTAATTTGGGAGCAGAGACTGGTTGATTGTTGTGTTTGTTTTGTTAATTGGAGAGAACTGATTGTTTGTGTTTGTTTGTTAATTTGGGAGCAGAGACTGGTTGATTGTTTGTGTTTGTTTTGTTAATTTGGGAGCAGAGACTGGTTGATTGTTTGTGTTTGTTTTGTTAATTGGGAGAGAACTGATTGTTTGTGTTTGTTTGTTAATTTGGGAGCAGAGACTGGTTGATTGTTTGTGTTTGTTTTGTTAATTCGGGAGTAGACACTGATTGTTTGTGTTTGTTTAGTTAATTTGGGAGCAGAGACTGGTTGATTGTTTGTGTTTGTTTTGTTAATTTGGGAGCAGAGACTGGTTGATTGTTTGTGTTTGTTTTGTTAATTTCGGGAGTAGAGCACTGGTTGATTGTTTGTGTTTGTTTTGTTAATTTGGGAGCAGAACTTGATTGTTTGTGTTTGTTTTGTTAATTCGGGAGTAGACACTGATTGTTTGTGTTTGTTTTGTTAATTCGGGAGTAGACACTGATTGTTTGTGTTTGTTTAGTTAATTTGGGAGCAGAGACTGGTTGATTGTTTGTGTTTGTTTTGTTAATTTGGGAGCAGAGACTGGTTGATTGTTTGTGTTTGTTTTGTTAATTTGGGAGCAGAGACTGGTTGATTGTTTGTGTTTGTTTTGTTAATTTGGGAGCAGAGACTGGTTGATTGTTTGTGTTTGTTTTGTTAATTTGGGAGCAGAGACTGGTTGATTGTTTGTGTTTGTTTTGTTAATTTGGGGCAGAGACTTTATTGTTTGTGTTTGTTTTGTTAAGGGGAGAGACTGGTTGATTGTTTGTGTTTGTTTTGTTAATTTGGGAGCAGAGACTGGTTGATTGTTTGTGTTTGTTTTGTTAATTCGGGAGTAGACACTGATTGTTTGTGTTTGTTTAGTTAATTTGGGAGCAGAGACTGGTTGATTGTTTGTGTTTGTTTTGTTAATTTGGGAGCAGAGACTGGTTGATTGTTTGTGTTTGTTTTGTTAATTTGGGAGCAGAGACTGGTTGATTGTTTGTGTTTGTTTTGTTAATTTGGGAGCAGAGACTGGTTGATTGTTTGTGTTTGTTTTGTTAATTCGGGAGCAGAGACTGATTGTTTGTGTTTGTTTTGTTAATTTGGGAGCAGAGACTGGTTGATTGTTTGTGTTTGTTTTGTTAATTTGGGAGCAGAGACTGGTTGATTGTTTGTGTTTGTTTTGTTAATTTGGGAGCAGAGACTGGTTGATTGTTTGTGTTTGTTTTGTTAATTTGGGAGCAGAGACTGGTTGATTGTTTGTGTTTGTTTTGTTAATTTGGGAGCAGAGACTGGTTGATTGTTTGTGTTTGTTTTGTTAATTTGGGAGCAGAGACTGGTTGATTGTTTGTGTTTGTTTTGTTAATTTGGGAGCAGAGACTGGTTGATTGTTTGTGTTTGTTTTGTTAATTCGGGGGCAGAGACTGATTGTTTGTGTTTGTTTTGTTAATTTGGGAGTAGAGACTGGTTGATTGTTTGTGTTTGTTTTGTTAATTTGGGAGCAGAGACTGGTTGATTGTTTGTGTTTGTTTTGTTAATTTGGGAGCAGAGACTGGTTGATTGTTTGTGTTTGTTTTGTTAATTTGGGAGCAGAGACTGGTTGATTGTTTGTGTTTGTTTTGTTAATTTGGGAGTAGAGACGTTTATTGTTTGTGTTTGTTTTGTTAATTTGGGAGCAGAGACTGGTTGATTGTTTGTGTTTGTTTTGTTAATTTGGGAGCAGAGACTGGTTGATTGTTTGTGTTTGTTTTGTTAATTTGGGAGCAGAGACTGGTTGATTGTTTGTGTTTGTTTTGTTAATTTGGGAGCAGAGACTGGTTGATTGTTTGTGTTTGTTTTGTTAATTTGGGAGCAGAGACTGGTTGATTGTTTGTGTTTGTTTTGTTAATTTGGGAGCAGAGACTGGTTGATTGTTTGTGTTTGTTTTGTTAATTTGGGAGCAGAGACTGGTTGATTGTTTGTGTTTGTTTTGTTAATTTGGGAGCAGAGACTGGTGATTGTTTGTGTTTGTTTTGTTAATTCGGGAGTAGACACTGATTGTTTGTGTTTGTTTTGTTAATTTGGGAGCAGAGACTGGTTGATTGTTTGTGTTTGTTTTGTTAATTTGGGAGCAGAGACTGGTTGATTGTTTGTGTTTGTTTTGTTAATTTGGGAGCAGAGACTGGTTGATTGTTTGTGTTTGTTTTGTTAATTTGGGAGTAGACACTGATTGTTTGTGTTTGTTTAGTTAATTTGGGAGCAGAGACTGGTTGATTGTTTGTGTTTGTTTTGTTAATTTGGGAGTAGACACTGATTGTTTGTGTTTGTTTAGTTAATTTGGGAGCAGAGACTGGTTGATTGTTTGTGTTTGTTTTGCTAATAAGGGAGCAGAGACTGGTTGATTGTTTGTGTTTGTTTTGTTAATTTGGGAGCAGTTTGTAGTGACTGTTTGCATTTTATTTTTGTAACTCTGGGAGTAGTGTGTACTGGCATTGCTTTATGTCCTATCAACAAGACACTGCCATGGTCATGAGTGCAGTGGCATTCAACACCACAGTGTTGATTCATATCTCGTCCACATCAGGCACAATCCAGTGTTCTTTAATCCTGCTCTCTAAAGACCAGTCTAGTAGCATATCTACTCAACAGAAAAACACGGGAGATATCCAGAGATTGAACCCAGAGGACGCGAAATGTCTGCCGAGTGCCGACATGTGGTATGCTGATAGTGGCACCCTCTAGTGGCCAACCCAGGCCCATAGTTCATCTACTGACAAAAAGGCTAAGTCCAATATATGTTATATCTAATGTACTACCTGTCAGTTTCACATATATTTGGTCATATGTCGCATGACATTTTCTAATAGATTACTTTCATGTAGTCGTCTGAAATACGAGATCTCTACTTTTCGTTTCGCTTTGTTTTTGAGAGAATTCACCACTCTGCTAAATGCAGCGCAAAAGGAAATGCCTTTTAGCGTAACTGAGTTCTCCGGTGGTTTCCTAATCACATTTGCGTCGGATATTGTGTCGCAGTGAATGTCGTCTGAACGCGACGACGCATCCTATTCTTTGCGTATCGAGAGACTTGTTCGACTAAGAAGACGTCTTTGCATAAGTTTGTAGCCTGTCAGTTTTCATCAGGTTTGTCACGGAGATCCCAGGCACACTTAATTAGATCACTATGCGGGATGTAGTCTTCAGTTGCTTGTCATCGCCACCGATCTACGCAGGATCTTGTCTGTGACACACCCAGGACTGTCCCCACTGCAGGTGGTGACTCAGTCACGCACTGAGACCGTCTGGTGACTAAGCTGATGACTGCTGTTTCACCATCTCTCAGTGTTGTGATCCAGGTGGGGACAGACCACTATTTCAATCCCAGTCACACTATAGTGTTATGATCCAGGTGGGAACAGACTGCTATTTCAATCCCAGTCATACTACAGTGTTAGGAACCAGGTGGGGACAGACCGCTATTTCAATACCAGTCATACTACAGTGTTATGATCCGAGTGGGGACAGACCACTATTCCACTTCTAGACTTATGTCATAGGATAGGATATGATTCTGATGCAGTATTAGTATGTTGCATCGCAGACTTAGTAGCAGAATATATCGATGAATCATTACAACCCTTATAAGTAAATGTTTTCTCAAGAAACTCTTTTTTCTCCATATATTTCAGCTGTGAGTGACAAAAAAGAAAAGGTTTCTTGAGACGTAAAACATTTACTTATTAACAATGAACTAAGAAACCGGATCATTACATTCGAACATTACAACCCTAGTAAAAAAATTACAACATGAAAGTACAGTTTGACGTAAACATTTACGACATGATAGTAACAGTTTACGACATGATGCATGCCGAGAACTCGCAGTAAAATCCTTCTGTTTAAACTTTTTTTTTACAAAACTCAATTTTTACACCAGTGACATGTGCCTGTCGCTTGTACAATGTGTGTTCAGACCTTCACTCTTTTTGTGTGCTTTGCAAGAGCAGGTAATTGTCTGCAATTGTGAATTATCTTGAAACCCTGCAAGGTCTGAATGAAGACCTGTAAGGACCAGTGCAAGGTCTGAATGAAGACCTGTAAGGACCATTGCAAGGTCTGAATGAAGACCTGTAAGGACCAGTGCAAGGTCTGAATGAAGACCTGTAAGGACCAGTGCAAGGTCTGAATGAAGACTTGTAAGGACCAGTGCAAGGTCTGAATGAAGACCTGTAAGGACCAGTGCAAGGTCTGAATGAAGACCTGTAAGGACCAGTGCAAGGTCTGAATGAAGACCTGTAAGGACCAGTGCAAGGTCTGAATGAAGACCTGTAAGGACCAGTGCAAGGTCTGAATGAAGACTTGTAAGGACCAGTGCAAGGTCTGAATGAAGACCTGTAAGGACCAGTGCAAGGTCTGAATGAAGACCTGTAAGGACCAGGGTTAGCTAAGTGTCTGAATGAAGACCTGTAAGGACCAGTGCAAGGTCTGAATGAAGACCTGTAAGCACCAGTGCAAGGTCTGAATGAAGACCTGTAAGGACCAGTGCAAGGTCTGAATGAAGACCTGTAAGGACCAGTGCAAGGTCTGAATGAAGACCTGTAAGGACCAGTGCAAGGTCTGAATGAAGACCTGTAAGGACCAGTGCAAGGTCTGAATGAAGACCTGTAAGGACCAGTGCAAGGTCTGAATGAAGACCTGTAAGGACCAGTGCAAGGTCTGAATGAAGACCTGTAAGGACCAGTGCAAGGTCTGAATGAAGACCTGTAAGGACCAGTGCAAGGTCTGAATGAAGACCTGTAAGGACCAGTGCAAGGTCTGAATGAAGACCTGTAAGGACCAGTGCAAGGTCTGAGTGAAGACCTGTAAGGACCAGTGCAAGGTCTGAATGAAGACCTGTAAGGACCAGTGCAAGGTCTGAGTGAAGACCTGTAAGGACCAGTGCAAGGTCTGAATGAAGACCTGTAAGGACCAGTGCAAGGTCTGAGTGAAGACCTGTAAGGACCAGTGCAAGGTCTGGGTGAAGACCTGTAAGGACCAGTGCAGCGGCTCCATATTGTCCACTTCGTCTGGTTGTTAATTTAGTGGAGGCACGGAGAAATGGCAGAGATGTGTAGATGTGGCAGTACCAGTCACATGACACCACGGTCATTCACACGGTCCCGGGTACGTGTCAGTGGCACGTGTTTTTTAACTACACTTTTATTAGAAATCTATACGCCATACTCAGCTGCCACAGCTATAGACTGTGCGAAGATGAAGACAGCGGAATAAATATCCGAGGAAACGATGTTCAGCCAGAGTGATCAGATTCTTAATGTGTTCATTGTCCTAGTTTTATGTATTCCTCCTCGCACTGAGTCGGGTTTAGGGCTGAAACAATGTATTCCTCCTTGGGATATGTCGGGTTTAGAGCTGAAACAATGCATTCCTCCTTGGGATATGTCGGGTTTAGAGCTGAAACAATGCATTCCTCCTTGGGATAGGTCGGGTTTAGAGCTGAAACAATGCATTCCTCCTTGGGATAGGTCGGGTTTAGGGCTGAAACAATGCATTCCTCCTTGGGATAGGTCGGGTTTAGAGCTGAAACAATGTATTCCTCCTTGGGATAGGTCGGGTTTAGATCTGAAACAATGTATTCCTCCTAGGGATAGGTCGGGTTTAGAGCTGAAACAATGCATTCCTCCTTGGGATAGGTCGGGTTTAGGGCTGAAACAATGTATTCCTCCTTGGGATAGGTCGGGTTTAGAGCTGAAACAATGTATTCCTCCTTGGGATATGTCTGATTTAGATCTGAAACAATGCATTCCTCCTTGGGATATGTCTGATTTAGATCTGAAACAATGCATTCCTCCTTGGGATAGGTCGGGTTTAGATCTGAAACAATGTATTCCTCCTTGGGATATGTCTGATTTAGATCTGAAACAATGTATTCCTCCTTGGGATAAGTCGGGTTTAGAGCTGAAACAATGTATTCCTCCTTGGGATAGGTCAGGTTTAGATCTGAAACAATGTATTCCTCCTTGGGATAGGTCGGGTTTAGATCTGAAACAATGTATTCCTCCTTGGGATAGGTCAGGTTTAGATCTGAAACAATGTATTCCTTCTTGGGATAGGTCGGGTTTAGAGCTGAAACAATGTATTCCTCCTTGGGATATGTCGGGTTTAGAGCTGAAACAATGTATTCCTCCTTGGGATAGGTCGGGTTTAGAGCTGAAACAATGTATTCCTCCTTGGGATATGTCTGATTTAGATCTGAAACAATGCATTCCTCCTTGGGATAGGTCGGGTTTAGATCTGAAACAATGTATTCCTCCTTGGGATATGTCTGATTTAGATCTGAAACAATGTATTCCTCCTTGGGATAAGTCGGGTTTAGAGCTGAAACAATGTATTCCTCCTTGGGATAGGTCAGGTTTAGATCTGAAACAATGTATTCCTTCTTGGGATAGGTCGGGTTTAGAGCTGAAACAATGTATTCCTCCTTGGGATAGGTCGGGTTTAGAGCTGAAACAACGTATTCCTCCTTGGGATAGGTCGGGTTTAGAGCTGAAACAACGTATTCCTCCTTGGGATAGGTCGGGTTTAGAGTCTGAAACAACGTATTCCTCCTTGGGATAGGTCGGGTTTAGAGCTGAAACAACGTATTCCTCCTTGGGATAGGTCGGGTTTAGAGCTGAAACAATGTATTCCTCCTTGGGATAGGTCGGGTTTAGATCTGAAACAATGTATTCCTCCTTGGGATAGGTCGGGTTTAGAGCTGAAACAACGTATTCCTCCTTGGGATAGGTCGGGTTTAGATCTGAAACAATGTATTCCTCCTTGGGATAGGTCGGGTTTAGAGCTGAAACAACATATTCCTCCTTGGGATAGGTCGGGTTTAGATCTGAAACAATGTATTCCTCCTTGGGATAGGTCGGGTTTAGAGCTGAAACAACATATTCCTCCTTGGGATAGGTCGGGTTTAGAGCTGAAACAATGTATTCCTCCTTGGGATAGGTCGGGTTTAGAGCTGAAACAACATATTCCTCCTTGGGATAGGTCGGGTTTAGAGCTGAAACAACATATTCCTCCTTGGGATAGGTCGGGTTTAGATCTGAAACAATGTATTCCTCCTTGGGATAGGTCGGGTTTAGAGCTGAAACAACATATTCCTCCTTGGGATAGGTCGGGTTTAGAGCTGAAACAACATATTCCTCCTTGGGATATGTCTGATTTAGATCTGAAACAATGTATTCCTCCTTGGGATAAGTCGGGTTTAGAGCTGAAACAATGTATTCCTCCTTGGGATAGGTCAGGTTTAGATCTGAAACAATGTATTCCTTCTTGGGATAGGTCGGGTTTAGAGCTGAAACAATGTATTCCTTCTTGGGATAGGTCGGGTTTAGAGCTGAAACAACGTATTCCTCCTTGGGATAGGTCGGGTTTAGAGCTGAAACAACGTATTCCTCCTTGGGATAGGTCGGGTTTAGATCTGAAACAATGTATTCCTCCTTGGGATAGGTCGGGTTTAGAGCTGAAACAACGTATTCCTCCTTGGGATAGGTCGGGTTTAGAGCTGAAACAATGTATTCCTCCTTGGGATAGGTCGGGTTTAGATCTGAAACAATGTATTCCTCCTTGGGATAGGTCGGGTTTAGAGCTGAAACAACGTATTCCTCCTTGGGATAGGTCGGGTTTAGATCTGAAACAATGTATTCCTCCTTGGGATAGGTCGGGTTTAGAGCTGAAACAACATATTCCTCCTTGGGATAGGTCGGGTTTAGATCTGAAACAATGTATTCCTCCTTGGGATAGGTCGGGTTTAGAGCTGAAACAACATATTCCTCCTTGGGATAGGTCGGGTTTAGAGCTGAAACAATGTATTCCTCCTTGGGATAGGTCGGGTTTAGAGCTGAAACAACATATTCCTCCTTGGGATAGGTCGGGTTTAGAGCTGAAACAACATATTCCTCCTTGGGATAGGTCGGGTTTAGAGCTGAAACAACATATTCCTCCTTGGGATAGGTCGGGTTTAGAGCTGAAACAACATATTCCTCCTTGGGATAGGTCGGGTTTAGATCTGAAACAATGTATTCCTCCTTGGGATAGGTCGGGTTTAGAGCTGAAACGATGTATTCCTCCTCGCACTGAGGCAGGTTCAGGGCTGAAACAAAGAACCTCCAGTTGTTTGCTGCATAAGTTTGTGGCTGTCAGTTTCGTAATTCTTACATCTGTATACGTTAATGACCTAACTTAACGGTGGGATAAGTGCATCTCCTTCTGGGTCCACAGTCGCTACCTAACTCTGAGCTGATAAGTCTGATCAAACTGTTAATTTCTGTTTACTCTGTATGCGGTCTTTGTGTCTGATGTGTGCTAATTTATTACGGTATTGCTGCCTCGTCCATCGTCTCACCAGAGCATGTTTTAATTACCCGATTGCTCGTTTAAATAATGCATAAGGCAGAGTGGCGGCCTTAATTAATTTGATTACGTGTGCATTACACCACGTCATCAGGACAGCCATATTGGATTGTAATCTAAATGGCCTTCTCGTCTGACCCTTGACCTTTTGCGGTGACCTACATAGTTCGACCAGTGACGTCCCTGGTGGCAGGCGGTGAGATTAGCATGCGTGGCCGGTGGCAGTGGCTGTCGCTGACATCTTTCGTGTCCTCTCAAGTGCTTGTGGCTACAACAGGCTAATCTAGATGGCGCATTAAATAATCATGTTCTCGCTGGTAATTGTGTTTCATATCCTCGTCGACAGGTTGTGCGTTGATTATGCACGTTTCTGTGTCAAAATGTGTCGCTAATGTCAGCGTGAATACGACGACTGTCGGCCACTTGTCTCGGTTAAATACCAAGGAAGTGATAAAGTCACCAGCGATGTCACCACTTCACGTCTGTACGGCCCATACCAGAGTCTTCTTCCAGTCGACCAACTGACATGTTGAAGATTGCTATTGGTTACTGTATAGTTGAAATAGATACGCATTTGAATTTGGTGTAGGGGGAGGGGGAATACTGGTTTTGTTTACTCTGAAGTGAACTGGTCAGCAGCCTGGTGTTGAAAGAGCCAAGGCTCGGTGCTGACACTACTGAGTGTGGAAATCTGTTCCACACATTTGTTTTCAATATATTGCTGCTGGTTTTCAAATTTGTTGGCTTCGTTTATTTAATCTGCATATAATTGTGTGTAATTTCATGATTATGGCTTTAAAATGGGATCTCACTTGATGTGTTTTTTATATTTCTAACAACGATGCAAATGTTTAAAGAATGACGTTTTAAGAAAAACTGTAGTTGCCAATAGTAAAAAATTGTCGGTTTTGGCTGAGGTCCAGAAAAAGCCTATGTTCACAGCGACAAATAACGTGATTTAAACTAGGATATTTATTGTAATTTATGCAGACAGTATACATGTCTATGTGAAGAGTTTTAAGTGACATAAGAGCACTTGAATGCTGATTGTTCCAAGTTAAGGTCATAATCTATTCTGTATCCCAATAAACTGGTGGAAATTCACATTCATTTATCAACGTTCTGAGAAAAATACTGCTTCCTATGATGTGAACAGTCTAGCCAGTTACACATCTAATGCTGGTGTGTTCGTAATCCAGTAGGTGGCACCACCAGAGGACATTTGTCCATTGTTTCATTTCCTATTCACCAGGTGGCAGCACATATTTGTTATCATTCTGGAGGTCCCCAAAATAGAGGGAGGATGATTCTCCTGCTACATCTCTCCCTAATGCCTGTGTTCTCCCTAAACAAGATGTCATACTTTTGACATTTACCCTTGCAGAGCTTTCATGTGTTTTCATTGAGATAATTTTATGACTGAACACTATTTTCTGTTGTGTAAATATGGACTGATAATGCATACCTGTGTTTGAGTAATTACTGTGTTTGTGTGTTCCATTTCATTGAAACACAATTGTTAGCTTCAGGCCGGTTGTTTGTGTGATTGCTACGTTAACGTGTATTTGTGTTTGTGTGTTTTGTAATAAGTATGTTTGTGTGTTTCAGTGAGACAATGTCTCTATACTCCATCCTGTTCTTTGTGTTTGTGTTTTGTGATCAGTGTGTTTGTGTTTTGTGTGATCAGTGTGTTTATGTTTTGTGATCAGTGTGTTTCTGTGTTTGTGTGTTATGACCAGTGTGTTTATGTTTTGTGACCAGTGTGTTTGTGTTTTTGATCAGTGTGTTTGTGTTTTGTGATCAGTGTGTTTGTGATAAGTGTGTTTGTGTTTTATGACCTGTGTGTTTTGTGATCAGTGTGTTTGTGTTTTGTGATCAGTGTGTTTCTGTGTTTGTGTGTTATGACCAGTGTGTTTATGTTTTGTGATCAGTGTGTTTGTGTTTTGTGACCAGTGTGTTTGTGTTTTGTGATCAGTGTGTTTGTGTTTTGTGACCAGTGTGTTTGTGTTTTGTAATCAGTGTGTTTCTGTTTTATGACCAGTGTGTTTGTGTTTTTGATCAGTGTGTTTGTGTTTTGTGATCAGTGTGTTTGTGTTTTGTGATCAGTGTGTTTGTGATTTATGACCTATGTGTTTTGTGATCAGTGTGTTTATGTTTTGTGATCAGTGTGTTTCTGTGTTTGTGTGTTATGACTAGTGTGTTTATGTTTTGTGTGATCAGTGTGTTTATGTTTTGTGATCAGTGTGTTTGTGTTTTGTGACCAGTGTGTTTCTGTGTTTGTGTGTTACGACCAGTGTGTTTGTGTTTTATGACCAGTGTGTTTATGTTTTGTGACCAGTGTGTTTGTGTGTTTTGTGACCAGTGTGTTTGTGTTTTGTGACCAGTGTGTTTGTGTGTTTCAGTGAGACGATGCGTCTGGACTCGGGCCTCATCATAGAGCTGTGGAACAAGGGGATGCTGTGGGACAAACTCATTGGCACCCACTGGCTCCCACTCACCAGCATCAAACACTCAAACCAGGTGAGGGACTGTCACCTTTTGGCTGTGACATGATGGTTGTGAATGACATGTGACAGCTGCAGTGTGAAGGATGAAGACACTTCAAAGGCTGCCACATGGCGATGTCATTCAGTGTTTTAAGTAGTGTGGAATTATATAAAATGACATCTGTTTCGTGCGATGTCGTATGTTTTGAGAGTTGTAGAATAACATGTCGTGTGAAGCTGTTATGTCCTAACCATAAACGAATTGCAATTAAAATTAGTGTTGTTTTACTGGGTTCTTTGCAAGATGTATGCTTATTTTAACAGAACGTGGTTGTCTAAATAAATATACCTCATTATTGTTAAGTAGGAAGGCGATGGAATATGGTTATCTAAATCATGTAACCATGGATGTGGTTATATGTATGATTATGAAGGAAGAGGATGGAATGTGGTTGTCTAAATGATTCAGCTATGGTTGAGGTTATGTAGGAGGGATACGGAAGGTGGTTGTCTGGGATATGTAACCGTGGTTGTGGTTTTGTAGGAGGGTGATGGAACGTGGCTGTCCCTGGACAGTGAACTGATTATGAGAAATGGCGAGGTGATAGGGACACAGACGCCCACCACCCACAGCGTGTTGATAGACGCACACTTTGAGCTTCCTGGAGGTAAGCTTCCTTAGCCAACATATTTAACTAAACAAATCAAACGGATCAGTATTAGTTAACTCTTTACTGGGTAGACAGTCTTCTTATTTTACAACCTGCTGTTGGCAGACCATTTTAAGATGGCAGCCATCTGTGAATTATGCTGCATGTTGCTTGCATGAAAATTCTAATAACTCGAAAACAGATGCATGAAAATATATGAAATTAATTGCACTGTACATGGAATGATTGTGTGAATAAAATGTGTTATTGAAATGTATGTGTTGCAATCAATTACATTTCAGATCTTGAAGCAAACTTTAACAATTATGATGACAAAATAAATAAGCAACTTCATCATGCTACATATTAATTTTTTTTAGAACACGCAACAGTGATCCTGTGGAACTAATGTAGCCATGTATGTTAGTTTTATCCTAGTAAAACATTTATCCAATTATCCTTTTATAAACAACGCCAATGCAAAGGAAGACAAAAATCATGCCATAATTTACAAAATGGCTATCGTTTACCTATCATATTGCCGAATGGAATGTTCTTTTCGTATGTAAAATCAACACTCGAATAACGAAGGATAGCAGACTCCTTTCACAAATAGATGCTCCCTTATCAGAAGCAATGTGACCATAGGGCATATTAATAAAAATTCCCTAAAATAAATAAACAAAACGAAGTACAGACGGTGATCCGATCAACAAAATGGCTGCATATCGGCGAAAGGAACATGCCGCCGACGGAACAACTTTTTTGTATCTCTACAACTAAAGTCGCACAGACAACGTAGATGGACGATAACAGGGTCTCCATGATCGCTGTCGACATTATTCACGTTGCAAACATTGATATCTGACTTGAAATCGTCGAGAAATTATCTCAGTAATATTTGCCAAATGCCACACGATGTCGGAGGTTAACTACAACATCCTTCCAAATAAACTCACTTTATTCGTAAATGAAAACAATTTTTCACAAGATGGCGACAGCACATGTTTCCATGACCTACATAGAGCTTAGATCAGCAGTTTGAGCTGGCTGGTTAATGTAAAAGAAGGATGTGATCGCGGTAAACGAAAGGCCCACGAACTGTGAGTTTACTGGGCGGTTTTGTACGGTCTGCGCGTACGAGGGGTTGGGTGGTTTTGGACGGTCTGTGCAGTAAAGAGTTAAATAAGTCACACAAATGACACTGGTTTGTTGAAAACTGAACTAGCCAGTAATGTCTGTGAGTTGTGACGTTGTGACGTTGTGACGTTGTGACGTTGTGACGTTGTGACGTTGACTTCCATGCATACCGTTTGTACGCTATATATGACACGCTTTTGATTAGTTGTATACTGGCAAAAGTTAACTCTGGCTGCGGGGCTAGCCGTGGTCCTATCCCAGAGTTCACGCTGTCCTGACTTGACATAATCATAGGGATATTGTCAACTTGTGTCTAAGTCCACAATTAATGCATCTGATCCTAGACTTAGCAGCAGCAACAGTCAGTGATTGAGTCAACCAGCACATTGGCCCACGCGGACACAACACTTGTGATTAACCTCTCTTTTCTGACTCCTTGTAAGTAAGTCCTGGGCTATGACAAACATGGGAGCTCCTTGCACAGATGTGGGAGCTCCTTGCGTGCCTCTTGGTCTGGGCGTGCGACGCCCGTGGATAACATACCGCATACGATGTCCAGTGGCTGTAGCATGCTGACTGGTGAGGTTGTAAGGGGGGATAGTCACTGACCAATGGTCACTGTTTCTGTGTCAGATCTACCGGAGGCGGAGGCAGCGTTACTACAGAACAAACTGGAAGTGCTGAACATCATGGACCAAGAGGTAGGTCTCTATGTGGTTCTTGTACCGTTGATTCTTGTACCGTTGGTTCTTGTATGTTGGTTCTTGTACCGTTGGTTCTTGTACCGTTGAGCCGCTATTTTTATAAGGTTCTGAAGTGTGTTCTAGAGTAATACCTGAAAATTTGCATCCCAATTGAAACTATTTGGAAGACACTTTAACATCTCATTAATACACACACATACATAGTTACTGCTATCTGGTTGTTAGATTTAGCCTGGTTGTTAGATTTGTGTGGTCAATTAAATGATTAGTTTATACATGTAATTGTGTGATTAGGTGATGAGTCTTTGTACCGATAGAATTGATGTCAACATGACGTCAACTGTGTCAGTTGATTGCGGTCGCTGTGTCCTCCAATTACACAACAGTTACCAGGAAATTAATTACCCCAGCATGCTGGTTGCCACGGCAACTGTGCACTTGAAACTACACCGGAAATGTACGTGATAAATTCCGGGTGTTGTTTGTGGCTGTGCGACTAGTGACAGTTTTGATTTGGAGTAATTATACTAGTGGAGAAATATGGAAACGGTTTGGTGTGTCTGGACGTATGGATGGCTTTGTGGTCACTTGTGATACACCTTGACTGACGGGTGAGTGAAACTGACTGATGCAGTTGCATTTAACTAGTTAACTTTATTGACAACGAAGTATCCTTAGTGATGTGATATAATTCCTCTTGGACTGCTCATAACTGACCAGTACGTCTCACATGATGGTGCCTTATTTCTTATCAGGATGCCTTATTTACATATGCCAATGTACCTGATATTATTACGGTGGCTTAATTCTTCTCAATTAAAATAACTGTGTCAATTCCAGGATAATGACCCGTCCACTCCATTTCACGGGCAGCTCAACAGTTTTGTGTATTCGAATATTTGTTTCTACATCCAAAACATTACATGTAACACAAACAGTGGCTGGCTGAAATCACTCAAAATTATATCACGTAGCTGGAGGCTGGCCATACTCCGCGTGAGCGATTTCATTGGCTTAGCTTAGAAAAGGAGTCTTTGCAAAGGGATCTGCCAGGGGTAGTGAAGGCTGGTACTGACATAATCAGCAGCAACGACCCCTGGCATTTCACGGTGATTTTGATCATTGCTTTTTTACTTGCTGAAACACTCAATATGAAGACACAATTTCCACCAAAAAGTAGCTTTCTGCTTAACTTAGTTGGCTATCATATCAAGTGAAATAAATCGTCATCGTTGGTTTGTTGACAAATTGTTGACCAAATGTGTGGTTTGTCATCTTTCAGATTATGATGATCAAGGAGCAGCATCACAAGAAATCCCACTCACAATGTAAGTACATGATGTCAGTCTGTGCATATTCACACTCACACTGTAAGTACACGATGTCAGTCTGTGCATATTCACACTCACAATGTAAGTACACGATGTCAGTCTGTGCATATTCACACTCACACTGTAAGTACATGATGTCAGTCTGTGCATATTCACACTCACACTGTAAGTACACGATGTCAGTCTGTGCATATTCACACTCACACTGTAAGTACACGATGTCAGTCTGTGCATATTCACACTCACACTGTAAGTACACGATGTCAGTCTGTGCATATTCACGCTCACACTGTAAGTACACGATGTCAGTCTGTGCATATTCACGCTCACACTGTAAGTACACGATGTCAGTCTGTGCATATTCACGCTCACACTGTAAGTACACGATGTCAGTCTGTGCATATTCACGCTCACACTGTAAGTACACGATGTCAGTCTGTGCATATTCACGCTCACACTGTAAGTACACGATGTCAGTCTGTGCATATTCACACTCACAATGTAAGTACACGATGTCAGTCTGTGCATATTCACACTCACACTGTAAGTACACGATGTCAGTCTGTGCATATTCACACTCACAATGTAAGTACACGATGTCAGTCTGTGCATATTCACACTCACAATGTAAGTACACGATGTCAGTCTGTGCATATTCACACTCACAATGTAAGTACACGATGTCAGTCTGTGCATATTCACACTCACACTGTAAGTACACGATGTCAAAAAGTAGCTTTCTGCTTAACTTAGTTGGCTATCATATCAAGTGAAATAAATCGTCATCGTTGGTTTGTTGACAAATTGTTGACCAAATGTGTGGTTTGTCATCTTTCAGATTATGATGATCAAGGAGCAGCATCACAAGAAATCCCACTCACAATGTAAGTACATGATGTCAGTCTGTGCATATTCACACTCACACTGTAAGTACACGATGTCAGTCTGTGCATATTCACACTCACAATGTAAGTACACGATGTCAGTCTGTGCATATTCACACTCACAATGTAAGTACACGATGTCAGTCTGTGCATATTCACACTCACAATGTAAGTACACGATGTCAGTATGTGCATATTCACACTCACAATGTAAGCACACGATGTCAGTATGTGCATATTCACACTCACAATGTAAGTACACGATGTCAGTCTGTGCATATTCACACTCACAATGTAAGTACACGATGTCAGTCTGTGCATATTCACACTCACACTGTAAGTACACGATGTCAGTCTGTGCATATTCACACTCACACTGTAAGTACACGATGTCAGTCTGTGCATATTCACACTCACACTGTAAGTACACGATGTCAGTCTGTGCATATTCACGCTCACACTGTAAGTACACGATGTCAGTCTGTGCATATTCACGCTCACACTGTAAGTACACGATGTCAGTCTGTGCATATTCACACTCACAATGTAAGTACACGATGTCAGTCTGTGCATATTCACACTCACAATGTAAGTACACGATGTCAGTCTGTGCATATTCACACTCACACTGTAAGTACACGATGTCAGTCTGTGCATATTCACACTCACAATGTAAGTACACGATGTCAGTCTGTGCATATTCACACTCACAATGTAAGTACACGATGTCAGTCTGTGCATATTCACACTCACAATGTAAGTACATGATGTCAGTCTGTGCATATTCACACTCACAATGTAAGTACACGATGTCAGTCTGTGCATATTCACACTCACACTGTAAGTACACGATGTCAGTCTGTGCATATTCACACTCACAATGTAAGTACACGATGTCAGTCTGTGCATATTCACACTCACAATGTAAGTACATGATGTCAGTCTGTGCATATTCACACTCACAATGTAAGTACACGATGTCAGTCTGTGCATATTCACACTCACAATGTAAGTACATGATGTCAGTCTGTGCATATTCACACTCACAATGTAAGCACATGATGTCAGTCTGTGCATATTCACACTCACAATGTAAGCACATGATGTCAGTCTGTGCATATTCACACTCACAATGTAAGCACATGATGTCAGTCTGTGCATATTCACACTCACACTGTAAGTACATGATGTCAGTCTGTGCATATTCACACTCACAATGTAAGTACATGATGTCAGTCTGTGCATATTCACACTCACAATGTAAGTACACGATGTCAGTCTGTGCATATTCACACTCACAATGTAAGTACACGATGTCAGTCTGCATAGTCACACTCACAATGTGAATACATAATGTCAGTCGGTGCATATTCACACTCACAGTGTAAGTAAGTACATGATGTCAGTCTGTGCATATTCACACTCACAATGTGAGTTCATTATGTCAGTCTGTTCATATTCACACAATGTAACTATATGGTGTCAGTCAATGCATATTCACACTCACATGTCAGCCTGTGTGTATTCACACTCACATTATAAGTACATGTCAGTACATATGATTTCACACTTACAGTGTAAGTACAACTTGTCAGACCTTCACAACCTATGTGTGTTGTCAGTCTAACCATATTCACAGTCTCCTATTCTAGGTCATGACATTGGGTTATGTGTATTTACAGTCACATGTGTAAAGTCATGTTACCACCAGTCAGTGTTTATTCTTACCGACAAGTCACAAACCACAATGTCTGTGTGTCTTCTGTCCTGTCACCAGGGATATTGTCTCCGTCACTAAACGTAGTGATCGTAGAAGTGAAATATAGATCTTGTATGTTGATTTATTGATCATATTTGTAGTTTAAGTTCACCATGCGTGCAGTAAGCACTGGCTGCCTGAGCTGGTTTCCTTGAAAAGGTTTCACTTGAGTGACCTGAAATCATATCCTTCTTGTTCATGTGGACATTTTCAACTTAATTTAGTTTTGATGTCAGAAAAGAGACTAGTTGTCTTGGTGAGTGAAGTGGACAAACGGGGAGAGAGGGAGACGGGGAGAGAGAGACTGGGAGAGAGGGAGAGAAAGAGAGACGGGGAGAGAGGGAGAGAGAGAGATGGGGAGAGACGGGGAGAGAGGGAGAGAGAGACGGGGAGAGAGGGAGAGCGGGAGGGAGAGCGAGAGGGAGAGAGAGAGAGAGAGAGGGGAGGAGGGAGAGGGAGAGGGAGAGGGAGAGGGAGAGATAGAGAGACAGAGAGACAGAGATAGTGAGAGCAGTGACATCCCCTCTGGGATGAGGTGTCAGAAGTAGTAGAGGTAATCAATGCCCTTCCCTGCACGCTGTTGATAGTCTTCACGTTTTAGTTCATGGTGCATTAATTCTGGGAGTTTTGTCCTTGTGGCTGACTGTGCCTTTGGAGATGATGGCAGTAGAAAAAGTGGCACAATGACATTGCGATCTGTCAACAGGAGTGAAAAAGGTCTCTTTGCAGATGGCTTTTTTACCTTGCCATGAAATTGACGTAAGTCTTCTAATTACTCATACTTTAGTGGCAGGCCTAATATTAAGGTTGTATGTATGCCGGCCCATAGGCCAGTGGATTTGATATTTTACTAACCCACCAAAAGTCATATATTATATGTAATTTGTGGTAATCAGTCGATGATGCCACTAGAAATAGCAACCAACTTAGTTGCTAGATGTCTTTGTGACAAAACGTTTAAATTGTGTACTAGCCAGCAACACAAGTACCCTAGAATTGTCACATATTTGACAATGACTAAACATGTGAATAATTGATGAGTTTTGATAAGTCTCTAGCTTGTAAATTTAGCTTTCATCATATATATATATAATATAATATAATATAATATAATATAATATAATATAATATAATATATATATATAATATAATATAATATAATATAATATAATATAATATAATATAATATAATATAATATAATATAATATAATATAAAGATGGTATATGATGGTTTGGAAAAAATAATCAATCAACCAATCAATCAATCAACCAACCATCCAACGACTTTCCTATAATGAACATAATTTTATTACACATTGCTGCAGTAGGAACTGAACAGTTGGTTCTTCACCTTCTCCGAATAAAAGTGAAATTTCCTGACCTGTCATCACATGTGACATGACCAAGAAATGTGTATACCTTTAGCTCTATTCATAATTGCATATCCAACCTTAAGATCTATATCAAAATTGGTTTTCATTGTGTCAAAAACATTATCTATGCCACAGGGCTTTTCAACACCTAAACAGTTGAGTGATGGGGGGTGATGTGTAAGGACAGTGTTTGTGTGATGTTTAGAGGCACTCCCTATAAACATGGGAAAGTTTGACTCGTACACAGTTGCTGTCTGTCTAGACCACTCCCTGGGCAGTTGGCCTGCTGTGCCTGGCATGTGCCTACTAGTTGCCTCCCTGGTGTATGCATCGGCATGTCATTAGCAATAGTAGTAGCCAGCCTCTGTCTCCAGAGGCAAAGCTTAGATTCATGCAGTTGAATTGCCAACTTGATACCATCCTAGTTAGTGTGCTTCAGTGTTGAGTCGGCTCTCACTGCCTCTGTGTGCAGGAGCTGTGTGCCAGGGAAACACTTCAGCGCCACCCACAGTCCTTTAGATCTGTCTTCTTCAAGTCAGGGTGGCACAATCTAGGTCAGCCTTCTGTTTCTCTGGACAGTTGTGTCCAGTTGGGCAGTCTATGGGAGGCTGTCAGTAGCCAACTGTTGGCTGCGTCCTAGGTCTTATGTGTGTAGACTCCACACAGCCCCTCCGTGGGCTAACACAGGAGTTGTGCAGTGCACAATGGTACGGGTGCACAAAAAATAATAGAAAGAAACTGAAATGTGTAAAACGTGTGATAATTTGTGCAGGTTAAAACAGCATCTGTCTGTATCTGAGCTATATCAGGTGAGGTGGGCTGGCGTGACAAGGTTGGTGGTACTGAGAGCTTGTTGAAATGGGTGTACATGCTGCTGTGTCAGTGTGTACATGACTTCTGGGGGAGTAGGTTCCAGGCTCTTATGACTCTCGGGTAGAAAGAGTATGTGTGTGTACTGATGCGTGCGTGGATTTGTATTTTGACAAACTGCTGGATTAGCTTGAATTAGGCACATGGGAAGGCTGCCATTGTTTCACTCACTGGTCTGTGATTATGCGTCTTTCCTGCCATGCCCACCCTCGCCCCATGCCCTCCCTCGCCC
>JAODUO010000279.1:257500-337500 GCA_025642075.2 Ridgeia piscesae
CTGCTAACTGTGTGTGTCCCTGTCAACCCTGTGCCATCGTGTGCCCTGCTAACTGTGTGTGTCCCTGTCAACCCTGTGCCATCGTGTGCCCTGCTAACTGTGTGTGTCCCTGTCAACCCTGTGCCATCGTGTGCCCTGCTAACTGTGTGTGTCCCTGTCAACCCTGTGCCATCGTGTGCCCTGCTAACTGTGTGTGTCCCTGTCAACCCTGTGCCATCGTGTGCCCTGCTAACTGTGTGTGTCCCTGTCAACCCTGTGCCATCGTGTGTCCTGCTAACTGTGTGTGTCCCTGTCAACCCTGTGCCATCGTGTGCCCTGCTAACTGTGTGTGTCCCTGTCAACCCTGTGCCATCGTGTGCCCTGCTAACTGTGTGTGTCCCTGTCAACCCTGTGCCATCGTGTGCCCTGCTAACTGTGTGTGTCCCTGTCAACCCTGTGCCATCGTGTGTCCTGCTAACTGTGTGTGTCCCTGTCAACCCTGTGCCATCGTGTGCCCTGCTAACTGTGTGTGTCCCTGTCAACCCTGTGCCATCGTGTGCCCTGCTAACTGTGTGTGTCCCTGTCAACCCTGTGCCATCGTGTGCCCTGCTAACTGTGTGTGTCCCTGTCAACCCTGTGCCATCGTGTGTCCTGCTAACTGTGTGTGTCCCTGTCAACCCTGTGCCATCGTGTGCCCTGCTAACTGTGTGTGTCCCTGTCAACCCTGTGCCATTGTGTGCCCTGCTAACTGTGGGTGTCCCTGTCAACCCTGTGCCATCGTGTGCCCTGCTAACTGTGTGTGTCCCTGTCAACCCTGTGCCATCGTGTGCCCTGCTAACTGTGTGTGTCCCTGTCAACCCTGTGCCATCGTGTGCCCTGCTAACTGTGTGTGTCCCTGTCAACCCTGTGCCATCGTGTGTCCTGCTAACTGTGTGTGTCCCTGTCAACCCTGTGCCATCGTGTGCCCTGCTAACTGTGTGTGTCCCTGTCAACCCTGTGCCATCGTGTGCCCTGCTAACTGTGTGTGTCCCTGTCAACCCTGTGCCATCGTGTGTCCTGCTAACTGTGTGTGTCCCTGTCAACCCTGTGCCATCGTGTGTCCTGCTAACTGTGTGTGTCCCTGTCAACCCTGTGCCATCGTGTGCCCTGCTAACTGTGTGTGTCCCTGTCAACTCTGTGCCATCGTGTGTCCTGCTAACTGTGTGTGTCCCTGTCAACTCTGTGCCATCGTGTGTCCTGCTAACTGTGTGTGTCCCTGTTCCTTGCAGCAGGGCTGTCGGAGGACAGTGATTACACGAGCGACATCAACTACCCCCTCCAGCACCAGCACAACTCCTCGATGCACCAGTTCAGGGGGGAGCACCCCTTCCAGCGCACCCCCTTCCACGAGAACAGCGAGGACAGCCGGGACTACTACCCCAGCAACGACTATGCTGACGGCTCATTCGAGCGCGACGCGTCGTTCGAAGAGTACGGCGATCGGGGGTATGACCGCGAGCGCGACTACTACCCGTACCACGACAATGTCTCTATGTCACATGCTTCCCACTCGGGGGCGCCACTGGGGTCGCAGGACTCTGAGTGGGACCCCCTCTCTTACGTCAGCCAACCTAACCGCCATCATGCTTACGTAGCAGATAGGTGAGTGCGCTAACAACTAACTCTGCCAAGCCTTCGTTTCGGTGTCGTCACAAATTACCCAGAATTCAAACCAAGCTTTTTGTCACCTTGTTATTACAGCCACCTCGCAGTTAGGGACTAGAACATTATTTCTGTAACGGTGAAAATTTTTGGAAATTTGTTTCGCTAATGTGGCCACCTTGTAATTAAGGTCACCATTGTCCGGTCTCAAGTGTGACATAAAACGTCAGGGTGGATTGTATTTGGTTAGAGTCTGGATTTGACTGTCTGTTGATAGTGGTCCCAGTTGGTTACTTCAAGTTTTGCATTAAGCAGTGGTTTCACATTGTGAGTCGGGTGGGTGCTACTTCTATGCTGTGTAGTACTTTTTGTTTTTTATGTGTGTTGGTGTACATATATGCATGCGTGCGTGTGTGCGTGTGTTAGCAAGCATATGTGAGGATGTTTGTGTGTGATGTGTATGTGTGTAGGTTTATTTGTGTATGTTTGTGTGTGTGTGTGTGTGTGGGTGGGTGGGTGGGTGGGTGCGTGCGTGCGTGCGTGCGTGCGTGCGTGCGTGTGCATGCGGGTGTGTGCTTGGTGTGTGTATTATATATGTTTGAGTGTGTGTGTGTGTGTGTGTGTGTGTGTGTGTGTGTGTGTGTGTGTGTGGGTGTGGGTGTGGGTGTGTGTGTGTGTGTGTGTGTGTGTGTGTGTGTGTGTGTGTGTGTGTGTGTGTGTGTGTGTGGTGTGTGTGTGTGTGTGTGTGTGTGTGTGTGTGTGTGTGTGTGTGTGTGTGTGTGTGTGTGTGTGTGTAGGTTTATGTTTGTAGATGTGTGAGTATATGTATAGGTTTATATGTGTGTATGTCTATGTGTGTATGTATGTGTGTAGATGTTTGTATGTATATGAACCAGGTAGGTGTATATGTGTATCCGTGTACATACATGCAGGTGTCAGGGTGAATGAATGCAACCAGATTGATAGAGCGTATGTTCTAATGTGTGACATGTTATGTTGTAGCACTGTTCCTTGAGTTACAATTAAATTACTTGGACGGCCTCTGTTTGATGATGACAGATTTCGGTATTTCACTAGGAAATTCATTAATGCCCTTCTGTTGAGCTGGTCCTTCATAAAAAGTGTAACATCAGGTCCTGTTTGACACCGAAATCAGGCTGCCTGGGCCCATTGATCTGTGTCCCACTCTGCTCCCTAACCTACTAATATCATGCTGCTGCTGTCATAATTCATGCATTGAATGTTCACTGCTTGGATACTGTGGCTCAGCTGGGCTTTTAGGGCTGCATATTGGGCATTGTGGGCTATTTTTAGAAGCATGCGTGGGTTGCTAGGTAACAAAAACACTAAAGCTACGTTGCATGTTACTGGAGGTCTCCATAGCTGGGTGATATCAATGTGTAACTTTTGGTCAGTTTTCTCTGTAAATTTCAGCCGTTGTTAACTGACGCAACTAGCTCTGTAAATTTCAGCTGCTGTTAATTGGCACAACTAGCTCTGTAAATTTCAGCCGTTGTTAACTGACACAAATAGCTCTCCCTCTATAAATTTCAGCCGTTGTTAATTGGCACAACTAGCTCTGTAAATTTCAGCCGTTGTTAATTGGCACAACTAGCTCTGTAAATTTCAGCCGTTGTTAACTGACACAAATAGCTCTCCCTCTATAAATTTCAGCCGTTGTTAATTGACATAATTTTGTGTATACATTTCAGCCGTTGTTAATTGACACAACTAGCTCAGTAAATTTCAGCCATTGTTAATTGACATAATTATCTGTGTAAATTTCAGCCATTGTTAACTGACACAATTAGCTCTGTAAATTTCAGCCAAATTCAGGTGCATAATGTCTTCCTTTTGAGTTGTGCATTTACAATTTTCTGTTAATTGTTTGATAGATCTGCTTGTAGCATGTATAATTCGTTCTTTGTGTTTCTCTGATCCATTTCTTTACTCAACATACGCAGGGGACAGACCACAATTTTAAGAGCGGCCATAGATAATTTACTTTTTGAAATGTTGCTTACAAGTTCTAACCGTGACCAGTTTCATCTAAAAAAATCAATTCTAACTTTAAGCACATCTTGCCAAATCAGTCTTAAGGAGAACGTTTAAAATAATTGTAGATTACAACAAATTGTGGTTTGTCCTCTCAGTTGTAAGCTACCCGTGCATCTGTCTGGTGTTTCAGTGTAGTGCAATGACTGCTCCCTGGGTAAATTAGTAAATTGGGTCGGGCATAGTTAACTACCCTGCGTTAATATAAAAAATTTGAAACAACAATTTTTATGGGGTTAGAGTACAGAAGTATGTTGTCAGTGACACGAAGCGCATTTGAAAGAGTGTACCAGGTAGTTGACAAAATGATTTTTTGCCATTTCATAGCGCACAGTAAAGTGTGCCTATTTTGGTAAATATAGATTGACACAAAGCGTGCATACATTTGAAAAGAGCTGGATGTATGTGATTTTGACACAGTTTGTCAGCATATATTTGTGGTATGATGGCAGTGTGTTTTCTTCAAGTGCAGTTGTCTTATAACCAAACAAAACATCAGCATGGCTCGCAGTGGCAACGTTACCCTGGGTCTGTTCTCTCTTAAACACCAGACAGTGCTCACAAACATCCTGTACTTAAAACATTTCTAATCATTGGCTTTGTTAAGTTTTTAGATTAGTGTAGCATAACATTTCTTCTGTCATCTGTTTTCATGATTTTTTATATATTAATTTATCATCCTGTTTATTCATAAAAGCCACCTTGTCCGTAAAAAATAAAACAAAAAAATTTATATAAAACATCAACATTTTTGTCAAGGAAAAATGCAACATTGGCATTTTGCTAAATATGATATTAACCTACCTACAGCAGTAGCGAGTTTGGCATGCCAGGTGGCTTTCATGTGAATGTGTTTAGGTAAGCTTCATGCATTTGTTTGCTTTTCTGCTTGTTTTGCTACATTTTCCAAGCTTTTTATTATTCACTTTGTGTTTCCGTTTTGACTGTAAATGTTTCTGTTACCTATACAATTTATCGCAATTTTGCGTTCGTAACAACACATTGTGTATACAACACAATTTAGTTTGTTTCTTTAATACACATTTCTTTTAACATTTTGTTGATATTGTAGACAGCATTTTACAATTGCAAGGTTTCTTTGCACAAATGTAAGTTCAAAGAGATTTTAAATAACGTTCCTGTCAAATTGTCTTTATTCTTTGGTAACTGTTTGTGTTTGTGTCATGATTTAAATCAGTGCAAAGGTTCATGTATGGTTGTAGTTCGGTTTTACATTTCCCGCACTTTCACTTTAAGAACTTTCACTTTACGGGCTTTAACTTTCACTTTGTAGTCCACCAGAGAGCCGGACGTCTTCCGTGAATGTCAGTCGACAGAGCACCCAGGATTACAGGCAAGCACACCACTTTTCTTCTTGACATAATCCGTTCTAATATGTGATTTTAACATGTTGATCCTCTTTGGAATCTGATGTTTTCAGGTATTACGTAGCTACGTTTTAGCAGTGAGTCAGCCATCTTGTTTTGTGCAACTGTATCATGCCGAACTGCGTTTGACAATTCACACATATTACCATGGCGATTTATTGTTGACATGTGATTGGACTGGATAGCTACATGAGCATGTCACAAAATGGTTGACAGTGGTCAGTTACTTCAATGATTGCTTCTACTGAATGAACAGCCACACATGCATGTACGCTTACACGCATGCTCACACAAATACACACACATGCACACATGCATGTGTACAGACACACACACTCACACACACACACACACACACACACACACACACACACACACACACACACACACACCACACACACACACACACACACACACACACACACACACACACACACACACACAACACACACACACACACACACACACACACACACACACACACACACACACACACACACACACACACACACACACACACACACACACACACACACACACACACAACACACACACACACACACACACACACACACACACACACACACACACACACACACACACACACACACACACACACACACACACACACACACACACACACACACACACACACACACACACACACACACACACACACACACACACACACACACACACACACACACACACACACACACACACACACACACACACACACACACACACACACACACACACACACACACACACACACACACACACACACACACACACACACACACACACACACACACACACACACACACACACACACACACACACACACACACACACACACACACACACACCTACGCATTCTCTAAATGATGAATTAAATACAAAGTCATGCACAATTAGCCCCACTGTCTGCCACTGATGGATAGTTGGATTGCTGTGACATGTATCGTGTGAGTCCTGGCTACTGTAGCTGGCGTGTGACTACAGCAGTTGGCCTGTGGCACAGTGGGTGAGTAGGGTTGACGTGTGTTGGGTGCTTTCAGCCCCCATGGCAGTGGTGACACGCCAGAGTACCTTAGTCCACAGAGCACAGTCGACTACAGCCCCACCACCATCGAGGATTACGAGACGTGGTACATTTCATGTCTGCTGTTGTCTCTTCTCGTCGTCCGTGTACACTGTCTTGCATGCCGCAGCCGCTCACCCATGATGCACCTCTTCTTACCCATGATGCATTGCAGGCCAAGATGATATAAAACGTTAGATTTGAGGGTATTTTTTGCTGGGATTAGTGGTCTGTAGTTCATTTTGCTGGTGGTCTGAACAGTAAGTAGGCCATACAGTACATTGTGTTTGGATGTCAATGTCTGATTGACTGGGGACTAGGCAGTTAAGAGATCCATAGTCTGTTATGCCGGTGATTTAACCATAAATAAATAAATTACTTTTACATGTAAGCATCCCTGAATTTACTTTGTAAAGATATGTGGTGTTGAAATAAAATTGAATTGAATAAATAGTTATCCGGTGGTTAATGTAATCATATAAAATCAAATGTAAACATTGTAAAGCACTGGTTACGGATCCCTTCTCCCCGTAACAGTCTAACACACTTGGTGCTAAGTAGTTACACAAAACCATCCACACAGGTTGAACCGTCACAGAACCTGATTTGGGGATGGTTTATTTAGTTGACAGTAAATATAAAATAGTACAAAGTGGGGTGTAATTTGGTCCAGATTTCTTTTATTCTGTGCAATGTATGCCTTACAACAGACTGTCTCTTGGACAAGCAGTAGATTTTAGCATTGTGATTGCTTGCATTCTCAAATTTCAAAATAATAAAAATTCGCACCTTGCAAAAGCATTGGTACAGGTAATAATTCATAGGTGTGAATATTTACAAAGGTAGTCGTGTCTGGCACGACTATTCATGTTATTAGTACACATTTGTAGCTTCACCCGATCATACATGAACCAGGGAGACTAATTGTACAGAGCTGTCCAAAAGCAGGGTCATTGCAATAGCTAGGTTAAATTAATGTATATTGTGTGTGTTTGTGATAGAACAGATGAGACAAAGTGTCACCAGGTGTCACCAGGTGTCATCACTTGGGTGATCTCTGTGTGTCATCTGTGCAGTTGTCTCCTTTGTTGTCCTAAGCATCTGTGTGCATGTTGATGTTGTCTCAGTCAATGTTGCTCAATTCGCTTCTCAGCAGTACTTATTCTATGCATAACTTAGGGTGTGTGTGAACAAATGCAGGAGATTAACTGACCTGACTGTTTGGGTAAATTCGTGCATTTTTCAGATGTCCCGGGGAACCCCAGGTGATTTCTTTCCTAACAACCTTTTGTTCCTAAAACTAAGGTGAACATTGGCATATGTGCTGTGCTGTCTCTGTAGTCGCCCTCAGAGGCTGGGGTCAACGCCCTGTCAGAATGATCTCATCTGTGATCGTAGCCATCCTTAGCAAAAACATCAACAGTCCTGGAGGCCCTTTGCTCTAGTGATGATCTAAAGGTGGCCCTTGCCCTAATGATGTCCCTTGCCCTAAGATGTCCCTTGCCCTAATGATGTCCCTTGCCCTAATGATGACCCTGCCCTAAAGATGACCCTTGCCCTAATGATGACCCTTGCCCTAATGATGACCCTTGCCCTAAAGATGACCCTTGCCCTAATGATGACCCTTGCTCTAAAGATGACCCTTGCCCTAAGATGTCCCTTGCCCTAATGATGACCCTTGCCCTAATGATGACCCTTGCTCTAAAGATGACCCTTGCCCTAATGATGTCCCTTGCCCTAATGATGTCCCTTGCTCTAAAGATGATCCTTGCCCTAATGATGACCCTTGCTCTAAAGGTGACCCTTGCCCTAAAGATGACCCTTGCTCTAATGATGACCCTTGCTCTAATGATGGGCTTGATCTAATGATGACCATAGCTCTAATGAGGACCCTTGATCTAATGATGACCCTTCCTCTAATGATGACCCTTGATCTAATGATGACCCTTGCTCTAATGATGACCCTTGATCTAATGATGACCCTTGCTCTAATGATTGCCCTTGTTCTAATGATGACACTTGCTCTAGTGATGACACTTGCTCTAATGATGCCACTTGCTCTAATGATGACCCTTGATCTAATGATGACCCTTGCTCTAATGATGACCCTTGATCTAATGATGACCCTTGCTCTAATGATGACCCTTGATCTAATGATGACCCTTGCTCTAATGATTGCCCTTGCTCTAGTGATGACACTTGCTCTAATGATGCCACTTGCTCTAATGATGACCCTTGATCTAATGATGATCCTTGCTCTAATGATGACCCTTGATCTAATGATGATCCTTGATCTAATGATGATCCTTGATCTAATGATGACCCTTGATCTAATGATGACCCTTGCTCTAATGATTGCCCTTGCTCTAGTGATGACACTTGCTCTAATGATGACCCTTGCTCTAATGATGACCCTTGATCTAATGATGATCCTTGATCT
This sequence comes from Ridgeia piscesae, assembly GCA_025642075.2. NCBI lineage: Eukaryota > Metazoa > Annelida > Polychaeta > Sabellida > Siboglinidae > Ridgeia > Ridgeia piscesae. Next base: position 266,088 of record JAODUO010000279.1, read on the forward strand.
AATGATGACCCTTGCTCTAATGATGACCCCTGATCTAATGATGACCCTTGCTCTAATGATTGCCCTTGTTCTAGTGATGACACTTGCTCTAGTGATGACACTTGCTCTAATGATGAACCTTGCTCTAATGATGACCCTTGCTGTAATAATTACCCTTGCTCTAATAACCCTTGCTCTTACTCCTCCCCACAGCTGTACCTAAATATTATTATACGTTGGTCAGATTCCTGAGAATGTAGAAGTGTTTTATAATTATTGTTATGCACACCGCGGGGAAGTTGATATGGCAGATGCCAGCTATTTGGTAGATTGTGGTTCAGACTTTTAGAATTAGCAGCTGTTCTAACAGGTGACCTGTCAGGCATCTGTGTACCTTTCAGCTGGCTCTCATCCCATTAGAACAGTATGACCACTTTCTCACGTCTGCACCAGCAGGTTTGTCTTAGTGGCTTAGTGCCATTGTTTGTTACTGATTTTGACTCCACCCTTCTCTCTAACTCCTCAATAAATCTATCACTCAACCAGTCAATCAGTCAGTCAATGAGTGAGTGAATGAGTGAGTGAGTGAGTGAGTGAGTCAGTCAGTCAGTCAGTTAGTCAGGCAGTGAGTCAGTCAGACAGTCAGGCAGTGAGTCAGTCAGACAGTCAGGCAGTGAGTCAGTCAGGCAGTCAGGCAGTCAGTCAGTCAGTCAGTCAGTCAGACAGTCAGTCAGTCAGTCAGACAGTCAGGCAGTGAGTCAGTCAGTCAGACAGTCAGGCAGTGAGTCAGTCAGGCAGTCAGGCAGTCAGGCAGTCAGTCAGTCAGTCAGTCAGTCAGTCAGTCAGTCAGACAGTCAGACAGTCAGGCAGTGAGTGAGTCAGTCAAAGTTGTTGAGCTGTCATATTCAGAATAGAAGTGTTCATTGAGGTTGGTGTCTTTCACAGGTTTTTGCTCTGTTTGTTAAATGTTGTTGCACATTGAATGCACGGTTGTGTCACAATCAACCTTCGTCAGTGTATAATAATTGTTGAAGGCAGCAGAAGTGACAGGCCATGAGAGTGACATGGAAATATAAACATGTCACACGTGTACACACACATGTAGACACACACACACACACACACACACACACACACACACACACACACACACACACACACACACACACACACACACACACACACACACACACACACACACACACACACACACACACACACACACACACACACACACACACACACACACACACACACACACACACACACACACACACACACACACACACACACACACACACACACACACACACACACACACACACACACACACACACACCACACACACACAACACACACCACACACACACGTACACACTCATGCTTCTTGCCCATCTATGTGCTTTATATATATATATATATATATGTATATATATATGTATATGTATATATATATATATATATTGTAAGGAGTGCGGAAGGGATACTGGTTTGTACATTGTAAGGCTTCAAATAAATGCCATGCTACTAACCCTGGGGGTACTTAAACATTGAAAATGAACACAATTTGTACGAATTAAGTGCATTTTGACAGCTTCAATACTTGTATTGTCAAGTAGACACATTTGTTGTTGATGTAAGTGTGTTATTGTTGTGTAGAGATGTGTTATCGCATGTGTTCTAACTAGTGTGTAATATTTTGTGTGATACTTTATGTGGTAGTTTAGAACTTTGTACCAGATTTCAAGACCAAGGCATATAACTTTCATCCCATGTGAAGGAACAATGCCTCCAGTTAACTAACTTAAATTCCTGTGCATAATACATACCTCAACTTTTGACATAAATCCACGATTTCCTCGCTTCTGATATTTTGCTAAGATCATGAACCATGTCACATACCGAATAACACTGCACTGTAAGTGTTCATCAAGATTATGTCAATATTGAATTGGAACACAGCTGAATTGTGAGCGGGAGAGTGAAAGCAAAATTGTCTTGACAAGTAGTGAAGTGTTAAACAGCGATCATGACAGTTGGCAGCGACAGAAATGACAGGACAAATTGAGTCGTGTCAGCGCATTGATAAATAAATTATCAGAAATGAAAGTTTTTGTGCCACAATCAGTTTCGGGGTCCTAGTGTGTGTCTTACTAGCAGATCATTATCTTACTAGCAGATCATTATCTTACTAGCAGATCATTATTGTGATTGCGTCACCGTCAAAACGCACACGTCAATGATCTCACTTTCCATGTAGTGATTATTACTTCACAATTAGCACATGCTGTAGGTTCAATGCTAGTATTAGGCAGGACGTGTGAATCAGCCGAGTGCTTCCAGGAACTAGCCAGGTTAGGAATGTACTAAATACCTGTCCTAAGTATAGTCTGGAGCATGCGTCAACAAATGACGTCATCGATGTCAAAACATCTGTGGCATTTTCAGCGTTGACACAGTTAAATTTCTCCTTCCTTCAACGTCTTCATCTTGTGCGACATTTACTCATTGATATATACACACATGATTAAGCATTTTATACTAATTGTCACAAAACATCCATAATTAATTGAAAATGACTTTATTAATCATATTCACTCCATCTTCAAAATGTGGTTGCTGATACATAATTTATATTTACATAAATTTTCTGTGAGACCTTGAAATCTGCGTAGCTTTCTTTTTCAGGGTTGAAACGATGCAGTTATTGGGTTATATAATGAACTAACAACACTGGTCAACACTGGTCAAGCTGTTGGTGTTCTTTCTCAAATGTCCAACATACTCTGTGAAGTGTAGATAACTTGTGACGTTTATTAATATTTCTGTCAACTAATACATGCAGTTAAACATTGCTCTAAATTGTTCTAACCAGTGACTGAGCCAGGCAACATAGCAGTCCTGTCATATGTAACATTTGGTCAGTCGGCTGTGTTGATTAATTTAACAATGTTGTTGCAGTTTCCATTGCTGCGTCTACACAGTTTGCACAGTAGACTATAGTTACGTTCAGTCATTTCCTTTCGTAGTGTGCCTTTCTCGGATGCAATTTCTCTCACTGCTGGCGTTTTCTCTCATGTCTTGTTGCTGTCCGTGAGGCTTTGATGCCACTGACATGTTTTGGTGTCTTGCAGTCTGTATGGCAGCGATGCCACACATGAGTATTACACACCCTCGAGTCCCCCCGACCATGCTTACACGCCAACAGGACTTGACGAAGACTTCCAGATCGAGTACCCTCCGCACGCATACGAGCAGCGGGGTCACGCCCCACCTCAGGCGTACCCCCAGGACAGTGTAGAGGACTATGCGGGGTACGATGGTGAAGAACTCAACCAGAGGGCGCTGTGGTCGTCGCAACAGTACGGCCACCCCAAGGGGGAGCCACCGGACGGATATTACCACGATGACTCGTTTGAGTACAGCTTAGATAAAGACTGTATATATGGTCGTGACGATAAGAAACAAAGACAGCAGCAATATGGCTCACATAAGAACGAGTCGTACGAGTACAGTTTAGACGATGACCGGCCGTTTGACCATAGTCTGGACGATGACAAATATGCATATAACTCAGAGAGAGAGGAATTCTACGAGGACCATCTCGACAAGGACCTACCACATCGGGATCGCTGTGATGTCACCGAGGACCATCGCTACGACTACGAGCGCGACGACAAACACCGGCTGTACGAACGGAAGTCTTCGGACGTCACCGACTCATTTGAGCTTGACCATCAGTCAAGCTATGATGGCATCTACAAGGAAGACTGCGAGAGCCCACTGGGGCATCACGAGTATAACGGAACTGTCGAGACGCGAGGCGGCTATGACTCGGCGTATGAATACAGCACGGAGAAAGAGTGCGGAGTTAGCAGTGGCGGAGGAGGCGGAGTGACGTGGTCGGACCAACGCAAAGACAGCGAACTCCTCGAGTCGGAAATAGGGTACTGGTTCCTGGTTTTTGGCTAGCTGCCCGTGACCCCGTAGTGACCCCGTCGACCCCGCTAGCACCCCTCCACCCCCCGCCCCGCTCGTTGTCAGTGGCTCACTCAGGCATGTTGTTCGTTTTCGATGTTTTGTTTCACGACTTGTTTTTCGTGTTTTGCCCGAGTAGTGTTGGTGTCGCTGCAGTTTCTGAATTAGTTGTCTTGTGAGCATGTTTGAGACACAGACCACTGCACCCACTTACACAGTCTCGTGCATGTCGCTTTGTAGACCGTCGACGGAAGATTTAGCAGCCTGTTCACAGATTTGAGTTCATTGTCCTAGAATAGTGAGTTTTCACTGATTTGCTGATATTCCTGAAAAACCTGTGTGCCACGTTGCTGTCCAACTGTAAATGTAACATCGCAACATATTGCATTGAAAGCAATGCATTTTATAGAGAAGACGCATGCTTTGTTAGGTGAATAGCATTACGTCATCTTGTACGTGGATATTAGAACCTTTTCGTTGAAGCTACCCAGAATGTTGTAGTTTTAAACATTTCATTGAAAATAGGTGTAATAAAAAGTCAGCTATAAGCAGTACATGTTAATTATGTGAACTCTCATTTAGAAAATTATTTTATACTGCATTTAATCTGCTGTGCTCCTCAAACGACCGTATATCTATGCCATTTATGATTTATCTGAAAATATTTCAAACAATAGATCGACCATTTTTGCTTTATGATGCAGGCTCCGTTGTTTCTGTTGAATAGTTTTGTTTTGTTCTCTGTTCACTTTATACTTTGTTGGATTTTTACCCGATCAGCCACATGTGGTCAGTCAACAAAAGTCAGTCAGTGGATAGTTGTGCATCGTCACCACAGGTTCATTCCCCAAGTGTCTGTTTACTTTTGAAGTTGTTCTTGTTGTCACGTCACCATGGTTACGCATTTGCAGCCATGACACGATGAAGGTTTGTTGACTTGACTGTTCAGTGTCTCCACCAACTGTCAGTGTGTGCGTTGTGACTGTTACATTCTTTACAGTTGTAATGTTTACAGTCAATGTGGAAGAAACTGTTTCATGCTGCCCGGATTTGAGTTCTTATTTACATTTGCAAGATGGTACATTTCACCACTCGCTTCAGTGGTTCTTTAATGTGAAAGTCAGTTTAGTTTGTTGTTGGCAGTGACAGTACATTTGCACAGCTGGGGTGGGGCAGGGGAGGGCCCTTCAGTTGAACACAAACACCCCCTTGAAGATACATTTCCTAGCAAGAATATGACTAAGCAGATTATAGAGAAGGAGATTATTAAACATTTGTGTTAGTTGGATAGGAAATCACATCATTTGACAAATATGACAAAGTGAAATAGGGCTACAAACCCACTATCTAGGGGTGGGGGAAATACCAGAGAAGTTGGAGAAAGGGATTTATTTCACTTTCCATGAATCAAATTCTGTATTTGTAAGAAATAAAGATTCAGGGCCCTCTCAGATCTTGAAATGGCCCTCAATCTACTGTGGGTGTAACGGGTAGCAGCCTACTAAGAGCAGCACTGATCATTTTTGCCCTTTCAGTGACTATGACCTGAGCCGGCAATCGACGGAAGATTACAGCCGCGAGAACTCTCTGGACTATGACCCGCGGTACTCGTCCTCTTTGTCACTTCGTGTCACGTGTTTTGTTTCAATCGTTCCAGAATTACTTGTTAAGTTTATTTCTGAGATTTTGTTCATTTCAGCTGGAGTTGTTCTGTTGCACCCATTTAAGACCTTCGTTTTGTTTTCCTTCAGTTTCTTCTTTTCCAGTCGCTGTGTGGTGAGAACGCTGTCACGCCACGTTTTATGAATGAATGGATGAATGAATGGCTGGCTGGCTGGCTGGCTGGCTGGCTGGCTGGCTGGCTGGCTGGCTGGCTGGCTGGCTGGCTGGCTGGCTGGCTGGCTGGCTGGCTGGCTGGCTGGCTGGCTGGCTGGCTGGCTGGCTGGCTGGCTGGCTGGCTGGCTGGCTGGCTGGCTGGCTGGCTGGCTGGCTGGCTGGCTGGCTGGCTGAATGAATGAATGAATGAATGAATGAATGAATGAATGAATGTTCTGTATTTATGATGTGGAAATACACATTGATTCATTTTATGTATCTCATTAGTTCACTGTCCTGTGACGGCGATTGGAATTCCGATGTAGTGTCAGTCTCTTCATGCCAATACTATTAATTTATTTATCTAATTTATTTTACTCTTACATTATGTCAATATATGTATATTGTGTTTAATGTTTATGTTTATATTAACTTCCATTGCACATTTTGTTATATTGTATAGCACCATAGAATATTATTATATAAATGTGGTGATATATAAATCAGTAAACGTTTACATTTACAATTCACATAAGTAAAGTAAACCTTGTCATAGACCAAAATCCGTATATTGTTAGAAATTTGTTCGGCATCAAAAATATCAAAAAATTAACAAAGGTCTAATGTAAATGGGATGTACAAAAGATGGGATTATGTGAGAGTTTTGTGATGCATCATTGCTACTGGGTGTGTTTGTCATTACGTTCAGTCAACTCCCACTGCGGATAAATTGTTCCTGATGTACAATATTTTTTGTATCCCTGATGGGGAGGGGGAAGATAGGAAGGGGTGATGGAGGGAGGGAGTGAGGTAGGCGACATAATGGGTTGTTCCTTTTAATGGGTTAACCCTAATATGAGGCATACATATGACAATAATAGTATATTTTGTATGTTTTTTCTATCATACTTTGATTCTGTTTGTTTAATAGACACTTTTATGAGTACTTATTTTCTTGTAATATTCTGTCTATGTTGACTGCATTTGTTGCTTTAGTAATTAATATTTGTGTACATGAATGAATTTGTCATTTGCATTTTCTTCCTAGTTGTTTTGTCAGATCGCTACATTGTACATATCACGGGGAAACATAAACATATTGCTGTAGAGTTGTGACAGGAAGGCATCAGTAGTCCAGAATATCACTACATTGTACATATCACGGGGAAACATAAACATATTGCTGTAGAGTTGTGACAGGAAGGCATCAGTAGTCCAGAATAACATCACGTTTTGTCTTTGTTCCAACTGCCACTGATTCGTGGTGTGAAATGTTATATTTTTATGAACTATAATGATTGTTAGCATCAATTCCCATTGACATTTTTTACTCACTAGGTGGTGCCACTGTAGTGCTTTCTTTCACCCACAGTACTCGATGATGACAAAACTGAACAGTTTTGATTATGTTACAATTTACCTGTTGAAAATTGCATATTTTTGAAATATTTTGATGTGTAATTCTGGATGGTTTTATTTGTAAATAAATTATTGATCACTCAACATAATTTTTAACTTTCCGAACATATACTACTTAAATGAGTTGTCTCTTGCGGCAGGGAAACTATCGTAGATGATTGGTGGGTCATGTGATGCGAGTGTTTGTTTGGTCATGTGATATGTTTGTTGGGTCATGTGACAGGCCAGTGCCGGAGGACAGTCGCCAGTCGTCGGTGGTTGACAGCCAACAGAGCATGGAGTATGACGAGGGGTACAAACCGACCCCCCACACCATGTCGTCCCCAGCCAGGAAGCGCTGGATGAGTGCATTCCACAAAGTCTGCGTAAGTTACGTTTTCTACTACTTAAATCGTCCACTTGTCATAGTCTGATGTGTCGTTTCCGGTCATCGTCACAAGCTGCGGATGTAGTATTAGCAGGAAGTACAGTATTCAGCTGTACTTTGTCCTACTTATGGTTTGATCCTCAACGTCAAAGAGTGATTCCAGAGACGTGGGACAGTTTCACTAAGATAAAGAGCTCTTAAGGAAAATAAGAGTTAACCAAAATGCACTGTTAAATTAAATGAGTGTTTTTAAACACCAATATCCATTGCCATATCACCGAGGACACTATTTCTAGGACACACCTGTAATGATGTCCCTTAGACGCGTCACGGTGTTGACAGTTGTCAGGTATTCAAGACCACTGTTAAGGATCAAAACTGATTTTAAGGAGCAAAATTGGGTTTAAGAGCTCTTATCAACGTTAGTGAAATGGTCCCTGTGGTTTGGCTTGTGTCTCTACCACAGACGTTGTTTACTGTTTCAATATGTTGTGTGTCATTTGACTTGAGTCGTGAAACATCCACAGTTATGAACAATGCTCCGGGCTTATTGTTGTGTGGGTAATGAAAGTGTGAATTCACACAACTAATAGTATACAAATTTGCAGCGTCCCAGAAACGCACGGTACAAAGAATATATTTGGGGTCTAAAATATGATATCCTGGGAGCCTCAAATTGATCAGTGTCCTAAAACATGCAGGACAAAAAAGAATATTTTGTAAATAGATTTGTAGGGTCATTACAGGAAAAGTTGTAATTACAGTCATTACAGTTACATCTGAACGCATTACTGTGATGACAGTCAATGTCCAGATACACTGTTATAATTGTGACTGGATGCTTGAAGAATAATTTATTTATTCGACTAGTATTTCAAACAGTACACACATGCAATACATCCTTGTCGAATAACTCAGAACAATACAAATATGAAAATCACAGCAAACATAGTAATAGAGTATAATATAATTGATAGTATAACGTAGGGTCAGGAGACTCCCCTAAGACCGGGCTATTCGCCATCGAGGAGCCACCTTTTAAGAAACTTAATTTATCAAATTATTACCTCATCTAAGACAAATTCATAACATTCATTACAGTAAATATCTTAGTATATTACATACATTACACTGATTACAGTGGGTGTCAGAATATATTACACCCATTGCGGTAAGTGCTATTTGGCAGGCAGAAGGAACTTGTAGAGGACATTATTGCACAATGCACACACATTAGTTCCTTAAGTGCTCACAGAGCCTGACTCTGTGGCTAATTCCACATGTTCTTGTTTGTGATTTACAGTAAGTTACATTGTTGCTGTGTATTTAATTTTTTTTGATGTCTTATATTTACTTACCATTTCTACCAAGATATGTGTTTTAATCCTTTGCCTTATTGATTTCGAGAAGTAATAAAAAGGTAGACAGGTTCCTGTATAGCTCCAGTCTAGCCTCTGAGAAATCAGGTTGCAGGTTTGACGCCCACGTTTTGTCAGCCTGATTATGGCTGTGGTCCATTTCATCCCGTTTCATTCATTTGCAGCCAAATCAGAACTCATTCGAGATAATAACAATTTCCATATGTTGCTGGTGATTTTATGAGCTATTTATATGCACCAGTTCCTTTGGTTTGGCCTGTAATCAACTGTCTTCTTGGAAATGAAGCTTTTTGCCGACCTGGAATATCAGAAATGAGTTGAGAGTGTTGTGCTTGAAACCTTCGTTGAAATACACCGGGATGATAATGTGCCAAGTAGGAGTGACTTTAACATTTTGTTGTGGTGATATTAAATCATAAATAGTGATGATACAATATAATGGATGATGACATAAGAATAATAATATGCTATGAAAATTCTTATGTACCGAGGTGATAATAAAATAGATGGATGTAACAATAGAATGTTACGGGACTATGGGTGATAATAAAATAGATGGATGTAACAATAGAATGTTACGGGACTATGGGTGATAATAAAATAGATGGATGTAACAATAGAATGTTACGGGACTGTGGGTGATAATAAAATGTTTGGTGATAATAAATTATGTGTAAGTAATAACAAGATTGCGACACATTGAAGTCTACCATTGGCAACTTGCGGTAAGCTGAACTGTAGACAGCTGTGTATGAATGGTATTTTCTGGTTCAATTTTTTCTATATTTTCACTGTCATATTTACATTTCCTGTATTTTATAATAAAACATTCACAGTTAACAATTGGGAAATTTTGGAAGTTTATTGCAGTTTGTCACTATGAAATTGTGGTTTTATATTAGAAACCATTCGTCTGTGACCAGCTACAGTAAGAATCTGTCTTAGGAATCTACAGCATAGTCAAGTCACACCAGTGAATACTGCACTTCATTTAGTACGTTATGTAGGCACTTCCAAAATAAAATCATTGTAGGATGTTGGGAACAGGCTTAAATTAAAGGTAAAAGACAGTGAATAGCATAACTGTTAATTTTATTATGATACCTTTATTAGATCCAAACATATTGCAATTTTAACATTAAAAAATGACGTAATTTTTGTCAATTTGTATATCTTTTATAATGGCAAAATAAGCAAATGTTTGTGTTTTCTATCGATAAATACTTGATTAAAATGACTTTAAAAATGGCATAACTTTGTTATTTAGGTAGCTATTAAAATACTGTTTTCAGTATTTTGAAACACATTGACTGCAGTAATACATTTATTACAATATCCAAAGGTTTTTCATACTCATTAATTAAGTTAATTAAATAGTGCACCAAGTCAACATAATAACACATTCTAATTAAGGTCTACAAAATCCATAAATATGAAGATTATGTATACATATTATGCAGTATGCATAGCCACAATCATTATGAAAACAAATATGTATATTAATTAGTCGCATATAATTTATTATAACATTAGTTTTAACCTACAAAAGACCGAGTCTTCAACATGTGTAGTCTGATCAACTCCCCACCGAGGGCGTCATTGCAACCCCCTCGTAGACATTCTTTCACAGCATAATTAATTTCTGACAAGAAATGTTATTTTATAGTGCAGGAACCACTCTCATATTGTTTTATCACCAGGTGGCACTGTTGTATGTCAGTAGTGTGATCACTGGTCACCTGGTGGCGTCACTGTGCTTCAGGTGAGGCAGGCTTAGAAATAGAAAATATTACCTTGTCACATTGTTTAAACAACTCATCCAAACTGCATTTACAGTGATACATTTATTTGAAAGGAAGACCTGTCACAAGCAATTAGCATATCTGTAATAATTGTAAACAGTTAAGAAGTCCTTATAAGATTGTAGTATATACCATAAAATCAATATGATCAATGCGATTGTTTAAACAAACAAACAAACAAACAAACAAACAGACAAACAAGCAAAGATGTGTTTTTACATTTAGAACAAAACAAAAAAGATTGGTACCAAATCTGTATAAACAAAATTATTATTTGTTTCAATTGCACAAATTGATATATTTTATATATATATATATATTTTATATATAATTATATTTTAGTATCAGCTAGCAAATTGTGACTTATGAATTCAGTTCTTGGTGTATGTTCTTATAATGAACAGAACTAAAGAAGGGCTGCAACATGGCCCTGGGCTGGCGACGTTTTCTGGTTACAGTTGTATGTTTAGTTGCAGAATACGTTGTCATGACGACGTCTTCATTTGTCATATCTGTGTCACTCTTAGTGTTTCTAGTCGTCTGCCATTTACCAGTCACAGTATCTTGTGTCTGTCGTGTCCCTCTTAACTGTCACCTCTAAGTCTGTGCTCTTTACGGTTATTAAGTTGTGTCAGTGCGTGCGTATATGTGTGTGTGTGTGTGGTGTGTGTGTGTGTGTGTGTGCGTGCGTGCGTGCGTGCGTGCGTGCATGCGCGTGTGTGGTGTGTGTGTGCTTGTGTATGTGTGTGTGTGTGAGTGTCAGTGTGTTTGTGTGTGTGTGTGTGTGTGCTTGCGTGTGTGTGTGTGTCTGTGCATGTGTGCGTGAGTGTATGTATGTGTGTATGTGCATGCGTGTGTGCATGCGTGCGTGCGTGCGTGCGTGCGTGCGTGCGTGCGTGCGTGCGTGCGTGCGTGCAGGCTGACATACCTACATGTGTATGTATATAAATGTAGTGCAAGTCTATGCATATATATGAAGTTAAATAAACATACACATTGCATGTTTGTTTGATTGCAAGTGAAACGCTGATCGCATGCACATAATTCCGCATAATTTCCATGAAATATAGATACCTGGTATTGCTGGCCGAGACAGTGGCAGACGGTGGATGTTGTCAGCCCCATATTGATTGTTCTACCTCATCCATTTGTGTGTCTTACATCTGGAGCCTCACACACTGGCTGACCTCAGCCTCCAGCTTGGGCTGTTAGGTCTTGTTGCATTGCTTCAAGACTGTCTTGTTGACTTGTTGTGAGACGTTGCTGGAAGAAGACTGTAGCTTTATGCAGAGACCCGTCCACCCGTTATTTGGACGGGTAAAACCTTTTGTGGACGGGTAGAAATATGGGTGGATGGATAATAAAATGAAGGAAAACCATAGATATTGTCAGTTATGCCTCAAAAGTGAGTGTGAATGGTGTCACATGTGTGTTTGTCGTCCATTTTAGGTGATCAGACACATTTAAAGTTTGTTGTAAACTGGCTCAACAGTTAACATCCATGTGTCCACCAAAACATGTGTGACTGGCAATAATTTGGTCCTGCATAAAGCCCTGAAGAACCTTGCTTTAAGAATACTGTCACACAGCAATGTATTTCCATTGCAATATCTTATTGTAACAAAATGTTCTTGCCATGAGAAGCTATTGCTATCAGTAGCTTTTGGCGTAACACCTTGCTGTGATAAGAAGTAGGTATCAAAACCTTGCCATGAAAAGCTTCTATAAGGTGGTATTCCTATAAGAAGGCAGCAGTGAGACACCTTGTGATGAGAGACTGCCTCATGACGAGAGACTGCCTCGAGATGAGAGACTGCCTTTTGATGAGTGACTGCCTTCTGCCTTGTGATGAGAGACTGCGTTTTGAAGAGAGATTGCCTTCTGAAAGAGACAGACTCATGATGAGAGACTGCCTCGTGATGAGAGACTGCCTCGTGATGAGAGACTGCCTCATGACAAGAGACTACCTCGTGATGAGAGGCTGCCTTGTGATGAGACTGCCTCGTGATGAGAGACGCTATGGCCCAGACACAGCCATGTCCCTCTCATGTAATCATTCATCAGGTGTCTGCCGTATGGGAATGAATTCACCCGGTGGTGTGGTTGAGAGTAGGAGGCAGGCACACAACCACTGGACCTGGGGTTGTGGTTGAGAGTAGGAGGCAGGCACACAACCACTGGACCTGGGGTTGTGGTTGAGAGTAGGAGGCAGGCACACAACCACTGGACCTGGGGTTGTGGTTGAGAGTATGAGGCAGGCACACAACCACTGGACCTGGGGTTGTGGTTGAGAGTATGGAGGCAGGCACACAACCACTGGACCTGGGGTTGTGGTTGAGAGTATGAGGGAGGCACACAACCACTGGACCGGGGTTTGGTGAGATTGGGGAAAAACATGGAACCTGGGTTGTGGTTGAGAGTAAGGGAGGTCAGTGAAATGGACCTGGGGTTGTGGTTGTGGTAGGGCGGGTCTTACTAAACTGCATGTGACCGTGTGGGTTGTGGTTGTCAAGTATGAGGGAGGCACACAACCACTGGACCTGGGGTTGTGGTTGAGAGTATGGAGGCAGGCACACAACCACTGGACCTGGGGTTGTGGTTGAGAGTATGAGGGAGGCACACAACCACTGGACCTGGGGTTGTGGTTGAGAGTATGAGGGAGGCACACAACCACTGGACCTGGGGTTGTGGTTGAGAGTATGAGGGAGGCACACAACCACTGGACCTGGGGTTGTGGTTGAGAGTAGGAGGCAGGCACACAACCACTGGACCTGGGGTTGTGGTTGAGAGTATGAGGGAGGCACACAACCACTGGACCTGGGGTTGTGGTTGAGAGTATGAGGCAGGCACACAACCACTGGACCTGGGGTTGTGGTTGAGAGTATGAGGCAGGCACACAACCACTGGACCTGGGGTTGTGGTTGAGAGTAGGAGGCAGGCACACAACCACTGGACCTGGGGTTGTGGTTGAGAGTATGAGGGAGGCACACAACCACTGGACCTGGGGTTGTGGTTGAGAGTATGAGGCAGGCACACAACCACTGGACCTGGGGTTGTGGTTGAGAGTATGAGGCAGGCACACAACCACTGGACCTGGGGTTGTGGTTGAGAGTATGAGGCAGGCACACAACCACTGGACCTGGGGTTGTGGTTGTCCCTGCGTTGTCTGGAGGAATACTTCTGTCCAACAACGTATTGGGGAGAAAAACATAGCAAGATACTAGCTCTAGTTTAGTGAGATTGTGAAATGGGAACTGTGTTGTGAATAGAGTACAGGTGGGTCAGTTGAGTGATTGGTATGTGGTATGTTTCGTGGTGTCCTCGTGGTCTTAATTAAACATGCATGTGACAGTGTGTAGGTTTTGATGTGTCACGGTTATTGAACGGACATGATTTATTTATCTGACAAACACGATTCATTATTTCACCTTTATTGACATCAGGTGATTAATTCCTGCGTGTGTCTGTGAGGACTGTGGAGTCTGGGGTGACAGACTGCCAGGTGCCTGGGTGACAGCTGACAGCGTGTAATTGCTAGTGACACAATGACACATGCAGTACCCAGAGTGTTTGTTGGTAATGGGACAAATCACCTGATGAGTAACGGGACAATTTGTCCTTTGTCATGACAGGAGGTTTGTCATATTTGGGACATTTGTCGTATTTGGGCAGTTGGCACTTTCATGGTGTGTCATTTATCGATTTGGGCAGTTGGCACTGTCACGGTGGGAAATTTGTCGTATTTGGGCAGTTGGCACTGCCATGGCCGCGTGTGTCACATGACTAAGTTCCAGCCCTTGGAACACCTCCCCCTCCCCCGGGTGTGATAGTTAGGAGCAGACTCCCCAAAGTATCCCTGTAGGCTACTTCAGATGGCAATCTTGATTAGAAGGAACACATCATGGCTTATTCCATCCCCAGCAAGGAGAAGGACCAACCTACTTCTGCCAACCACCAAATATGCCACGACCTGGTTTTACCATAGGTTATTATTTACCACGGTTTGGGTGTTGAACCGAGAATTACGTCCTGTGTGTTTGTGTCAACATCCTGTGTTTGTGTCAATGTCCTGTGTGTTTGTGTCAATGTCGTGTGTGTTTGTGTCAACGTCCTGTGTGTTTGTGTCAACATCCTGTGTGTTTGTGTCAATGTCCTTTGTGTTTATGTCAATGTCGTGTGTGTTTGTGTCAACGTCCTGTGTGTTTGTGTCAACATCCTGTGTGTTTGTGTCAATGTCCTGTGTGTTTGTGTCAATGTCCAGTGTGTTTGTGTCAACATCCTGTGTGTTTGTGTCAACATCCTGTGTGTTTGTGTCAACATCCTGTGTTTGTGTCAATGTCCTGTGTGTTTGTGTCAACATCCTGTGCGTTTGTGTCAACGGTCAGGATTGACAAATTGGACAAGTCCATCAATAAAACCAGCCGAACGTTTGCTGCAAATAGCGTCACTTAGCGAAAGTGTGTGTCGATTTAATGGGACCTCTTTAATAGTCCGTCTCCCAAGAGTTCCTTGTTCCACAGTGGGGCAGATATCACTTAGTGATCTGGAGCATTCAGCCTTCATGTGATGGACCCTGTCCCTTAACGATCCCTCCGTTGCGTGCATTATGCAAAAATGCCCAATGATTGTGGGTCTAACTTGATCACAGGCATGGCACACGCGTGCCGTAAAAATGCGTAAAAGCTCCGCGTTCGGCTGCAAATGATATGGGCAGTGTCGCCATGAAAAAGCGGTCGAGTGCCGCGGCTCAGCCCACCTCGGACATCTGAGACTGCCATCTGCTGGGCTGTGTATGTTATTCAGTGACAAATTGGTTGTCCTCCGTAGGCGCGTTATCTTTTTGCGTCAAGCGCAACGGAAGGCATTGTCGTGTGATATCGTCGCCGTAATGGCAGCTGCACAGCACGTAGCTTAAGACAGTAGAGTGCGTGTGATATCTGCCGAGCACGCTTGCATTGCAATGCGGAGCGATTCTGGTAGAAGTGGTCACAAAGTTGCCTGTTGCTGTGGGTGTGTCAGATGACGTGTGTCAGTTAGTGTCACTGCGTCACGTGTGTCAGAGTCACTGACAGTGTATGCTAATTTACAAAGTTACCCAGTTTTGGTAACAGACTGCCTTGCAAAGATTGCCACCTGCATTGATTGGCTGGCATCTTGACCGTGATGGCAGCCTGAGAGGTTTGACAGGTGTTGAGCGTACGATCTATATGCAGTAAAAAAAGAAACGACACGTGTGCTGGAGACTGTTTGTAGCTGTTGGATGCTGCTGTGAGATGAAGCCAGGGCTGGTTTATTCACCTTGCTCTATGGATGTCGTAAAAAATTCACCTCCGATTCGTACGTGTGCTTTAAGTTGGAATATCTGAGTGAGGCTGCCACTGAAGTGTCTGTCTTTGTAGTGTGTACAGACGGATGCTCCTAATGGCGCCTTAAGTTGGAGACAACCACAGCAAAGGAGACACACAGCAAAGGAGACATGTTTGTGACACACACAGCTGTCACTGTGTCAAGTGATCGACCGAACATGTTCATTGTATGAACGGACGACGCACGTGTTGGATATTGCCGTGGAGTAAATACACAACATGGATAATCCGCTTTCACCGACAGCATTCTCCGTCGGATCATAACTGAGCATGCCCAGTGTGCGTGCTAGTAGTGGCGCCACCTGTGGTAGTGTTAGTTCGGCCCAATGGAGCACATGCACAGCTCGTACGTGTACATATTCTCATGTTGTATGAGACAGTCGCGGCGTCGACGTCCCGTACAGCCGCCGGTACCACCACCATCGCCACCGCCAGCACCCGCACCTGTTGCCATGGATACGATGATAGACCTCGCTCTGCTGTTTCCACTCCAGGCCGGGATGTTTCCAATGAAGACTCAGAAAGTGTCATTTGCTGTCAATAAGATCACCAAATCCTGCAGCCTCTCTGACCTGTGTCCTGTCATACACAAGACGGGGGTGAAAACGAAAGCGAAAGCGTTCTATCGACGCAGGTCAGCCTCACTCTGGCTGGTGCGGAGCGAGATACGACCAGAATTCCTGCGAGAACTGAAGGAGAAAAGCCGGCACCCTAAATACACCCTTTTGAGGGCACTGAGGAAGAGAAAGAGGGTGAGTAGAAGCACCCCTGTCCCACTCATCTAGGTTGCTCTGTGGCCCCCATTATTTCCTTCTCGAGGGAGTTCTTCCTTGAACCCAGAAGCTTAGCTGCCCACGTCTCCAGGACACTTGTGACATGTGACACTTGAGTTTCTGGGATATTTTTCGTGGTTTTGTCTTCAGTGTGATGGTTTGTGGTTATTGGGAAGTCAACTCACAGTTGGGCAGTGGTAGACCCTGGCACTGCTGGTGACTCCTTACTGGGGCACACGTACAGGCAGTGATGGCAGTCTACATGCTCAGTAGGTGTGTAGTCATTAGTGTGTGTGCGTGTGTGTGTGCGTGTGTGCGTGCGTGCGTGCGTGCGTGCGTGCGTGCGTGCGTGCGTGTGTGAGCGTGTGTGAGCGTGTGTGTGCGTGTGTGTGCGTGTGTGTGCGTGTGTGTGCGTGGTGTGCGTGTGCGTGTGCGTGTGCGTGTGTGTGTGTGACATGTATGTTTGTGTATGTCTGCAATTTGCTTACATAGACATATGAACTACACACACTCAGTGCGCAGTGAATCTGCTGCAATGTAAACGTGATATTTTAGTTATAGTTAAAGTCACTAGGTGTCAGTCCCGGTAGATACATTCTCACTGACTCACTCTGCTGTGTGTTTCACTCGTAACATCATTGATTGATTGATTCATTAACCACAAATATCTCCACAGACCAGGAATGCAATGGTGCATTTAACCTTTATTACACTTGAGAGACACCTGGTGAGGAATCTGATAACTTTCCATGATGTTTCTGGTGATTGAAATGAATGACTTGGTTGTAGACTGAACAAATTGGTAACATCTAAGTGCGTCTATCGATGCTCACTCCCAGAGTGACTTGGCAAAATAAACGGAATAAACTGGCAGCTGTCTGAACAAAATTACTGAATAAATGTCATGTTTGAGATATTTCTAATTGGATTGTGGATATACCTCCGAGAATAATATTCGTCTTAGCAGCAATTTTATGAGGAATAAGAGAGTGACAAACTAGCATAGAATATACAACATTATATATATATATATATATTTATATATATATATATATAAATATATAATGTATTGGCCAAATATAATTAGAAAACAACAGAACATTATGATGAAGAATTGAAGAAAATAAACTATTTCTAAATACAAATTGTAAAACTACAGAGACTGGCTGAAGGAGAACAGGAAGACAGGAATAAACCTGACCTGAACAGACGGGGCAAAGGCAGGTCTTAGAGGGCAAGGGTGAATAATGGAGGGGGGGGGGTGGATGAAAGGAGACTGGCTGAAACAACTCATGGAATGGCATGTGGCACCCACCCCACTCCACTCCACTCCAATCCACTCCACTCCACTTCACCCCACCCCACTCCACCACACTTCACCCCACCCCACTCCACCACACTTCACCCCACCCCACTCCACCCCACACCACACAGCCTTCATGGGAGAAGCAAGTTTATATATATATATATATATATATATATATATATATATAATATATATATATATATATATATATATATATATATATATATATATATATATATATATATATATATAAAGTTTATATATATATATATATATAAAGTTTATATATATATATATATATATATATATATATATATATATATATGTATATATATATATATATATATTATATATATATATATATATATATATATATATATATACCTAATGAGTGTTGGTGTGATATCCCATTGTGAAGAAGTCAGATAATCACACAGAGAGACAGGAACGTGTTGAGAACCCACTCACTGACACCTTCCCAGACACCCTCCCCCAGACACTCTCCCAAGCCCCAGACTGCTGGCAGGGGTCCATCTCACCCAGTGTGTGGGTGCTTCAAAGGGGATGTGCTGTTAGTAAGCACTGTATGTGACAAGATCAATTTCTTAGGGGTCAGGCTAATATCAATGTCTATAGGTAGGCATTGGGGGTGGTGGGGGTGTGATGGGGGGTCAGTGTAACAGCAGCTATAATATAAGTGAGGCTTATATATAGGAGAGGGCCTATATATAAGCCTCACTTTTGGCATTTTGCCAAGGTGAACTCGATCAGATTTTGTTTTTCTTTTTTCAAACATTTATAAAGGTGCTACAATATAAAATAATTTAATACAAATATAGATGTAAGCTAAATAATTAAGTTAAATAAATAGGTTAAAATGTGTTAAATAAATAATTTTAAGGAAGTAAATAAATTAACTATAATACTAAGGTGACTTCATAAATTTAAACATGCATCAAAATTAAGAAGACAAGCAAACTTTAAAACATATTATTAATGTAGTTAAACACGTAAATTGTCAGTGGCACTGATCTTGACATATACTTAATTATCCTCTTAAAAATTAATTGTGGCAATGGGCAAAGGCCGTGGTATTTGGTAGTGTCTGACATCTGTGTGTGACAATGTTTATATGTAATGAATCTACCTAGTACGATGTCCTGACTTTTTTGCTCAGACGTAGTTTTGGTGACATTGTTTAAGAAGCCATTGATTAGTGTCTTCAATATGACACAGGTGTGGTCAGAATTAAGCAAAACCGCTCAAATGAAACACATCGTTGGTTTATACCGAGACTTTTGAAATAATCTGGTTAACTTCTAGTCAGAGTACATGGCGCAGGTTGATACTCTTTATTGTAACTTGTGTCTTTATGTACAAAGTAGTATTTCCCTTTCACTTCGCATAATAAGTATAAACTATTCACACTGAACCTGTCTGGTGTTTAACATTTGTATTCCTAACGTAAACTTGATTGAATTGATTAATTTCCATCGATTGTATGACAGACGGGGCGTCTGTTATACAATCGATGGAAATTAATTAACATCTAATTGTATGACAGATGCCCCCTTACACCTAATTGTATGACAGATGCCCCCTTACACCTGATTGTATGACAGACGCCCCCTTACACCCGATTGTATGACAGATGCGCCCTTACATCTGATTGTATGACAGACACCCCCTTACACCCGATTGTATGACAGACGAACCCTTACACAAGATTGTATGACAGATGCCCCCTTACACAAGATTGTATGACAGATGCCCCCTTACACAAGATTGTATGACAGATGCCCCCTTACATCTGATTGTATGACAGGCACCCACTTACACCTGATTGTATGACAGGCACCCCATTACACTTGATTGTATGACAGACACCCCCTTACACCTGATTGTATGACAGATGCCCCCTTACACAAGATTGTATGACAGATGCCCCCTTACACAAGATTGTATGACAGATGCCCCCTTACATCTGATTGTATGACAGGCACCCACTTACACCTGATTGTATGACAGGCACCCCCTTACACTTGATTGTATGACAGACACCCCCTTACACCTGATTGTATGACAGATGCCCCCTTACACCTGATTGTATGACAGATGCCCCATTTTCACCTGATTGTATGACAGATGCGCCCTTACATCTGATTGTATGACAGACACCCCCTTACACATGATTGTATGACAGATGCCCCCTTACACAAGATTGTATGACAGATGCCCCCTTACACAAGATTGTATGACAGATGCCCCCTTACACAAGATTGTATGACAGACGCCCCCTTACACAAGATTGTATGACAGACACCCACTTACACCCGATTGTATGACAGATGCCCCCTTACACAAGATTGTATGACAGACACCCCCTTACACCCGATTGTATGACAGACGCACCCTTACACCTGATTGTATGACAGATGCCCCCTTACACCTGATTGTATGACAGACGCACCCTTACACCTGATTGTATGACAGACACCCCCTTACACCTGATTGTATGACAGACGCCCCCTTACACCTGATTGTATGACAGACGCACCCTTACACCTGATTGTATGACAGACGCACCCTTACACAAGATTGTCAATCTCACTTGCTGAGGAGGTGTTATTGGGCACATCTCAATGCAATGAACAATAGATTCAATGACTGCTGGGTCAATGTGTCACTCACAGAAATAATCAACCCTGTTAAATATTAACTGCGCTCTTGGGTAGTCTGTGAAACGGGCACTTGATTCACGACAGTAAATCATTAGTTTCCGTGGCAACATATGATTTTCGATAAGACAGACACTCGATTTGTGGGGAAGAAACAGCGGTAAGTATTTCTTATTAGAAATGAAACGTTGCCATGGAAACTAACGACCGGTTGTGGTGAATGAAGCCCACATTCCACAAACCATTGACGTGCGCAGTTAATATTTTAGAAGTACTATAATTTTGGTGTGTCAAACTTTGACCTAGTGGCTGTTGAATTGACTGGCGATGTGGGACACTAAAATGTGAAAATCATAGAAACGTTTTTACAACATAAACACATGAATTATGTGCAGTCCGGAAAACCGGAAAAGTATTGCATTTTTTAGATCCTCCAAGACCTAGAAAAAGACCAGTTTTTATGTGTGTCCAGTAGGAAGTTCACAGGTTATGTGATGACCTGAATGCGAGGACATTTCGAGGATATAAATATCTTTGAATGTCATTGTATTTTCCAGGGCGACACCGCCGCAGTTTTGCCACGGTTTATTAGTATGTCGTAAAGGTTCAAGATTATCCACCAGGGAACATTGATAATTTAGCAGCTCCTCTTGTGGATAGATTAGAACCCATTGACAGGAAGTGGTCACCATATTGCTTGAAACTCCTTCTGTATTGGTGTATATAACCAACTGGGGATCATATTCCTTCATATTGACAGCTTTATACCTGCAGTTTGAATAGACTGTATGGCTCTAGTAATGTTGTCTGAAGATTTATGTTTACCATTAGATTGGTTAACATAACAAATATGAAGAGATTTTTGCATCATTTAAAGATAAACCATGTATTAACGTCCCTCTAAATTGTGTCTATGTTTGATTACAGTCATTTAATAATTTTAATTATCCTATGATTTACCAAACACTAAATAACAGATTTGTATCAGTGAATCAGTTGATAAAATCAGATAAATGTTATTCATCACAAAATCTATCAAGGAATATGACAGTTGTGTGAAATTCAGTTTCCCAACAAGATTTCGGGGTTCAGCACCACTAGTCATTCACAGTTCCTCTCAGGATAACGCCAGGTTTGTGGCAGTGACAATGATCAATATATCTTTGCCAGTTTAGCAGCAGACTCTGACACAAAATCATCTATGTTTGTAGACACTATTAATTGGCAAATACATTCAACTTACTTGAAGGGGCAACGTGTGACATATGTGAAAACATCAAAGGTCGTTCACTCTGGAAACAGCATCGCCCAATCAGTCTGTTGAAATATTCCAACGCCCGGCGATATCATAGTAGTGCCACACCACGTGTGGTGATTACATATGTGAGCTGCTAATTTGACAGGATTGAAGAAGATTACCACCCTAATCCACCAGCCACAGTTGACAGATGCACAAGGAAGACTTAGGCTTATCGCGAGTCCAACAGTTTTTCAACAATCTGTTACATGTTTTTTGCTGATTTATCAGACAATTATTCGGCCTATCGCCACAGATCGTTGTGGTGTTGATGTCACAGACGGGACGTGACTTATAGCCTAGATCATGTGGATTATGTGTGAGATAAACACCAGGCTATCTGAGACACTGACTGCAGATTGTCGTCAAAGGATGAAGCCAGGCTCAGACCATTGTCTTTTTTCTCGCACAAAGTCATGCTTCTTTTGTGATTGCATCATGGGTGTGTATTGTGTGAATGCATGTATGCATATGTACATATGTACACACATATATATATATATATTATATATATATATATATATATATATTTATCACACATATATATATATATATATATATATATATATATATATATATATATATATACACATACATATTCACACAAATGGGAACAAACACACACACACACACACACACACACACACACACACACACACACACACACACACACACACACACACACACACACACACACACACACACAGTCACACACACCACACACACACATACACACATACATATCACACACAGTCACACACGCACACACACACACACACACACACACACACACACACACACACACACACACACACACACACACACACACACACACACACACACACACACACACACACACACACACACACACACACACACACACACACACACACACACACACACACACACACACACACACACACACACACACACACACACACACACACACACACACACACACACACACACATCACACACACACACATTACACACACACAGTCACACGCGCACGTGCACACACACACACACACACTCACCCACTCACTCACACACACACACACACACACACACACACACACACACACACACACACACACCTGCATACACACCTGCATACATACGCAAGCAGACACTTTCATACACACTCACACTTTCATGCATGCACACAGCCACATACATTTACATACATGCACACATACAAATATGATGTATATATATACACACGCATACACACTCACATACATAATTATTATATACGTAAATGTTCTGCCATATACATGATGACATCTGTGTTTTATTCAGTGTCATAAATAAAATAAATGCAGTCCTGCGAATGAATTTAAGTTAGAAGTGGGTTAGCATATACCATTTTGAGACTCTAAAAAGATTTTAGAATTATGATTTTTCAAAGAGTCGTCTTAAAAAGTTCTAAATATTATTACTCCAACTGTCTGCAATTTAACAAACAAAAGAACAAACGACATATTCCTGAGTGACATTTTCCTCTGGTAATACACACTGATCACATAGACAAATGACTGCAGGATGGCATTCAAATGAAACGTTGTTATCTCATATCAGATTTTTCATAGAATACGAGTTTTGTAAAATGTCAAATCTGATCAGCGCTGGTTGTTTTACCCCGTGGAACCAAACACCAAGGCTCTCACCAGGCTGGGTTTACATGTCAGATCGTCTGTTTTTATCTGTCGATGCACGCATGATGGTCGTGTTCATGCGTGCGTGGACACAAGGAGACAGATGACAGTGTGGGGGGGAGTAGTGGTTGTAGGCACTCAGTGTAATGTGACGCTAGTTCCTGTGACAACAGACACAAAGACACGTCCACGCCAGTGACATCACAAATGCAAAGCCATGTGCTGCTGTAATCCATTACCGCTGCGATGAGATGTCATTAATTTTGCCATCAGCAACTAGACCACGGTGTTAAAGACGCAGTAATGACACGTATTTATTACGGAATCAAATTGACAGTTGCTGTGTGGTGTTGTATCGACAGCGTTAAGAGAACACGTCTGTCTTCCGTGTGTGTTAGTGCGACTCAAAGTGTGTGTTAGAGCGACTCAAAGTGTGTGTTAGTGCGACTCAAAGTGTGTGTTAGTGCAACTCAAAGTGTGTGTTAGTGCGACTCAAAGTGTGTGTTAGTGCGAGTGCGAGTGCAAAGTGTGTTATTACCTCTGGGCAGTCGTCGATGAATCAGTTTAACATTCGGCAAAATTGCAATGTTACAGCGAAGTGGGGTAGTAGGAGAGCAGTGGAACAGGAAATAGAGAAAAGGCTCTATGAAAGTTGATATAAATAGTCAACATAATACACATACATTGATATAATATAAAATAATACATACATAGACCAATAGATTAGTGGTGAATTACATAGATATATTGTTTTCTGTTCTGTGTCCCATGTAGACCAAGATTGTACAGACAGCTTCCAGAGGAAACGCATCAAGTGTATAGTTGATGTAGACATGTCGCTGTGGACATGTCATGCTGATGTCACCTGCTCACTGGCCACGTGTCCATGGTGGTGTCACCTGACATGTCATGATTATGTCACCCCTAACATTTCATGTGTCCATGGTCATGTTACCTTATGTGTCCATGGTGATGACACCTGACATGTCATGATTATGTCACCCCTAACATTTCATGTGTCCATGGTCTTGTTACATTATGTGTCCATGGTGATGACACATGACATGTCAAGACAGTGTCATGTCCTGACTTGTTACATGTCCATAGTGATGACATGTCACATACTGGTGGTCATGTTACCTTACATGTCATATGTCAGTGGTGATGTCTGCACCTGACATGTCATGTATCCATGGTGATGTATGTCACCAGACATGTCATTTATCCATGGCGATGTCTATCACCTGACATGTCATGTATCCATGGTAATGTCCATCACCTAACATGTCATGTATCCATGGTGATGTATGTCACCTGACATGTCATGTATCCATAGTGATGTATGTCACCTGACATGTCACATGTCCTTGATGACATCAGTATGACATATGTGACTCCTGCACATGTCCTTGATGACATCAGTATGACATATGTGACTCCTGCCCCAGTATTGATCAGGGGTCCAGTCCATCTGCCTTTCTCTCAATCTCTTTCATCTCGTAAACACTTTGATTGGCTGTTGGCTTATTAGTGCAGTTTGCTCAGCTGTGCTCCAGGGGCATAGTTAATCTGTCCACCCGTTGCCTTCTGGGACAGTGGAGCATTTAAAGTGATTTTGTTGTTCCCGGCGGAAGTAACTAAATCGCCAGGAAACCCTTTTACAGTCAGCACAGGTCCCCTGTTGGCACGGGCAAGCCGTGGTGACGGTGGTGCCATCTGCTGGGTTTTGGTGGTGTCATTACTAGTGTCATTCTCCAAGCCTGTGGATGTAGGACAGTTTCACACATCAGATTGGTTTTGCTCCTTAAAATTGCTCCGTAATTGCGATTTTTGTGTGTACTAAAAATTGTGAACACCACACTGTACCACTGGGACATGTTACAAGTGTATTAGATTCCAGTGTTTGCACTGAGTAGGCTGTTACTGGTTAGTCTTTTTTACGGTGGGTGGGTGGGTGGGCAGGCAACGAGCAGATTTATTTGTGTAAAAATAACTGTAAAAAGTCATGGAGACTCCCAGTAAGACATGGAGACTTCCAGTAACACATGGAGACTCCCAGTAACACATGGAGACTCCCAGTAAGACATGGAGACTCCCAGTAAGACATGGAGACTCCCAGTAAGACATGGAGACTCCCAGTAACACATGGAGACTCCCAGTAACACATGGAGACTCCCAGTAAGACATGGAGACTCCCAGTAACACATGGAGACTCCCAGTAACACATGGAGACTCCCAGTAAGACATGGAGACTCCCAGTAAGACATGGAGACTCCCAGTAACACATGGAGACTCCCAGTAACACATGGAGACTCCCAGTAACACATGGAGACTCCCAGTAAGACATGGAGACTCCCAGTAAGACATGGAGACTCCCAGTAACACATGGAGACTCCCAGTAACACATGGAGACTCCCAGTAACACATGGAGACTCCCAGTAACACATGGAGACTCCCAGTAAGACATGGAGACTCCCAGTAAGACATGGAGACTCCCAGTAAGACATGGAGACTCCCAGTAAGACATGGAGACTCCCAGTAACACATGGAGACTCCCAGTAACACATGGAGACTCCCAGTAAGACATGGAGACTCCCAGTAAGACAAGGAGACTCCCAGTAAGACATGGAGACTCCCAGTAACACATGGAGACTCCCAGTAAGACATGGAGACTCCCAGTAAGACACGGAGACTCCCAGTAAGACACGGAGACTCCCAGTAAGACACGGAGACTCCCAGTAAGACACGGAGACTCCCAGTAAGACACGGAGACTCCCAGTAAGACACGGAGACTCCCAGTAAGACACGGAGACTCCCAGTAAGACACGGAGACTCCCAGTAAGACACGGAGACTCCCAGTAAGACACGGAGACTCCCAGTAAGACACGGAGACTCCCAGTAAGACACGGAGACTCCCAGTAAGACATGGAGACTCCCAGTAAGACATGGAGACTCCCTGTAAGACATGGAGACTCCCAGTAACACATGGAGACTCCCAGTAAGACATGGAGACTCCCAGTAACACATGGAGACTCCCAGTAACACATGGAGACTCCCAGTAAGACACGGAGACTCCCAGTAACACACGGAGACTCCCAGTAACACACGGAGACCCCAGTAACACACGGAGACTCCCAGTAACACACGGAGACTCCCAGTAACACACGGAGACTCCCAGTAACACACGGAGACTCCCAGTAACACACGGAGACTCCCAGTAACACACGGAGACTCCCAGTAACACACGGAGACTCCCAGTAAGACATGTGGCTGACATGGAAACTCCTTTTAATAATGACAAGTCAAATAATAGTAAATCCATGATATATAATGTTCGAATATTATGTTTTTACCCAAAATAAAGTTCAGGTCAATTCAAAAATAGGAAATAATTTAATGTAAATAAATATGTATGTTAATGCAGATACATAATTATTTATAGCATATTGTATATCATAATTATATATTAAATATATAACAATTATGAATATTGCAATGGCATTTATAGTTCATAATTAAGTAGTTTTTGTGTAATTCCAGCCAGTGTGTTCAAGTGACCGTGGTCACATTATGACTGTGATGATTAGTGTCACAGCCTGTTATAGCCTGTCACAGCCAGTCATAGGCTGTCACAGGCTGTCTTTGTGTTGCTCTCATTGTCAGTGCTGTGAGTACAGTTAACAGCTACAGCACTGTAGCATTACATCACCCTGTGTTGTTACACCTGTGCCTCAGTGTATTGTAACATTAATAGAAACCTAATACTGCCATTCATACTTCTACTTTTTGAAATATTACAATGTAATTAACTCATCGAATACACAGAGGACATAGGGATTAATGAACACACGGTGACACCAGCAAATTAGTTATTGATTTTTTACGCTTTTTTTATGCAGACATACGTTTTCCTTAACGACCATAGCTGAGTGACTACGTATGTGACAGTATGTGACAGTGCGAACATGTAGCTTGTTCACAAGGTGGAGTCTGTGGGTAGGTGTGGTCAATTAATATCCATTCACTATGAAGTATGCATTTCCAATACGCGCCGTTTACTATACCAGCGCCGGCCACATGAATAATGCAGCCCTTGTCACAAGAGTTCGGCCTGCTTCAAAGACCTGTATCCCCCCGATATCCCTGCCAGTCTCACAAGACAGGCTAAATAGCCAGTGTGGATGGATTCACCGGCAGTGGACTGAACACGGTGCCATGTACGAGTGACCCGGGGTAACCATTTACCAACCGCACCTGTTTCGACCAGCAGCTCAGTCGTGCCAACGCGACGATTTCGGCTCATTAATTAAATCGTGTAAACCTCATTAGGCCATCCATGCGCGTAAAGTAAAGTCCGCGGGATCTAGTGTGCAGCATCGACGCGTCGTTCGGTTGAGATACCGTGCCAGGTTGTCGTGTGGCTATGGTTGGGCCTGTCAATCACTCGGTTGGTGTCGAGGCGACGGTTAATCCAAACGACATCGTAAGTGGATGTATCCGAGACACGAGTGAAAACAGCGTCGAATCTCGAGATGTCGCAATCAAAGGCAGCCGTACAACTGTTGCTTGATTCCGTTAATTCATAATGTCGACGTCGTCGCTATAAGACACCGCGGCAGTCGGCGCAGTGTGTTAGACGGGGAGGCGGCGTGGTGCAGCAAGTGTCAAGTTGTCCGCCATGCTATGGCAACGCTGGATGATAGACCTGGCCTGCCCAGGCCGTCCTCACTACACCAGTCACAAACGTTCCCGCAGCGTGAGCCGTATTAATCATAAAGCTGAGTAAAAAGCTTCATTTGCTTCGCTGTAGCGTGCAGTGTGCGTTCTGCAGTGTGCGTTCTGCAGTGTACGTTCTGCTGTGTGCGTTCGGATGTCGACTGGTGACTGAGTCTTCACAGCACGCGGGTGATTCCACTTGCTGTTTGATGTGACGTCTGATGTCGTGTTTACGCAGAGATGTCATGTGTGACGTTGGCGTTAACGGATTCTACACAGGGTGATATCGTTTCGACCGGTGTTTGATTCATTGATTGGTGGACATGACATGAGTGATTGGAGTCGATGCACAACACAAACACACACAAACACACACGTACAGAAGGTGTGTTGTGGATGCAGGTTTTGTTTCATTTGTGGTAAACGCGACACATCCGTGGTTGCTCACCTGCCGATTCTTTATTGCATGGCGGAGCCTCGTTCTCATGTGGACCGATGCCAGTGCCATCTGGTGACACATCTTGGCAACCTGCGTTTGCTGTAACGCTGCTGACGTTGCAATGCAGTATGGGTAAGTCATACAGCCTGCTGTGCCCGGGAGCTATTCCCACCTTCCTTGTGCCCGGGATGGGTTTCCCTGGTCGCCCCGTGCCTCCGCGGAAGCCACCACCTCACCCGGTGGGAAACGGAGATCTGAGAACTTCGCGGCGGGTGCTGCTTCGGATACTCGAGCACGACTCAGATACGAGCAGCGACGAATCGGAACTGCCACCAGGTGGTGGCACCAGTTTGAGCGACGTGGAAGGAGTCGGCGTCATTCCGAGTGAACCGGTAGAAAGCGTGTGGCACCAGATGAAATTTGCGTCATCCGAGCACGATCGGGTTAGGACACCCTCGCCAGATGGCGACACTGAGGAGACGGATGTGGGTGCGGTAGATGTCACTCCGAATGAGCCTGCGGTAGAATGGCGGCGTGTGACATTTCAGTTGATGAGTCGGGCGCATTTTGGAATTACTCGGAAAACTGAATCTGATGGAAATGTGCCGGGTTCGGAACATAACTGTCCCAGGGTTAGGGAGAGTAACCCTGAGGAAACAGATGCGTTGGAATCAGCATCGGGGGTTGATGGCACCAGGCAGGGGGTCATCGCCCCCGTACCCAATGGGGTGGTCAAGGATAGCGGAGAAGATGACCAGCACTCAGACAAAGTAAGTGGACAGTGGGTGTGGATGGCTGGAGGCTACGTCATGGTTGTGTTTATTCACTCACACACTCTGGAGTTTGTATGACTTACATTGAGAGGCTTCATGGTGTGTAAGTGACAATATATATATATATATATATATATATATATATATATATATATATATATATATATATATAATATAAATATATATATATATATATATATATAAAAGCACACACGCACACACGCACACACGCACACAACAGTACAATACAGCTATAGTTTATTATCCATCAAGAGGGAATCAATATCCTTATGAGGACATATGTCCATCACGAGTTATATAATTACGAGTTCTCCGAGCATGTATTTTTATAGAAAATGTGTGTGGCTTAAAATGGCAGTATTGTTGATGGACCAGACAAGAGACGCCACACATTACACCCACCATGTACACAGCCATTAGACTGACACATATTTGCTTGACCGCCACTGGTCTAAGTGTAATGTCTGCCAGTAGCATGTGGTGGAATGCTCCACTCGTTAACGTGGCGTATTAATGATCAGGAACAAGATGACTGCGGCGTTCTCGCGGTGCGTGCGCCATGGAGGGCAAGGGGTTAACGCTAATTGACATAATCAGAGATGTCCGCCTCTGGCCGAGTTGGGTCCATTTCAGCCGGTGACATTATTTAATGAAGTCTCTTCCGTTTCGGAATTATATTTCGTGCTTTCACCGGGAGCTGAGGCGTTCTCCGTTCGCTGCCGAATGAGATTTCACTTGTTGCCATTTGTCGCGCCACTGTGAAATAATTACTAAAATTGCCCGTGGCTGGAGCAAATTCGCTGCAGTTCATGATTATTTGGCGACTGTGTAATTCTGCTGTGACTGACATTAAGCCTCGCGGGAAGCAAGACAGATGCATTTGCTTTGCCTCCACGAGAAATCACTTGAAATATGTTTTTCGATACTAGTTTTTATGTATTTATGGTGGTGGATTGGGAAACGAGATTTACAGTTCATTAAATTCTATGGTGTTTAACTGTTATTTATGGTTCGTTAAATTCACCAGAGGCGTTTAACTGACTGACAGATGTGTAGTGAATTAGGACAAAAGGTACACATATAATTCTGAAGATGTTAGCGCTATTTAAAATTCCCTCTATGACTGTTTCAACTTATCACGGACACAGTCACATTCTTTTTGTAGTGTTTTGTGAATGTGTACAACCAGTTTGAA
The DNA here is from genome assembly GCA_025642075.2 of Ridgeia piscesae. NCBI lineage: Eukaryota > Metazoa > Annelida > Polychaeta > Sabellida > Siboglinidae > Ridgeia > Ridgeia piscesae. The sequence goes on from JAODUO010000279.1 coordinate 297,049, forward strand.
AGTCACTGATGGAATTGGTGTTCTCTGGTACATCTGTGAACTTGGAGAGGACTAAAGAGCATAGATTGTGTGTTGTGTGTTGTGTGTTGTGTGTTGTGTGTTGTGTGTTGTGTTGTGTTGTGTGTTGTGTCTTTTGTGTAAGACTTCAGGTGTATTTAGACAGGATCTGATGAATAGTTCTGTTTCCAGTGATTCAGTCATCAAAACAAAATCACAACTTTGTAGAAATGAACTAGCACATCACAGAGTGTGTCAGATCATTTTAGTGTTTGTGATTTTGGTGAGCTTAAAACAAGCAAAACATTTATTTAACTGGCAATTAAGTATCGAGTGTTGTACGCGAAGTGAATGGCAGACATATATGGGACGACCTTTTTGTAAATATTCTTATGTAATGGGAATGACATATAGGTTATGACTCAACTTGGTGGACGTGCGATACAGTTTAATCTAGCCTGATGCAGTTCAGCTTGTTGGCGTTGCTATCAGACCATATGAATATTTTATGTTTACAGAATTTATTGCACCATCTTTCCACGCTGAGCATTCATCTAGGTTAGGCTTGGTTAGTTTCCACTGCATGTGTGTGTGACTATGTGTGCGGTGGAGCATGACTGAGCACTCTCGATCGAATCAAATGCTCTTGCCAAAACAACCAATCACTGCTATCCAGTTTACATTCAAAGATTATTTTCAGGATTGAATTTTAACTTATTTCCTCCACCAGAAGATACTGGCAGTGTTGGCTGATTTGTAAAAAGAACTGTTGGTGTTATCATGAGCAAATTGTTAAATTATTTTTGACAAGATCTGGCCAAAATTAATAAAACAAAACTAATTGCTTAATTTGTAATGCATTATAATTTATATAAGAAATGGGGTAATGAACATGGAAATGTTATGTGAATATCTACCACAAGAATTATTTCCTCTTTGTGGGACTATTAAAGGTTATTGTATTGTATTGAACGATGAAAGGAATACCCCCAAATGATTCTTACGGTTTATGGGACCTGTTGTTTACTTCTCAAAGGAACCTTTCTAATAAATAAAGTTGATTCATTCAATGGTCGTCTATAATCTTATTATGACCAATGCCGCAAGAAGATTCTTGATATTCGAGCAAGCAGCTTGTATACAACTTACATACACAGACGACATGCAGGGTTGAACAATAACGTATTCATAGTGCCGCCCACATTAATTTCCCACAAGGTAGAAGATACAGAAATGATCTTTGGACTGAGTGCCACAATGGATTCAATATCATCTGTAGCCGAAGTGAGCCTCTGAGATAATCAGTCAGCTCCTGCTGCCAAAATATGGGTCACATTTCATTTGCATGGTCATCCCCTGTGGCTACATGCTAATTTGTATTGTAATCAGGAAACGTACTCGCGGGAGTGGAAATGTTTATTTTATTTGCGCTGTGAAGTCAAGATAGCACCCGTGTGACACAGAATAATTCAGTTTGACGAGGGAAGGCATTCGAAGGTTCACCGGACGAAAACGCAGGGCACTCGTTATTTCCATAACCCTGGCCGGACTTTTTATTGGAGCCTGGTTAATCTGCTCGAGGGATGAAAGGAATGTTTGTTGTAATCCCTTCAGCGGATTATCTGCTTCTCAAAGCCATATGGATATGACATTTCGGAGTTAAACTATACTGCTGTTGTTATTGGAGCGTTTCAGCAATTGTCATATGTATGCTCTGTTGGTCTATGATTCAGTGTAGCGTGATACTGTCATTTTACTTTGTTTTGCTTAACCGACTGATCCTTGAATGCAACCGTGTATATATGAGGGGGGTATTTAGGGTCTTTGGAAACTACCCCTCAAGGTTGGGGGCATTTTATTACGCATCTGCAAGGTTACGTAAGATTCAATTGTAAAAACAATTTCGAATGGTTTATAGATACCTATTAATTATTCAGACAGGATCGCAGGAAGCACTTGTAATGCTACCTCATGACATGGGAGAGTTACGCTGACATTTGGCCGTGTGGATGAAGTCGCTTGCTGCGTGCCGTTGGGCCCAGTGAGACTCTGCTAATTGCAGTCTAGTTAACTCAATCAGCGTGACTGCCTGTGTAGTCATTCCATCATGCACACTTGTCTCATCGCTGCGTCTCAAACACTTCCATCCATCCCTGTCTGTACCCAGAGAGTTTCTGTTGTACAAACATGATATATATAATACACTGCAGTACAATGCAGTATAATACAGTACAATACAGTACAATATAGTACAATGCTATACAATACAGTACAATGTAGTACAATATAGTACAATACAGTACAATATAATACAATACAATACAGTACAATACAGTATAATGTAGTACAATATAGTACAATACAGTACAATACAATACAATACAGTATAATGTAGTACAATATAGTACAATACAGTACAATATAGTACAATACAGTACAATACAATACAACACAGTACAATACAATACAATACAGTACAATACAGTATAATGTAGTACAATATAGTACAATGCAGTACAATACAGTGCAATGCAGTACAATATCTGCAATGCAATACAATACGGTATTGTACTGACAACACAGTACAATACAATACAACACAGTACATTACAGTACAATGCAGTACGATATAGTACAATACAGTACAATACAATACCACACAGTACAATGCAATACAGTACAGTACATACAGTACAGTACAGTACAGTACAGTACAGTACAGTACAGTACAGTACAGTACAGTACAGTACAGTACAGTACAGTACAGTACAATAACATTTTATTATCCCAAAAGGGAAATTAATTTGCAGTGCTCATAAAATACATCAATAAAATATGTGACAAAAAAGAAATATAATTACATGTAAATGCATTATTAAACCAGCACCTAAACCTTAATGGTGATAACATAAAATGCTTAATCTTTATTATAATAACTATAATTGCGGCACACAACACACATAATGAATGTAATATATCATCGTAATAGTTATTTCATCAAGCCCAAACAAATTGAAATTGTGTTCACGTCTAACAGTTATTTCATCAACTGAGTACAAATGCAGTTTTGTTCATCAAACGTTGCCTGTCCTTCAAGTCAGGTAATGTCACTTTTGTAACTTTGACTGTGGAGGAAATAAAACAATTCATTTACATTGATTGTAGAATATGTCAATTGTTTTAGACTATCTAGTGATCTGTAAACTCACAAACCGGGATTTATTTGATCTGAAAACTAGCTATTCCCAAATATTTTTAATGACAACTAAAACAAGCAATCAAGAACAGTGGGTTAATTGCAGTGTCAACTAAAACAAAGGATTCTTAATGTCTCTGGCAGAGCAGTGCTTATGAATGCATCAACTTTCAATTTTCCAGTTTTTTCATCTGAGTAATGAGCACATTTTTCTAACTCGTATGAAGGAATGTTGTCTTGATTGCGTCATCGTCAAAGTTTTGGTCTGATTCACATTGACACATAATGCAATTATAGAACTTAACGATGCCGATTCGTCATTCGTTTACAAACTCATTATCGTTATATCAACATGTCAGATTTTGTCAGCTTCATTCACAAAAAGTGTGAGCTGACCTTCTCTCTGCCGTGTGCGTGCGTGTGTGCGTGCGTGCGTGCGTGCGTGTGCTGTCCGTGTGAATGTTGTAATTAATGACCTGTTCAGACCATAGGGAGGGAGGTTAGAGGAGGTAGGTGTCTGCCACAGTGTGTGGGTGGCAGAGTGAAGTTGATGTTTCCCCTGGTACGCTGCAGGGTTCACATTTAGTGTGATTCATGATGTCCACCGACACCATATTGCCGGAGTTTTAAATAAAAATGACTAATATGCAGCTCATCACGTAATGTCACACATACATCTACTGTCAGAATTGGCAGTTTTGCGTGATAGTAATCAACTCCGTACTTTGTTATTTTATTGCCAAGTGTGACATTTTGCATTTTGTATATCAGGCTATAAAACAAATAAATAGTAAAAAAGAAAATACGTTTGAGGATTATGATGGTTATGACCATAATATGTGCATGCATACATAGATGTATGTACACATAAACTACACATACACAAACATACACACTCACACTCACACACACGCACGCATGCACGCGCACGCACGCACGCACGCACGCACGCACACACACACTCATTAACCCACACACCACGCACGCACGCACGCACGCACCACTCACTCACTCACTCACTCACTCACTCACTCACTCACTCACTCACACACACATTCTTCTGTTAAACATGTTTTGTATGTAACATTTTATATACGTTTATGGCACATCTGGGTCAGCCGATGTTGTTGAGTTTGATGGTTTGACCTGTGTTTGATGAGAGTAAGACTTTAGCGAGGTCTGAATACACAAGGCAAATAGTGGCGTCATCATTGATTGTGTGACGCCAACAGGCAATGTCGTGAACAGATCAAAGAGACTCCATTACCAATACATGACAGTAATGTCAAGTGCTGACTGTCATTGATAAAGGAAATGTCAGCAGGCAGGCGGTGCATGTTTTGTGTCACCATGAAAGAAACAAATGACAAGTGTTTTCGGTCAATGGGTAACAAAAGTCGATTCGTTTCTGGCACATTGGTGACGTGTTGATGATGTGTTGATGAGATGTCTATGAAATGTCACTGGTCTGATGTACACTGGTAGTACAGCAGGTGCTAAATGAGTGTTGGTACGTGCGACAATGCATCGAATCCAGTCATCCAGGTTGTAAGATGTAGCCAATCAGAATGCATCATTATATTGCACTCACATTTAGCGAGTTTCCTGCTTACGAATCGGGACTAAAAACGAAATAAGGAGATTCTTTGGTATTAGCACCGACACACGTTCTTTGCTTCTTGAACATAAAAAGAAGTATTATTAAGAAATAATGAGGTTTCCTGCAGTTAACATGCACGCCCTGGTTGGGATTAAGACAGCTTATATTCACAATCCCTTTAAAGTGAAACACATTATCACATCCGTGAGAATTTTCCGACATAAAAATGTGTTTTTACTCATTGTTGTGTGTAACATCAACAGCTCATGTCTCTACACTTCATCTACTAATGCCACTTAACAGAGGTGATGTGTCAACAAGTCTAAGTATCCACAACTTCATTGTCAGCCTCGCATAGTTAAAGTTTTTGCAGAACTTTTTGCGTCAATACTTTGCAGTGATTGGACAAGATGTGTTCTGCTTCTGACCAATCATGGGATTGATTCGCTGGTATAGACAAAGCTTCTCATTGATCAATCAAAGAAGACGTAACACTCTGGCTGCGATGGTGATTTAACGTTTGAGGAAATGCAATCCATCATGTGGGTGAACGCCAGTCATAATCTGACTCGCTGGTGTCCCTCCAATCATTCTTTTTTGGTCGTTTCTTGATTAACTGCGCCAGAAGGTGGAGAATGGCAATCACTTAGAGCAGTGAGCCGCTTGAGAGGAGCTGGCAGTCTGTCTGTCCACTGAGTCAGCAGTCCGTCCGTCCGTCCGTCCGTCCGTCCGTCCGTCCGTCCGTCCGTCCGTCCGTCCGTCCGTCCGTCCGTCCGTCCCGTCCGTCCGTCCGTCCGTCCGTCCGTCGTCCGTCCGTCCGTCCGTCCGTCCGTCCGTCCGTCCGTCCGTCCGTCCGTCCGTCCGTCCGTCCGTCCATCTGCTGGTCACACTTCATACACAAGCTGTGTGGTGCTGCTTACAGCAGTAGCTGTGGCTGTTGATAGTGGTGCATTGGCAGCTGTGGTTCTTCACAGTAGAACAGCACCAGCAGCAATTGCTGTGGCTGTAGTGGTGCTGTAGCTGTGGCTGTGGCTGTAGTGGTGCTGTAGCTGTGGCTGTAGTGGTGCTGTAGCTGTGGCTGTAGTGGTGCTGTAGCTGTGGCTGTAGTGGTGCTGTAGCTGTGGCTGTAGTGGTGCTGTAGCTGTGGCTGTAGTGGTGCTGTAGCTGTGGCTGTAGTGGTGCTGTAGCTGTGGCTGTAGTGGTGCTGTAGCTGTGTCAAATTTGTGTTTGCATGTACAGTAGGTATGCAGCTATATAACAGCTGTGGCAGTTCCAGCAGCAGCTGACTGTAGACAGCAGTGGTAGCAGATGTCATGATGTTTGGCTGTGTCCACCAAACATTGATTTTACTGCCCAGTCTGTTGGCTGTGTCCATGGCAGACACTGTAAACATCCCCAGGCTGACATTAGGCCAGACCACAGCATCCCATTAGTCGAGTACTCCCAGGTCTCACAGCCCTGTCCCAGCCCAGCCCACTGGGACACAGCCCTACTGAAGCTCCCAGCCAGTGGTCATCAAGTGGGCCCATGGCTGGCTCACTCCAATGGCCAGTCAGGAGGAGTCATGGGTTTATTTCCTCTGGGCTGTTCTCGGTGTATTAGCTGGTGATGTGTCTGGTGTGAGCAGCACAAAGTCCTGCTCACTCTGTTGTGGTCATCATCATGGGCAGCTGTAGTTTCCCCTCAGGCTTCCTACAGTTTCCCTGTAGTGATACCATCAGTTAGTGGGTATTCTGTGGACAAGCCCTGCCCTTGTCCACTTTCATTCAGTCACATTTGTTTACTCTTTAATAACGATCACACAGTTATAAGCCTTATTTATTCAATGCTTGTACACAGATAAAAACAATACAAGATGTGTCAACACATCACAAAGTGTCCTGTGTCCAGCAGCCAGCATATATATATATATATATATATATATATATATATATATATATATATATATATATATATATATATATATATATATACACCTGCACGTTGTTTGTCACCTGCAAAGAACCTGAGATCACATAACAAGAGACCAGTGCTGGGTGTTTTTATCAAGTGTTTTCAACCAGACAATTTCTCTGGTTTAATGTACGTACTATGCCAGCAGTGAAAATGGTGGAAACAGTTTGGTTTATAACCCAGATGTCATCAATGTCAACTGATGTATATCACTAGTGTCAATTGCTGTGACATGTTGCCTTTGGTATGTCACTAGTGTCAGCTGCTGTGACATGTTGTGTTATTGGTATGTGACTAGTGTCAACTGCTGTGACATGTTGTGTTCTTGATATGTCACTAGAATAAACTGCAGTGACATGTTGTGTTCTTGGTATGTCACTAGTGTCAACTGCTGTGACATGTTGTGTTCTTGGTATGTCACTAGTGTCAACTGCTGTGACATGTTGTGTTCTTGGTATGTCACTAGTGTCAACTGCTGTGACATGTTGTGTTCTTGGTATGTCACTAGTGTCAACTGCTGTGACACGTTGTGTTCTTGATATGTCACTAGAGTGACATGTTGACTCCTGGGATGTCACTAGTGTCAAGTGTGGTGACATGTTGACATCTGTGTCCCACATGTCCCATCAGTCACTGAGTGTACACTGCTGGGGCCGTGAGCTTGTTGATGCAGATTAATATCATTCATCAGGACGAATCAGTTATGGATTATGTGCTCTACTGATCAGTTAATCCCACATCAGATTAATCAGCCAGAAGCAACAGACGTTGCCTGTCGTTTATCGTTTCCAAAACCATTGAAAATATTTGCAATCATTTTGTTTAAATTTTCACATCACATTGAACAGTGATTGCTCTGACCTTGTGTGGGAAATGCATATGAATGCCCCTCAAGTTTACCCCAGGCTGGTGGCTGATTTTGAAATGTTCTATAGAGTAGCGACCCAGACAGGCAGGCAGGCAGGCAGGCAGGCAGGCAGGCAGGCAGGCAGGCAGGCAGGCAGGCAGGCAGGCAGGCAGGCAGGCAGGCAGGCAGGCAGGCAGGCAGGCAGGCAGGCAGGCAGGCAGGCAGGCAGGCAGGCAGGCAGGCAGGCAGGCAGGCAGGCAGGCAGGCAGGCAGGCAGGCAGGCAGGCAGGCAGGCAGGCAGGCAGGCAGGCAGGCAGGCAGGCAGGCAGGCAGGCTACAAATGTACATATTAATATACTTAACACATATATGTAAAGGTCAAAGAGACTCCCATTAAGATAACATGTTGCTAACCTGAGAACACCCTTTTAATAATAACAAATCAAAAATAGAAAATACAAATAGTAAACACAATTGAATATCGATAAAGAAGTATGTGAAAGTGTGAAACCTTGTAGACTAATGTATATAAAGAAGTACATGTAAATTGCAGATAGATAACATTACACAGCATATTGTGTACATTATAATAATTCTGGAGACAAATGCAGGCGTGTGAGTGGTCAGTCTCTTTTAGTTGTCAACAAGTGTCCCGAGTCAAAGCAGAAGTACATAAACCATTTACTTGACCCCGGTGACTTATGTCCCATGCGGAAGTGCTCGCAAACATTTCACATGTCTAACGCAATTGTCAGTGTCATAAGGGATTCTGTCCGTACGTAATAATGGCCTCCAACTCACCACTGGCCTGGGTCGAACACAGGACAGACGTGTAAATTATCAGGTTCTGGAACAAAAATCCGTGGAGAATTGTCAGCAGTTAGGGGCAGCAGTCAAGGGTTGTGTTGAAGTGCACCTGTGAGAGTGGCGTGCATATTGCAGGGGTACAGGGAGGGACTGCTTGTCTGTGCTAGGGGTCTCCTAGTTTCCCTGTTCAGTTCAGTTTGCTAGGCACCCATTTGTTAGTCGGATTCGTCAACTTAGTTGGAATCCCGAGTGTGTTATCTTTACATGCTAACTTTCTGTCTGTTGACATTAAATTTGTCGGGTGATGTTTCGTCAAGATAATGCGTTGTATATGACATTAATTGTCGTGGGAATATGGAGGCAGTCGGGGACATTTTCACTATTGTGTGTACATAGACTTACTTAGACATTCACACTTTTCTTTACAAAATAACAGACCCAGACTTGCATTTAAATAGTAATAGTTGGAAGTAACTTGCTCTATTCAGGTCCTTGCATCCATCCCCATGTTTTCATCCCAATATGGTCTGTCGTCAAGTTAGTCCTGGTCCATCTTGACATGGTCTGCCATCAACTTGGTGTCCATCTTAACATGGTGTGTCATCACCTTTGTCTTGGCGTCCACACTGACATGTCCTGTCATCAGCCTAGTCTCCATTGTGACAAGGTCTGTCATCAACTTGGTTTTGGCCCACCTCACACGGTCTCTTATTAGAAACTATTCTTCGGCAATCTGTGATTCACATATTGAATTCCATCTGTGACATTCATCGTCTCAGGAATGACGCGTCATGAATGCCACGTTGGAGCAGTCTAAATGGTGGTGACATTGACACTGTCATTGGCCCAGCAGGCAGTTGACTGCTTGAGAGCACTTCATCCAGTGGGAATAGACACTGGGCTATTTGTGGGCCCGGGCTAAAAGCACTACATCATCAGTGTCTCAGCCCTTGTCATAGTGCTGTCTGACTGTGTGCACTACCCCTGGGTACTTGTTGGACTGCCCATCTTGACATAGTGCCGTCTGACAGTGCACTACTTGTTGGACTGCCCATCTTGACATAGTGCGTCTGACATGCACTACTTGTTGGGCTGCCCATCTTGACATAGTGCCGTCTGACAGTGCACTACTTGTTGGGCTGCCCATCTTGTCATAGTGACGTCTGACAGTGCACTACTTGTTGGGCTGCCCATCTTGTCATAGTGCCGTCTGACAGTGCACTACTTGTTGGGCTGCCCATCTTGACATAGTGCCGTCTGACAGTGCACTACTTGTTGGGCTGCCCATCTTGTCATAGTGCCGTCTGACAGTGCACTACTTGTTGGGCTGTCCATCTTGACATAGTGCCGTCTGACAGTGCACTACTTGTTGGGCTGCCCATCTTGTCATAGTGCCGTCTGACAGTGCACTACTTGTTGGGCTGCCCATCTTGTCATAGTGCCGTCTGACAGTGCACTACTTGTTGGGCTGCCCATCTTGTCATAGTGACGTCTGACAGTGCACTACTTGTTGGACTGCCCATCTTGACATAGTGACGTCTGACAGTGCACTACTTGTTGGGCTGCCCATCTTGTCATAGTGCCGTCTGACAGTGCACTACTTGTTGGGCTGCCCATCTTGTCATAGTGACGTCTGACAGTGCACTACTTGTTGAGCTGCCCATTTTGTCATAGTGACATCTGACAGTGCACTACTTGTCGGGCTGCCCATCTTGTCATAATGCCATCTGAGAGTGCACTACTTGTCGGGCTGCCCATCTTGTCATAGTGCCGTCTGAGAATGTGCACTACTTGTCGGGCTGCCCATCTTATCATAGTGCCATCTGAGAGTGTGCACTACTTGTCGGGCTGCCCATCTTGTCATAGTGCCGTCTGAGAGTGTGCACTACTTGTTGGGCTGCCCATCTTGTCATAGTGCCGTCTGAGAGTGTGCACTACTTGTTGGGCTGCCCATCTTGTCATAGTGCCGTCTGAGAGTGTGCACTACTTGTTGGGCTGCCCATCTTGTCATAGTGCCGTCTGAGAGTGTGCACTACTTGTCGGGCTGCCCATCTTGTCATAGTGCCGTCTGAGAGTGTGCACTACTTGTTGGGCTGCCCATCTTGTCATAGTGCCGTCTGACTGTGTTGTTGTTTTGTAATCCTGGTGTGCCTGTGTCTCTATATTACCTGATAAGAGTAAACAACCACTGTTTGACTGTATCACGCTGTGACAAAAATGACATGGCTTTTGATCAAACGTAATTTTATATCACATTTTGCTGTAAACATTTTATCTTCCACTGCCTTTCTCGCAAGTTTCAAATTCTAAGTAGATTCCAATGTGATTTACAAATTGTGGGGATAACGAGCAGACGTAACCAATAAAATAACTACGTTGGGTTTCACCCTGAAACCTTCGATGGTTCACGAGACCTGCCGTGTCGAGTCCCAAATCCTCTTACGCCAATGTGGACACAGTGGTAATTAAATAAATCATAATAAATTATTAGAGCGTAAGGTGGCGATCAATAGCATTACGATTCTGCACCTCACACGGCGAGCAAATTAGGAACATAATTAAGTGTGCTGAGGCATAAACATTGTACCCTTGGTCCGTGATTCTCTAGCAAGAACACACTGTGGACGTATCGGTGGTGATCTGCTGATTTTTAATTACGGAGGGTTGCATAAGTTCACACAGCTGGTTTTAGTAATTTTTTTCGTTTCACCTATGCCCCTCTAAATTGTGGTGTAAGTTCACATAGCTGTTATTACAGTAGGTAAGTTTTATCTCCTCTCCAAATTGTGTTATGGGCCTCGTGATTGTTCTGATTAAAAATTGCAGTTAGTGTAAATTGGTATTAAAATGTGTTTTATTCACTAGGTATTCACTTCAATGGCAACTTATCACCCACACAATGCGCTGTGATGATCTTAGTTTTATTATATAATATATATATATATATATATACATATATATATATATATATATATATATATATATATATATATATATATATATATATATATATATACATATAATATATATATTATATATATAAAATTATATATATATATATTTTATATATATATATATATAAATATATATATATATATATATATATATATATATATATATATATATATATATATATATATATATATATATATATATATATATATATATATATATATATATATATATATATATTACATATTTTTGGGGCATGGTGACTTAATACTAATGTGGACTATGTGTTCATCCGACACTGTCTCAGAATGTCAAGATTGATACTTTAGAAGTAAGACCCACTTATTTCACCTCAGACCTCTACGTACTCTTGCGTGAAACTTCCACGTACATTTATGGGAGTCTCAAAGTGTGCACAATTTAAAACATGTTTTGTATAGACTCAAAGTATTGCCAGTTTATTGTGGAGGATGGAAAGGTTTTGAGCATCAACAATGTTATGTTGACATTGGTGTACATATTCCACATCCACCCTGACAATACCACAGTTCACTCTTGTGTACTGTGTTTTTAGGAGTGTCCCTAAATGTGTCCACCCAACCTTTCACATGGTTAATGTTGTCTCCATCGCAGAATTCACTGTGTCTTCCACTTTCTGCTGCCATGCAGTCCAGTCAGCTCAAAGCTTTGTTATTATCATCAGTTGCCAGAACAAACATCAACAGTGTTTAGCAGGGGAAATAAATGGATCGATGCAAAACACAGTATCATGTGACTGAAGATGAATCGAGGTGTAATGACGACTGTTCTGGCAGCATTTGCTGTTGTACATTAGGATATGTTGGCATTTATTTGTTGATTAATTCATGCGCCTGTAATTAATGTCGTCTAACACCATGCCATGTAGTGTCAGTGTTATCCCACTGACATATCAGTAAACACTTCCTGGGGTCATTGTCTGTTCAAGGTGCAGGTTTGGCCGTAGCGTCTGGCAATAACATGCAGCCTGGCATCATCCGCCCAGCCATTTTCTCATTTAGAGTCGGTTAATTGGAAAGCCGAAGGCATTAACTATTCCTCTTTACTTGATGGAGCGGAAATAAAAACCTGATATCCTGTAGCGTTTTATCAGCAACAATGAAGAGTTTTTCAAACCGCTTCGTCATGATCACAGACCGCGCACCACTGAGTGGTGGGGATTGACGACAATAAGGTTCTTCTTTATCATTTCTATTTAGTGGTTGATACGTTTCTGCTACGGCTTAGGAATTAAATAGCATATGTTAATGAATTATAGCTATCACACCATTTAACATGGGAAACAAATACTACGCGTGATGTGACACAAGAAAGTCCCGTGAAGTTTTTCTTTTGTTGATTTGTAACTAGGACAAAGTACAGTTTTGTTAGTGTATGGTCAATCCACCAGGGTAAATGCAGCCATTGATCGATGGAGATGACCCAATTTAAGTCAGTGTGACAAGGGTGTGCTGGAGTGTGGTCATGGCAGATCAATCTAACACTACATGTGAGCTCCGTGACAGACTCTCTGTCTCCGTCTCCGTCTCCGTCTCCGTCTAGGACCGTCTCCGTCTCCGTCTCCGTCTTAGGACCGTCTCCGTCTCCGTCTCCGTCTCCACCATTAGACACATCCCCCACCAACACAGGCCCCATGTCTCTGTCCACCCACCCCTGGCCTCATTACTCAGTAGCAGCTGAACAGGAAGTACCGCCGCCTCCATTGCAGATGGAGTTTACGCTCACTTTCATTGGATGATTTATTCGTTCACCGATAACTGTCAAAGAAACTTCACGTGTCACAAAATTGGCTCGTTTTATTTTGTCGTCGGATGGTGAATTTGTGAAATTGCAAGTACATCTAATGACGCTGTGGGAATGGGTGTTGTTTGTAGTCAACCAAAACGCTGTGCACTATGTTGTTGCATATTACTACTCAGATTGAAAAAGAGGCTGGTCAACAAGTGATCAGTGATTTTAGGTATTTCGATTATGTACAAGTTGTGACGGTGGATATACTGCATATTTGCAAACATCTTAAATATTTACACCCAATTGTTTGTGTGCCAGGAAACTGCTTCCCCCCATACGGACAAACCCTAAATGCTATTGATCCACAAGACTGGCCCTGGCCACCCACACACACAAGGAGATACCAGACTAAGGCAGCCATATTCACACAATTCCCTGAGTAATATTGCCGCGATGAAACAGTACATGTTACTGAGACTTGCATTGCGCCACAATTAATAATTGAACTAGTGTGTGTGCGCGTGTGCTTGTTTGTGTGCGTGTGTGTGGGTGACTCATTTTGATGAAGTGTGTAGTTGAGCACAGCAACACTAACACAGCAGCCGGTTGTGTGTGTCACTTGTACACGCAAACAAACGTGTCACTTTCACGTTAATTATTAAAAGTAATTGCTAGTTGAATACCACATGTTTTCCCAGTTACTCTGTCAAGCCTTACAGTTTCTGTATGTCAAAGCTACATATGAGACGATAAAAAATGGAGCAATTATCAACTGGATATATAAAAAATAGTCCTGGGAACATGTTTAAAGAATAACATTAATAACCTGCCTACTGTGTCCATGTTTGAAATGTACTGCAGCCATTGTATCCATGTTAACAGGCCCTTCGCCGAAATTGTGATATATTCCAGTTCACCGACTCAACTTCACCCACTGTCAGATTTTCTTTTCTTGTTATACTCATGACAGACGCATATTGGTCATTGTTGGAACATGATGGATATTCAGGAAATGATTAGATGAAGATATATTCACGGTGAAGCTCACAAGATACTCAGGCGTCGAACTACTGTGAACTGCAACAGTCACTTTCTTACTCAGAGTAGCACCATTTTATGATAACACAAACACTGTTTTGACCTCATTTGGAGGAAAATAAAAGTATCTGTTGTAGCCAGCTATCCATTGAGGTTGAAGGTCACAGAATTAGGGCGGGTTACAATGTTGATGAAATGTCCCTGCACCAACTGGTCATTTACTATACAATTAATTCAAAATTAAAATTTAAAAAACCTGGACGTAAATGACGTAATTATAGCAACTGCACTATTTATGGTACCTCGCATGTTGCATTTGTTGATTTGATGTAGTGAAAGTGCCCTTAGAATGTCACGGTTTGCGTGGTTTGTTGCAGTGTTGTATGGTGATGTCTCTCGCGTGTGACGTGAGTGTGTTTTTGTGAGTCTGAACGGTCAGTCCTCGGTCATTCTCAGTCCGTTATCTGGCACTGTTGACTTCTGGGAAGGTTCATACATTTTCGGCATGGAGGCTCTGGAGACACCAGCAAGTGCACACCTGGAGTTGGCCAGCTGCACCCCCTTGACCTAGCCAACTGCACGCCCCGTTCTGCATGTTTGCACGACAGACTTTCACTTTTAGATGGTGTTATGTTGCACAAATCTGGTTCTGGTTGATCAGATCATGTTACTTTCAGTTTCACTTTCACAAAATGTCAGTTCTTGTACCATGTACAGAGCTCTCTGCCACGAGAAGTTCATGTTTCCTGTGGTTGTAATAAATATGTAAATCCGAAGCTGTCGGTTTTCAATCTGGAAAGTATTTATACTAATTGAGGGGAGGGAGAAAGTCTATCTGTATAATTGAGGGGAGGGAGGGAGAGAGTCTGTCTATGTAATTGAGGGGAGGGAGAAAGTCTGTCTGTATAATTGAGGGGAGGGAGGGAGAGAGTCTGTCTGTAGAATTGAGGGGAGGGAGACAGTCTGTCTGCATAATTGAGGAGAGGGTCTGTCTGTCTGTATAATTAAGGGGAGGGAGAGAGAGTCTGTCTGTGTATTTGAGGGGAGGGAGAGAGTCTGTCTGTATAATTGAGGGGAGGGAGAGAGTCTGTCTGTATAATTGAGGGGAGGGAGAGAGTCTGTCTGTATATTTGAGGGGAGGGAGAGAGTCTGTCTGTATAATTGAGGGGAGGGAGAGAGTCTGTCTGTATAATTGAGGGGAGGGAGAGAGTCTGTCTGTATAATTGAGGGGAGGGAGAGAGTCTGTCTGTATAATTGAGGGGCGGGAGAAAGTCTGTCTGTATATTTGAGGGGAGGGAGAGAGTCTGTCTGTATAGTTGAGTGGCGGGGAAAGTGTGTCTGTATATTTGAGGGGAGGGAGAGAGTCTGTCTGTATAATTGAGGGGAGGGAGAGGGTCTGTCTATATAATTTAGGGGAGGGAGAGAGTCTGTTTGTATATTTGAGGGGAGGGAGGGAGTCTGTCTGTATAATTGAGGGGAGGGAGATAGTTTGTCTGTATAATTGAGGAGAGTCTGTCTGTATAATTGAGGGGAGGGTGAGAATCTGTCTGTATAATTGAGG
This sequence comes from Ridgeia piscesae, assembly GCA_025642075.2. Lineage (NCBI taxonomy): Eukaryota > Metazoa > Annelida > Polychaeta > Sabellida > Siboglinidae > Ridgeia > Ridgeia piscesae. The sequence goes on from JAODUO010000279.1 coordinate 312,770, forward strand.
GGAGGGAGAGAGTCTGTCTGTATAATTGAGGGGAGGGAGAGAGTCTGTCTGTATAATTGAGGGGAGGGAGAGAGTCTGTCTGTATAATTGAGGGGAGGGAGAGAGTCTGTCTGTATAATTGAGGGGAGGGAGAGAGTCTGTCCGTATAATTGAGGGGAGGGAGAGAGTCTGTCTGTAAGTAGGTAAATACCAACAGTTGTGACATCTTAATTCTATAGCAGATGGAGGACTGCACTTGTTGGCAGGTTTATGACAGGTTTATGACACATTGCAGTGGTTTAGATCAGTCGTATATGAGGGTTTTGCTCTTGTGTTTGTACTGTTTATAGGAGGTTGCAATGGATGTGTTCATGTGTTTGTGCTGTTTATGGGAGGTTGCAATGCATATGTTCATGTGTTTGTGCTGTTTATGGGAGGTTGCAATGGATGTGTTCATGTGTGTTTGTGCTGTTTATGGGAGGTTGCAATGGATGTGTTCATGTGTTTGTGCTGTTTATGGGAGGTTGCAATGCATGTGTTCATTGTGTTTGTGCTGTTTATGGGAGGTTGCAATGGATGTGTTCATGTGTTTGTGCTGTTTATGGGAGGTTGCAATGCATGTGTTCATGTGTTTGTGCTGTTTATGGGAGGTTGCAATGGATGTGTTCATGTGTTTGTGTTGTTTATGGGAGGTTGCAATGGATGTGTTCATGTGTGTTTGTGCTGTTTATGGGAGGTTTGCAATGGATGTGTTCATGTGTTTGTGCTGTTTATGGGAGGTTGCAATGGATGTGTTCATGTGTTTGTGCTGTTTATGGGAGGTTGCAATGGATGTGTTCATGTGTTTGTGCTGTTTATGGGAGGTTGCAATGGATGTGTTCATGTGTGTTTGTTGGTTGCAGGAGCAGATAGACCCAGGAGACGCGAGGGGGCAGCGCTGGCTGACTGGAAGGTGAGTGTCTCATCTGTGGCGTAGAACATCATAATATCTGACCTCTGACCTGTAGTTGACAGTGTGTCGCTATCACTGTAGAATGTTGACACTGGCGCGTGCATTCCATTGAACCACGTCTCCACACCTGGTCTTAATGTGTCCTGTCAGCCTACATCCATGTGTTCATGATTATGCTGACTTATGGGGGTTGAAGTACAGGTAATTTGAGGGTGTAGTGAAAGGGTGCGTACAAAGGTAAGTTCTTACGTAGCGCAGTATCCAACCCTCATGATTACTCAAAGTGCCTTTACACTTTACTTCCCTGTACAATCAGGCACCATCTCAACTTCTCTGGAAAGCATCCAGCCATATGGTACAATTAATGCGAGAAGGCTGCTCGTACACATATCCACCACTGTCTATAGCCAGATACTCATTTATATAGTGAGTGAACTGAAGCAATGTAGAGTGAACAAACTTGCCAAAGGTTTTAATACCGTAGCACAGGATTTAAACCCAGGCGATAGTGGCAGCCAAGTCCCTGGACTTTTCAATCCAGGCTAGCTGTCCACCTGTAGTCATGACAACCCCTCCCCCCTCTTGTGTCTACTACCCTCCTATCTACTACCATCCTATTTCTACAACCCTCCTATCTACTACCCTCCTATCTACTACCCTCCTATCTACTACCCTCCTATCTACTACCCTCCTATCTACTACCCTCCTATCTACTACCCTCCTATCTACTACCCTCCTATCTACTACCCTCCTATCTACTACCCTCCTATCTATACCCTCCTATCTAATACCCTCCTATCTAATACCCTCCTGTCTACTACCCTCCTGTCAACTACCCTCCTGTCTACTACCCTCCTATCTAATACCCTCCTATACTACCCTCCTATCTACTACCATCCTATCTACTACCCTCCTATCTAATACCCTCCTATCTACTACCCTCCTATCTAATACCCTCCTATCTAATACCCTCCTATCTAATACCCTTTGTAGAGCTCAGTGGCTCAGGGGTAGAACTTCAGACCCTCGACTAAGAGGACCCGGGTTTTAATCCTGTGCTTTGGTGTTGAAAATGTTAAATGTGAATTATGTACGATTACTAAATGTGAGAGATATGCCATGAAAAAGATGCCATTATCAAAAAATTTCCTTTGGTTTTTATTAAGCGTATGTGTACACTTTTGTCTAATTAAATGTTAAGGGTGACGTATCGATCAAACCTTATGAATATATAATTATTTCTCTTAATATGACAGTGTATCCTTGTTTTAGTATTATTTCATAGTTGGCCTGAGATCCAATCAGCGTCTCTACCCTATTCTGGAGTAAGGCCGCCCCGCCCTGGTGGTCACCTCGGCCAATCATAAACCTACCAGGTGGAGTTGAGGGCTGAAAGCACTGCCACTAGGCCTAGTTCAAAGTACTCATCCTGGGCATAAAGTACTTGTCCTTCATCAAGTACTGACCCCAGTCCTGTCAAGTACACAGCCACAACCCCAGCCCCCATTAGGGCAGATACACACATACAAGTGTCTGCTACATACCAGTGCACCATATATCTACCGTGTTCGCCCCAACACGGCCACGCAACACGTCTTTGGCGTCAGAAACAGTGACGTGTCGCTTGGTCAGATACCAAGGGAATCATTGATCAATCACGTCACTGGACTAGTGTCACATGACTGCCCAGACAGTGTGATATAACAGGGCAGTTGTCACTGGGAGACAGGGCCAGGCAGTGGCACCATTTCGTGGTCACATTAATCTGTGTTGTTCCGGTCAGCGACTGTAGCTGGGTGGACAGATGGGAAAAAAAGGAATAATTTCAGGTCATTCTTGAAATTGTCATGTGAAGTGAAATTAAACGTGAATTATGTACGATTACCTAATGTCAGAGATATGCCATGAAAAAGGTGTCATTATCAATCATTTTCGTTTGATTTTTCCTAAGCATATGTGTACACTTTTGTCTAATAAAAATTTAAGGATGACGTATGAATGTATAATTATTTCTCTTAACATTCACAAATCTTGAAACAATTGCTGCATTTGCGGACAGACAGAAAGCATGATAAAGCAAACGTGAAATTTCAACTCATTTGAACAGTGGTTGCCATGGTAACCGACAACATACGGAGAACGTGCAGCAGAGGAATAGTTTTAGATTACCTGTTTCATGTGACTGGATAGACGTATTTGCAGGTGGAAGGATGGTATCAATTTGGTTGGTCGTCCCGTTCATTCGGTCAGACATAGTACGGGGGATGGTTGTAAATCACTTGTCCGTTCCGCGCACCAGGACACATGGGTTGTGCAGTAGTGGATGTGTTTTAAGTCGATTGGTCGTTACAAGTGACAGAACGAGAGGACTGGTGCAGTATTAATCAACCTGCTGTCACCTCCCTGTGTCTCTCCACTCCATTCGCTGCTTTATCACCCTTGCCTTAGTGTTCCTGTATCTTAACTGTGGCGTCAGTGAGTCCACCCATACAGATGTCATTACGCTGTATTGAATCGCACAGCCTCACATCACATTCAGACCCGGCTACATTAATCCACTGACACATCAGGCGACATTTAATTCACCACCAGATTCAGTCAGTGTTAAAGGCTTGCTGTTATCACCGTACAGACGTAAGCACGCACAATCCTCCTCTTGTTTAGGTGAAGTTGTTGGACTAGGCTGAGCCACTCTGTTGGCTGCGTATGATGTGATATGGTGTCTTTTAGTACTGGTATGGCTCTATATGGTATCTATTAGAGCTCTGTACTGGTATGGCTCTATATGGTATCTATTAGAGCTCTGTACTGGTATGGCTCTATATGGTATCTATTAGAGCTCTGTACTGGTATGGCTCTATATGGTGTCTATTAGAGCTCTGTACTGGTATGGCTCTATATGGTGTCTATTAGAGCTCTGTACTGGTATGGCTCTATATGGTATCTATTAGAGCTCTGTACTGGTATGGCTCTATATGGTGTCTAGTTTGAGCTCTGTACTGGTATGGCTCTATATGGTATCTATTAGAGCTCTGTACTGGTATGGCTCTATATGGTATCTATTAGAGCTCTGTACTGGTATGGCTCTATATGGTGTCTATTAGAGCTCTGTACTGGTATGGCTCTATATGGTATCTATTAGAGCTCTGTACTGGTATGGCTCTATATGGTCTCTATTAGAGCTCTGTACTGGTATGGCTCTATATGGTATCTATTAGAGCTCTGTACTGGTATGGCTCTATATGGTATCTATTAGAGCTCTGTACTGGTATGGCTCTATATGGTATCTATTAGAGCTCTGTACTGGTATGGCTCTATATGGTATCTATTAGAGCTCTGTACTGGTATGGCTCTATATGGTATCTATTACAGCTCTGTACTGGTATGGCTCTATATGGTATCTATTAGAGCTCTGTACTGGTATGGCTCTATATGGTATCTATTACAGCTCTGTACTGGTATGGCTCTATATGGTATCTATTACAGCTCTGTACTGGTATGGCTCTATATGGTATCTATTACAGCTCTGTACTGGTATGGCTCTATATGGTGTCTATTAGAGCTCTGTACTGGTATGGCTCTATATGGTATCTATTACAGCTCTGTACTGGTATGGCTCTATATGGTGTCTATTACAGCTCTGTACTGGTATGGCTCTATATGGTGTCTATTAGAGCTCTGTACTGGTATGGCTCTATATGGTATCTATTAGAGCTCTGTACTGGTATGGCTCTATATGGTATCTAGTTTCAGCTCTGTACTGGTATGGCTCTATATGGTGTCTATTAGAGCTCTGTACTGGTATGGCTCTATATGGTGTCTATTACAGCTCTGTACTGGTATGGCTCTATATGGTGTCTATTAGAGCTCTGTACTGGTATGGCTCTATATGGTATCTATTACAGCTCTGTACTGGTATGGCTCTATATGGTATCTATTAGAGCTCTGTACTGGTATGGCTCTATATGGTGTCTATTACAGCTCTGTACTGGTATGGCTCTATATGGTGTCTATTACAGCTCTGTACTGGTATGGCTCTATATGGTGTCTATTACAGCTCTGTACTGGTATGGCTCTATATGGTGTCTATTAGAGCTCTGTACTGGTATGGCTCTATATGGTGTCTATTACAGCTCTGTACTGGTATGGCTCTATATGGTGTCTATTACAGCTCTGTACTGGTATGGCTCTATATGGTGTCTATTAGAGCTCTGTACTGGTATGGCTCTATATGGTATCTATTAGAGCTCTGTACTGGTATGGCTCTATATGGTATCTAGTTTCAGCTCTGTACTGGTATGGCTCTATATGGTCTCTATTAGAGCTCTGTACTGGTATGGCTCTATATGGTGTCTATTACAGCTCTGTACTGGTATGGCTCTATATGGTATCTATTACAGCTCTGTACTGGTATGGCTCTATATGGTATCTATTAGAGCTCTGTACTGGTATGGCTCTATATGGTGTCTATTACAGCTCTGTACTGGTATGGCTCTATATGGTATCTAGTTTGAGCTCTGTACTGGTATGGCTCTATATGGTATCTATTACAGCTCTGTACTGGTATGGCTCTATATGGTATCTATTACAGCTCTGTACTGGTATGGCTCTATATGGTATCTAGTTTCAGCTCTGTACTGGTATGGCTCTATATGGTATCTATTAGAGCTCTGTACTGGTATGGCTCTATATGGTGTCTATTACAGCTCTGTACTGGTATGGCTCTATATGGTATCTAGTTTCAGCTCTGTACTGGTATGGCTCTATATGGTATCTATTACAGCTCTGTACTGGTATGGCTCTATATGGTGTCTATTACAGCTCTGTACTGGTATGGCTCTATATGGTATCTATTACAGCTCTGTACTGGTATGGCTCTATATGGTGTCTATTACAGCTCTGTACTGGTATGGCTCTATATGGTGTCTATTACAGCTCTGTACTGGTATGGCTCTATATGGTATCTATTAGAGCTCTGTACTGGTATGGCTCTATATGGTATCTATTAGAGCTCTGTACTGGTATGGCTCTATATGGTGTCTATTAGAGCTCTGTACTGGTATGGCTCTATATGGTATCTATTAGAGCTCTGTACTGGTATGGCTCTATATGGTATCTATTACAGCTCTGTACTGGTATGGCTCTATATGGTATCTATTAGAGCTCTGTACTGGTATGGCTCTATATGGTATCTATTAGAGCTCTGTACTGGTATGGCTCTATATGGTATCTATTAGAGCTCTGTACTGGTATGGCTCTATATGGTATCTATTAGAGCTCTGTACTGGTATGGCTCTATATGGTATCTATTAGAGCTCTGTACTGGTATGGCTCTATATGGTATCTATTAGAGCTCTGTACTGGTATGGCTCTATATGGTGTCTATTACAGCTCTGTACTGGTATGGCTCTATATGGTATCTATTACAGCTCTGTACTGGTATGGCTCTATATGGTATCTAGTTTGAGCTCTGTACTGGTATGGCTCTATATGGTGTCTATTACAGCTCTGTACTGGTATGGCTCTATATGGTATCTATTACAGCTCTGTACTGGTATGGCTCTATATGGTATCTATTAGAGCTCTGTACTGGTATGGCTCTATATGGTGTCTATTAGAGCTCTGTACTGGTATGGCTCTATATGGTATCTATTAGAGCTCTGTACTGGTATGGCTCTATATGGTCTCTATTACAGCTCTGTACTGGTATGGCTCTATATGGTATCTATTAGAGCTCTGTACTGGTATGGCTCTATATGGTGTCTATTACAGCTCTGTACTGGTATGGCTCTATATGGTATCTATTACAGCTCTGTACTGGTATGGCTCTATATGGTATCTATTACAGCTCTGTACTGGTATGGCTCTATATGGTGTCTATTAGAGCTCTGTACTGGTATGGCTCTATATGGTATCTATTAGAGCTCTGTACTGGTATGGCTCTATATGGTGTCTATTACAGCTCTGTACTGGTATGGCTCTATATGGTGTCTATTAGAGCTCTGTACTGGTATGGCTCTATATGGTATCTAGTTTCAGCTCTGTACTGGTATGGCTCTATATGGTATCTATTAGAGCTCTGTACTGGTATGGCTCTATATGGTGTCTATTACAGCTCTGTACTGGTATGGCTCTATATGGTGTCTATTAGAGCTCTGTACTGGTATGGCTCTATATGGTGTCTATTACAGCTCTGTACTGGTATGGCTCTATATGGTATCTATTAGAGCTCTGTACTGGTATGGCTCTATATGGTATCTAGTAGAGCTCTGTACTGGTATGGCTCTATATGGTATCTATTAGAGCTCTGTACTGGTATGGCTCTATATGGTGTCTATTACAGCTCTGTACTGGTATGGCTCTATATGGTGTCTATTAGAGCTCTGTACTGGTATGGCTCTATATGGTGTCTATTAGAGCTCTGTACTGGTATGGCTCTATATGGTATCTATTAGAGCTCTGTACTGGTATGGCTCTATATGGTATCTATTACAGCTCTGTACTGGTATGGCTCTATATGGTATCTATTACAGCTCTGTACTGGTATGGCTCTATATGGTGTCTATTACAGCTCTGTACTGGTATGGCTCTATATGGTGTCTATTACAGCTCTGTACTGGTATGGCTCTATATGGTGTCTATTACAGCTCTGTACTGGTATGGCTCTATATGGTATCTATTAGAGCTCTGTACTGGTATGGCTCTATATGGTGTCTATTACAGCTCTGTACTGGTATGGCTCTATATGGTGTCTATTACAGCTCTGTACTGGTATGGCTCTATATGGTGTCTATTACAGCTCTGTACTGGTATGGCTCTATATGGTGTCTATTACAGCTCTGTACTGGTATGGCTCTATATGGTGTCTATTAGAGCTCTGTACTGGTATGGCTCTATATGGTGTCTATTACAGCTCTGTACTGGTATGGCTCTATATGGTGTCTATTAGAGCTCTGTACTGGTATGGCTCTATATGGTATCTATTAGAGCTCTGTACTGGTATGGCTCTATATGGTGTCTATTACAGCTCTGTACTGGTATGGCTCTATATGGTGTCTATTACAGCTCTGTACTGGTATGGCTCTATATGGTGTCTATTACAGCTCTGTACTGGTATGGCTCTATATGGTGTCTATTAGAGCTCTGTACTGGTATGGCTCTATATGGTGTCTATTAGAGCTCTGTACTGGTATGGCTCTATATGGTGTCTATTACAGCTCTGTACTGGTATGCAGTTGCGGTCTGGGTAAAAAATGCCTAGATCAAGACACTTAAAAAACTCGGAAAAATTATATAAAAAACAGTGTTTTTAATCAATGGTTTTATACTGCACATGTGCAGATTTCCTCGACACAGTCACAGAAGTAACCACAAAATGTGAAGAAGAAGAAAATGAACAGAATCATGCCAAGTGATGGAAACAACTGGGACTAGAACTAACAAGATTTAATAAGGTTTCCACCCAGAGCTAAGCTCCAGACAGCAAGTGAACAAGGAAGCCTTTGGCGTATCGAGAGTTCACTAAAACATAATATTATTTCTTATAAGATTATACATGAATTAGTATTGTATATAACATTTAAAAACAAATTCTTAAATGCCAATAAAAATGCTACTAATTAAAATACGTGGTCTCTATAAATACATAAGTAAAATAAAAATCACAAAATGTCCTACAATATAGCAATTCTTTATAATGGATTAATTAAAATAAATATATGAATATATAGTTTATTTGATATTTAAAATAATTTCTAAAAAATATATATTTATTCATCCTATGTGTAACCTGCCCTTGCCAGGAAACTATCGATTTTATTTTTGAAACATATTCACACTGCTTGCATTGAGACAATCCTGACTTAATTTGTTCCAGTTATTTATTGTTCTCTGAGAAGGAAATTTAAAGAAAATGTTGCTGTCTATATCCTCATAACCATTTAATATCTTTAAAACTTCTATTAGGTCACCTCTTAATCTTCTGGTCTCTAACTAGCATGGTGTTGATGGTGTCTCGAGCCACCAGATGTCACTTAGAACACTGACGGAACCCGCGAGAAAGTGTCTCGCGTATTGATTGGCACGAGTGGAAGTGTTGGAGGCGGAGAGAGTTGTTGACGATTGCTGTATTTGTCATTGTTTTCCTCTCATCAGTCACACTGTTGCCGCGTGCCTCGATAAACTGTGCGCAACGGACATCTGCTTTTTAATGTCCTTCCTCCCGGACAGCCATGGCAACACTGCATCCATCATCCCTTGGCAAATCGCCTGACATATCCTTGCAAAAAACATCGGAACCGATGGAAGCACACGATGCTTGATAAACATTCACAAGACAGATGTCTGTGTATCAACTGAACCACTGGGGCCACACATACGCTCCAGCGGTGATACACTCGCTGTAGCCGTAATGATTCCCCATGCGAGGTCTGTCTCTTTAAACAAAACGGCTCAGTTATCAAATTCCTGGCTGGCCTTATGCCCCGTTGATACTGATATGAAGCATATTGGCTAGAAAGAAGTTTCACATACCGTATTCGTTCTGTTAAACGTACATGCCTATGTAAGAGTACACCCCTATTTTACTGGGTCATACACTGACAGCAGCCCCCAGAGCCAACACAGTTTTAGAAGATTCTTATTATATTTTAGTAACATAGTTTTTACAATGTATGTTTGTGTTTTAGTGTGATTTTTAGTATGGTATTTACTGTTGCGTGTTTATATTTGTATGCGGCAATATTCAGAAATAAATCTCCCTGCGGTTCTCACTAGAACGGATACCTGAGCCACATGGTGTTCGTTATAGTGATTGTTCCCTATAGCGGACACTTACTAGAAAAGATACCTGAGCCTCAATGTGTTTGTTATAGTCAGTGTTCCTTGTAGCGGACACTTACTAGAACAGATACCTGAGTCACAGTGTGTTCGTTATAGTGAGTGTTCCCTGTAGTGGACACTTACTAGAACAGATACCTGAGTCACAGTGTGTTCGTTATAGTGAGTGTTCCCTGTAGTGGACACTTACTAGAACAGATACCTGAGTCACAGTGTGTTCGTTATAGTGAGTGTTCCCTGTAGTGGACACTTACTAGAACAGATACCTGAGCCTCAATGTGTTTGTTATAGTCAGTGTTCCTTGTAGCGGACACTTACTAGAACAGATACCTGAGTCACAGTGTGTTCGTTATAGTGAGTGTTCCCTGTAGCGGACACTTACTAGAACATATACCTGAGTCACAGTGTGTTCGTTATAGTGAGTGTTCCCTGTAGTGGACACTTACTAGAACAGATACCTGAGTCACAGTGTGTTCGTTATAGTGAGTGTTCCCTGTAGTGGACACTTACTAGAACATATACCTGAGTCACAGTGTGTTCGTTATAGTGAGTGTTCCCTGTAGCGGACACTTACTAGAACATATACCTGAGTCACAGTGTGTTCGTTATAGTGAGTGTTCCCTGTAGTGGACACTTACTAGAACAGATACCTGAGTCACAGTGTGTTCGTTATAGTGAGTGTTCCCTGTAGTGGACACTTACTAGAACAGATACCTGAGTCACAGTGTGTTCGTTATAGTGAGTGTTCCCTGTAGCGGACACTTACTAGAACAGATACCTGAGTCACAGTGTGTTCGTTATAGTGAGTGTTCCCTGTAGTGGACACTTACTAGAACAGATAGCTGAGCCACAGTGTGTTCGTTATAGTGAGTGTTCCCTGTAGCGGACACTTACTAGAACAGATACCTGAGTCACAGTGTGTTCGTTATAGTGAGTGTTCCCTGTAGTGGACACTTACTAGAACAGATACCTGAGTCACAGTGTGTTCGTTATAGTGAGTGTTCCCTGTAGTGGACACTTACTAGAACAGATAACTGAGCCCCAATGTGTTCGTTACAGTGAGTGTACCCTGTAATGGACACTTACTAGAACAGATACCTGAGCCACAGTGTGTTCATTATAGTGAGTGTACCCTGTAGTGGACAGTTACTAGAACAGATAACTGAGCCCCAATGTGTTCGTTATAGTGAGTGTTCCCTATAGTGGACACTTACTAGAACAGATACCTGAGCCCCAATGTGTTCGTTATAGTGAGTGTTCCCTGTAGTTCCAAATACGACATTGTAGACATAAAGGCCATACAGCATCCAGTCAGGTAGACCTAACCTGGCCTGTGGTCTTACTAACTGTTCAGTATTTGAATTGTGTTGAGTTGACTGACCTCTCTTCTCCAATGAAATTGTGATAATTCGTGGGTATTTTTGTGAGAAATGCGCAGTACATATTTCTGGCTTACAGGACAGTGGGAAAGCAGGGAAACGAACAATAGTTCCTAGGCCATTGTTATTAATTGTTTTATTTGCGCTGAATGTATTTATCTCTATTTATCTCATACTGGTGGCTTTTTAGGCGTAGCTTTTCTATTTGTATTGCTATATGATATTCTGTTTGTTCATTGTTGAATAAATTCTTCCAATTCCGTTTTTTTTAAAGAAACTTCATTTTGGATTGACACAGAGGTTGTGGCATTCTGAGAAGTGTTTGTGTTAAGTACAAAAAGGTGTCACCCCGGGAAGGTGTGACAGCTGTGACGGAAGAAGACAGTTGGTTCTGAAGACATTCTGTGCAAACACAGTGGAATTAGCCACTGTCTCTCCTGGCACCAGCTGCCATCAGCCGATTGATTCCTCTATAACTGTGAATGAGATTTGGCCATGCATTTTCATGTCGGTCAATTGTCCAGGGCGACTTCTTCAATCCCGAAGGGCCGGTCAATTCTGTTAGTCTGGTCAGTTGGTCCCACTTGCTTATCAGCCAGACCGACTGATTCGAAATGTCAATAAGACGCTAATTCTCACCAGGTGGACTGTCTTGCCTGAATCGGCATGCGCATGTCGCAGGATTTCTGAGACTGTTCTTGTTTGAATCATACATGATGTGTGTTTGAAAGGGTCAGGGTCAAGTGTTGTACTTCTTCACAGCAACCTAAATAATAATCATGCACTGCGTGGTTGGACTGCCATCTATTGTACGTAGGGATGACAGACGTCCGTGATAAATCATACGTGGGCCACAACATGTTTTATACAGTTTAGTATTTTTAAAGGTGTCCAAGACCATTATATTAAGTAATAAATTTAACAATACTGTGATGGGGACCTACAGGATCACTTGGTGACGTAATCACGCTCTTTACGTGTGTGCATATGTTGTTAATTTTCTTTTTTCAGTTCTTTGAATTCTTTTAGATTCCAATTATCATTAATATAAGGCACATCTACAACTTGTGTTAACATATGTTGATATAATAAATGAATGTGGCGTAACCAGGGGTAACCAGGGGTAACGAGGTAACAGGACGCTGGCGATTGGCAGCATGAGGCCCAAGTTGCATAACAGCGCCACCTGGTTTATTAGTTCTGTAGGTTTCTTGTCTCATGTTTTATATGCCATGGCTGCCGAAAATTTAGAATGTACACGTAATAATGATATCTTCAGTTTTCTATGGTAACTATATTAAGTAACACAGACTTGGTTCATGTTATAGGTTTCATCTCTAAATAAATGAATTGTAATTATATATCTGTACTTGTGATACAGTTGTCCATAATATGAACACTGAACATTCAGTGCTGCATTCTCCAAAATGGCCCCTTTCTACAATCTAGATGGGCCATTGGCCCAGTTGGCCACAATACTAGACTGAGCCTTGTGTACTGGTACTCCTGTTTAAGTACTTAAGAATAACAAGTTCTTTCACTAGTTCATGTTCACTTGTTCTTTATATCTAAAGTTATACTTATAATAATAATTATGTTGTCAATTTGACCTGAATTATTTGTACTTGAAATAGTACTGAAACATTTGATATATGTATTTATAATTGACCTAATTGTTTTGTTCTTTTCCAGTGACCCAAACGATTTCTACACAAATATAGACAGCATGCCGGAAATAAAGATTCGTCCGAAGTCCATTCCATTGGTCAGCGACCTGGTGAGTAACCATGGCAACTATATGACCCATGAATTAAACGTGATTAAATTTTTCAATCCAGTGCTAGGTTTATATATTTTAAGGTGATTATCACTTCCAGTGCACACCGTCCTGTAACAAATGGACTGAATTGTTTCATAAAATGTGTGTTGGATCCAGTGTAAGCGAGTCTCATCCCTAGATCCAGGGTCCACTTCTTCCTATGTTTATTCACGTCCGTGGACCAGCGATTGTCACCAGTAATAAGACCGCAAGTTATTTATAGTTATTTACGTTTTCACTGAACAAATTGAGTGGTCAATGGTCCTCCAGGGGGAGCCACCATATTACATTTCTACAGTAGCTGTTGTCTGCTCAATGTAACCACAGTTAGTGACAGGATAAATTTAATTTAATGGTCATGAGAATGAATTTAAGTTAACAAGTACTGCCCCTTCTGATGCCCAGTGAGTGGGTTGTCTTTAAGGGTTATAAACTGCAGTTCCATTTATGGAAACATGTGTTACATGTTATCTGAATGATGTAGTTATGCGAACATGTTCTGTGCTGTATCGTTGGAGTATAACGTGTTTACCAACCCGTACTCTTCCATTTCTCACAGGTAATGAAGGTAAAACAATTTCACAATCTTCCATACCCTCTTTGTCTTGCTGGGTTTTGGTGTGTGTTTCTTTCTGGGTTATTGGTTTGGGTCGTGTTACTATAGCGTTGTGACCTTTGAACTCCAGCACTGTACCTGGTTTCAACTTGTGTATTACACCACTACGGAACTTGTGTTATTTCAATAATCCACAAGTTTAAATACTAATTTTCCTCCTGTTTTGTGTTGATTTAAAAAGATAAAAAAGTAGGGTTTAGCCCCACATGACTGGATTGTCCATCATACTGCATGGTTATTGTGTGACTCCTTTACTCAAACTGCATGACTGCATTGCAACGTGAAGAGTTCCACAGCATGAATTGGTGCAACTGTAAGGACTAGACGTTTGGTTTTTATATTTTGATTATTACATTTATCATTTTTGTAGTTTTAACATGTAAGTGTAAACTACACAAGTGACACTGTCATCTGGTGTCACATGGTCGATGATATCATCATCTACTATATATTGGTTGATATCATTGTCTACTTTATTGTGGTTGATGACATCATTGTCTACTGTCTAGTGGTCGATGACATCATTGTCTACTGTCTAGTGGTCGATGACATCATTGTCTACTGTCTAGTGGTCGATGACATCATTGTCTACTGTCTAGTGGTCGATGACATCATTGTCTACTGTCTAGTGGTCGATGACATCATTGTCTACTGTCTAGTGGTCGATGACATCATTGTCTATTGTCTAGTGGTCGATGACATCATTGTCTACTGTCTAGTGGTCGATGACATCATTGTCTACTGTCTAGTGGTCGATGACATCATTGTCTACTGTCTAGTGGTTGATGACATCATTGTCTACTGTCTAATGGTCGATGACATCATTGTCTACTGTCTAGTGGTTGATGACATCATTGTCTACTGGTCGATGACATCATTGTCTACTGTCTAGTGGTTGATGACATCATTGTCTACTGTCTAATGGTCGATGACATCATTGTCTACTGTCTAGTGGTTGATGACATCATTGTCTACTGTCTAATGGTCGATGACATCATTGTCTACTGTCTAGTGGTTGATGACATCATTGTCTACTGTCTAGTGGTCGATGACATCATTGTCTACTGTCTAGTGGTTGATGACATCATTGTCTACTGTCTAATGGTCGATGACATCATTGTCTATTGTCTAGTGGTCGGTGACATCATTGTCTACTGTCTAGTGGTTGATGACATCATTGTCTACTGTCTAATGGTCGATGACATCATTGTCTACTGTCTAGTGGTTGATGACATCATTGTCTATTGTCTAGTGGTCGGTGACATCATTGTCTACTGTCTAGTGGTTGGTGACATCATTGTCTACTGTCTAGTGGTCGATGACATCATTGTCTATTGTCTAGTGGTCGATGACGTCATTGTCTAGTGGTCGATGACATCATTGTCTATTGTCTAGTGGTCGATGACATCATTGTCTACTGTCTAGTGGTCGATGACATCATTGTCTATTGTCTAGTGGTCGATGACATCATTGTCTATTGTCTAGTGGTCGATGACATCATTGTTTACTGTCTAATGGTCGATGACATCATTGTCTATTGTCTAGTGGTCGATGACATCATTGTTTACTGTCTAATGGTCGATGACGTCATTGTCTATTGTCTAGTGGTCGATGACATCATTGTCTATTGTCTAGTGGTCGATGACATCATTGTTTACTGTCTAATGGTCGATGACATCATTGTCTATTGTCTAGTGGTCGATGACATCATTGTTTACTGTCTAATGGTCGATGACATCATTGTCTATTGTCTAGTGGTCGATGACATCATTGTCTATTGTCTAGTGGTCGATGACATCATTGTCTATTGTCTAGTGGTCGATGACATCATTGTCTATTGTCTAGTGGTCGATGACATCATTGTTTACTGTCTAATGGTCGATGACATCATTGTCTATTGTCTAGTGGTCGATGACATCATTGTTTACTGTCTAATGGTCGATGACATCATTGTCTATTGTCTAGTGGTCGATGACATCATTGTCTATTGTCTAGTGGTCGATGACATCATTGTTTACTGTCTAATGGTCGATGACATCATTGTCTATTGTCTAGTGGTTGTTGATATAATTGCCTACTGCCTAGTGGTTGATGATATCATAATATATTGTATAGTGGTTGATTATATCATTGTCTACTATATAGTGATTGATGACATCATCACCTGCTGTATAGTGGTTGATGACATCATCTACTATATAATGGTTGATGACATCAGCATCTACTAATGAGCGGTTGATGACATAGTCATCTAATAGATGACGGCGTCATCATCTTCTGTCCAGTGGATGGTGACGTTTTCATCATCTGCCCACCAGTGGATGATGACGTAATCATCTACTGTACAATTGATGGTGATTCTGATGTCAGATTTCAATAAAAACTTAACACAATACACACTGTTCTAGTCTCAGTTGCATGGCACATTGGTCTCTGTCCTTCTAGATCGGGTCATGACCCCCCTTATATCTGACTTTGTTTCATAGAGGGCATGAACTTGTTCACATTTGTGTCACCACATATGGCACATTGTGACCAAAGGCTGCTTACCTGGCAGTCGTATAACCGTCACACTTGACTAGTTCCAGCGTCATTCTGTCACTTTGAGATTGGTAAAGATGTCTCCTGACATTGTCATGATTCATTATTTCTGTCTTGTGTACTTTTGAATTAAAAAACCAGAAGTGTTATTTTAAATATAACTAGACCTAACGTTGTGTGAATCTTTGTGAATGCTACGATTTGGCAACAAATTTAGTATATCAGTTGTAAAACTCTTTTGAAACCCCAGACATTATCCTTCATTAAAACCAGTTCCAACAATTACAATGTTAGAATTAATACAGTTCAAACTATGTTTTTCATACGTTGTCAGTAAAACCATTTTTCCAATGGTTGAGTCTTTCAGTTGTGAGTAAGGTGTGTTTCTTTGATTTGAAGGTGAGTGAGGCTCAGTTGCCTTGGGCTGGGTCTCTCAAACTGTGTGCTGTTGTATTTTTTGGGCTTAACATTACTTCCTAGCTTACCTACAGTAATTATTACGTAGACAAATAGTCTGGTGAGTGGTGTGAAAGATACCAGATATTATCAGCCATGATTAACATTTTAATTCAAGGTAATTCTGGTTTGATATTTTCATTTGCTTTTGAAATCCAACTCTGAATGTAGAGGTGATGGTGCTTTTATCTCTGTCAACTGTCGTGTTGTTGATCGTTAATATTATGTTTTATTTCGACAGACAATGGCTTCATTAAAACGCAATCAGGCACTGCCCTCAGCCCTGGTGGCGAGACAGTCACTTAATGACGAGGAGTTGGTAAGTAGTAGTGTCATTTATTCACAGTAAGTAGTAGTGTCATTTATTCACAGTAAGTAGTAGTGTCATTTATTCACAGTAAGTAGTAGTGTCATTTATTCACAGTAAGTAGTAGTGTCATTTATTCACAGTAAGTAGTAGTGTCATTTATTCACAGTAAGTAGTAGTGTCATTTATTCACAGAAGTAGTAGTGTCATTTATTCACAGTAAGTAGTAGTGCATTTATTCACAGTAAGTAGTAGTGTCATTTATTCACAGTAAGTAGTAGTGTCATTTATTCACAGTAAGTAGTAGTGTCATTTATTCACAGTAAGTAGTAGTGTCATTTATTCACAGTAAAGTAGTGTCATTTATTCACAGTAAGTAGTAGTGTCATTTATTCACAGAAGTAGTAGTGTCATTTATTCACAGTAAGTAGTAGTGTCATTTATTCACAGAAGTAGTAGTGTCATTTATTCACAGAAGTAGTAGGCATTTATTCACAGTAAGTAGTAGTGTCATTTATTCACAGTAAGTAGTAGTGTCATTTATTCACAGTAAGTAGTAGTGTCATTTATTCACAGTAAGTAGTAGTGTCATTTATTCACAGTAAGTAGTAGTGTCATTTATTCACAGTAAGTAGTAGTGTCATTTATTCACAGTAAGTAGTAGTGTCATTTATTCACAGTAAGTAGTAGTGTCATTTATTCACAGTAAGTAGTAGTGTCATTTATTCACAGTAAGTAGTAGTGTCATTTATTCACAGTAAGTAGTAGTGTCATTTATTCACAGTAAGTAGTAGTGTCATTTATTCACAGTAAGTAGTAGTGTCATTTATTCACAGTAAGTAGTAGTGTCATTTATTCACAGAAAGTAGTAGTGTCATTTATTCACAGTAAGTAGTAGTGTCATTTATTCACAGTAAGTAGTAGTGTCATTTATTCACAGTAAGTAGTAGTGTCATTTATTCACAGTAAGTAGTAGTGTCATTTATTCACAGTAAGTAGTAGTGTCATTTATTCACAGTAAGTAGTAGTGTCATTTATTCACAGTAAGTAGTAGTGTCATTTATTCACAGTAAGTAGTAGTGTCATTTATTCACAGTAAGTAGTAGTGTCATTTATTCACAGTAAGTAGTAGTGTCATTTATTCACAGTAAGTAGTAGTGTCATTTATTCACAGTAAGTAGTAGTGTCATTTATTCACAGTAAGTAGTAGTGTCATTTATTCACAGTAAGTAGTAGTGTCATTTATTCACAGTAAGTAGTAGTGTCATTTATTCACAGTAAGTAGTAGTGTCATTTATTCACAGTAAGTAGTAGTGTCATTTATTCACAGTAAGTAGTAGTGTCATTTATTCACAGTAAGTAGTAGTGTCATTTATTCACAGTAAGTAGTAGTGTCATTTATTCACAGTAAGTAGTAGTGTCATTTATTCACAGTAAGTAGTAGTGTCATTTATTCACAGTAAGTAGTAGTGTCATTTATTCACAGTAAGTAGTAGTGTCATTTATTCACAGTAAGTAGTAGTGTCATTTATTCACAGTAAGTAGTAGTGTCATTTATTCACAGTAAGTAGTAGTGTCATTTATTCACAGTAAGTAGTAGTGTCATTTATTCACAGTAAGTAGTAGTGTCATTTATTCACAGTAAGTAGTAGTGTCATTTATTCACAGTAAGTAGTAGTGTCATTTATTCACAGTAAGTAGTAGTGTCATTTATTCACAGTAAGTAGTAGTGTCATTTATTCACAGTAAGTAGTAGTGTCATTTATTCACAGTAAGTAGTAGTGTCATTTATTCACAGTAAGTAGTAGTGTCATTTATTCACAGTAAGTAGTAGTGTCATTTATTCACAGTAAGTAGTAGTGTCATTTATTCACAGTAAGTAGTAGTGTCATTTATTCACAGTAAGTAGTAGTGTCATTTATTCACAGTAAGTAGTAGTGTCATTTATTCACAGTAAGTAGTAGTGTCATTTATTCACAGAAAGTAGTAGTGTCATTTATTCACAGTAAGTAGTAGTGTCATTTATTCACAGAAAGTAGTAGTGTCATTTATTCACAGTAAGTAGTAGTGTCATTTATTCACAGTAAGTAGTAGTGTCATTTATTCACAGTAAGTAGTAGTGTCATTTATTCACAGTAAGTAGTAGTGTCATTTATTCACAGAAAGTAGTAGTGTCATTTATTCACAGTAAGTAGTAGTGTCATTTATTCACAGTAAGTAGTAGTGTCATTTATTCACAGTAAGTAGTAGTGTCATTTATTCACAGTAAGTAGTAGTGTCATTTATTCACAGTAAGTAGTAGTGTCATTTATTCACAGTAAGTAGTAGTGTCATTTATTCACAGTAAGTAGTAGTGTCATTTATTCACAGTAAGTAGTAGTGTCATTTATTCACAGTAAGTAGTAGTGTCATTTATTCACAGTAAGTAGTAGTGTCATTTATTCACAGTAAGTAGTAGTGTCATTTATTCACAGTAAGTAGTAGTGTCATTTATTCACAGTAAGTAGTAGTGTCATTTATTCACAGTAAGTAGTAGTGTCATTTATTCACAGTAAGTAGTAGTGTCATTTATTCACAGTAAGTAGTAGTGTCATTTATTCACAGTAAGTAGTAGTGTCATTTATTCACAGTAAGTAGTAGTGTCATTTATTCACAGTAAGTAGTAGTGTCATTTATTCACAGTAAGTAGTAGTGTCATTTATTCACAGCGTCATTTTGAAAAATGGTTATTTGTTGCTCTTGGAAATAGATTGAAGATGCTTTTTGAAAGCAGGTTCTTTTGTTTAATTGTGATTTTCAACTACCATTATTTATGTATGGTGAAATTTATATGATCCAAGGGAGAATGGTTGTAGAAGAGGGCAGCATTTCACTAAGATAAAGAGCTCTTAAAGAAAATTCATCCTTAAACAAAATCCATTGTGAAATTAAATGACTTGTCAAAAATGGAAATATCCTTTCCCATACTACTGAGGACACTATTTCCATGACACACCAGTGTCAATGTCGCGCTGGCGCGTCATGTGGTGACAGTTTTCAGGTATTCAAGATCACTATTATGGATCAAAACTGATTTTAAAGTGCAAAATTGGGTTTAAGAGCTCCTAATCAAGCGTATCCCCACTAGACGCAGTCACTGGTGGAGTCGTCACATTTCAGTTTGCTCTATGATAATGATAATAATAATAATTTTTCATTTGTAAAGTACTGTACCGTATATCTGGAAAAAATTCCGCTCAGAGGCGCATAAAATAAAATTGTAACACATATAAAATATTCATAATCAGTTTAAAGGGAATTGCATGTAAAGACGAAATGCTAAATGATAATAAATTGATAATTAAATAAAGCTTCTAAAAATCCTAGTTCGTAAGCTAATCTTATCAGCAATAAATAGATAAAATAAAAGAACAAATAAATAATAAAATATATTAATAACTTAATAATAAAGTAACTAATAAAAAAATGCAAAACTGTAATTACAGTTTAAATAAATTCATTATAAAATACCGTGCAAGTAGTTTACAAATGCGGCCTTAAAAAGATGTGTTTTTAAGTTGGACTTAAAAAGTTCAAGTGAGTCAAGGTAGATCGTTCCACAGGTGTGGAGCCGTCACTGAAAAGCCACACTTTGATAATAATAATAATAAAATACAACATCCATCATGTCAAAACAATGTGAAGTAATTAAAATGTCTAATAAAAAAGTTATCTTTAAACACTTTTTAAACATGGACTTTGTCTTTCAGAAAATGCATGTATATAAGAAGACGCTTCAAGCCCTTATTTACCCCATTTCGAGTACGACGCCCCACAACTTTGTCATCTGGTCGGCGTCGTCACCCACGTACTGCTTCGAGTGTGAGGGGCTGCTGTGGGGGCTTGCACGGCAGGGGGTGAGGTGTACAGAGTGCGGAGTCAAATGTCACGAGCGGTGCAAAGACTTGCTGAATGCCGACTGCTTACAACGTGAGTGTCTTGAAGCAGGGTCAAGGTGAAGGTTGTTGAGGCAAGGGTGTTTTAGGTTGGTGTGTGATGTGAGTGGTGATGATGTGGAGGGAATGTCACGCATGCAGGATGTGTTGCGGAAACTGTGCTGGGAATGCTGGGATTGTAGCAGATGGAATTCGGGGATTGCGGAACGAAGAGTGTCGGGATTGCTGGAATTGGCGTGTGAGGAATTATGGGATTGCCATACAAGGAATGTTGGGACTGAAGTGTGAGGAATGCTGGGATTGATATGTGAGGAATGCTGGGATATATGTGTGTGGAATGCTGGGACGGATGTGTGAGGAATGCTGGGATTGGTGTGTGAGGAATGCTGGGATTGATATGTGAGGAATGCTGGGATATATGTGTGTGGAATGCTGGGACGGATGTGTGAGGAATGCTGGGATTGGTGTGTGAGGAATGCTGGGATATATGTGTGTGGAATGCTGGGACGGATGTGTGAGGAATGCTGGGATTGGTGTGTGAGGAATGCTGGGATAGTAGTGTGAGGAATGCTGGGATAGCTGTGTATGGAATGCTGGGTTTGTTGAATGTGGAATGCTGGGAGAGTTGTACCAGGAATGCTGGGATAGCTGTGTCGTGAATGCTGTGTAATAAACCAAGGAATGATAACTTGGAATAGGGTAGAAAAGTCTGTGTCCTTTAAAAATGATTAATCATTGAAAAGGGCCCCCTGGTGGCAGTGCAATAAACTGTGGTGTTGCAACACAGGTGCGGCTGAGAAGAGTTCGAAGCACGGCGCAGAGGACAAAACGCACACAATCATCATGGCGATGAAGGACAGGATGAAGATCAGAGAGCTCAACAAACCAGAAATATTTGAAGTCATCAGGTCAGTGTCTAATGGTGTCACCCCCCATGTGTCTCCCAGGGCTCCCACTCCCCATGTGTCTCCCAGGGCTCCCTGTCACTCCCCATGTGTCTCCCAGGGCTCCCTGTCACTCCCCATGTGTCTCCCAGGGCTCCCTGTCACCCCCCATGTGTCTCCCAGGGCTCCCACTCCCCATGTGTCTCCCAGGGCTCCCTGTCACTCCCCATGTGTCTCCTAGGGCTCCCTGTCACTCCCCATGTGTCTCCCAGGGCTCCCTGTCACTCCCCATGTGTCTCCCAGGGCTCCCTGTCACTCCCCATGTGTCTCCCAGGGCTCCCTGTCACTCCCCATGTGTCTCCCAGGGCTCCCTGTCACTCCCCATGTGTCTCCCAGGGCTCCCTGTCACTCCCCATGTGTCTCCCAGGGCTCCCTGTCACTCCCCATGTGTCTCCCAGGGCTCCCTGTCACTCCCCATGTGTCTCCCAGGGCTCCCTGTCACTCCCCATGTGCCTCCCAGGGCTCCCTGTCACTCCCCATGTGTCTCCCAGGGCTCCCTGTCACTCCCCATGTGTCTCCCAGGGCTCCCTGTCACTCCCCATGTGTCTCCCAGGGCTCCCTGTCACTCCCCAGTGTCAGGTGTCACTCCCCATGTGTCTCCCAGGGCTCCCTGTCACTCCCCATGTGTCTCCCAGGGCTCCCTGTCACTCCCCATGTGTCTCCCAGGGCTCCCTGTCACTCCCCATGTGTCTCCCAGGGCTCCCTGGCAGTTGTACGTGGTTCTGTCTAAGTGAGGGTGGCAGCTACTAGGTTTTATTGTTATCATGTAATATTATGTTCCTATGACCACCACAGGCATGTTGAAGGTTTACTGCCTGTCAGTTTGTGTTTAGTTACTTTACTAAACTCGGAACAGTGTTCACAATTTAAAAGATCTCTCCTGCAACGTATTCAAATGGTAAACAAAACATCCGGTTTAAGAACAAAATCAATTGGCAAGAATTCCTTTGATGTTTAACTTTCCCACATTCTAGACAGCAGACTTCCCATTACAGATTACTGCATTGTAGCACTTTTCATAATGGGGAACAACCGAACAGAAGCACTGGTTGTTGTCAGTGCTCAACCAGTGCTAGTAACTAGGTTAGAAATGTGATGTCCATTGTACAAAATGTTCTACAGTTCTTGTACGTTTCATTCTAACATTAGACATTGTATGATATATGTAAATTAGATGACAACATTGGATTGACCTGTGTACAAAACAAGTTGACAATTTCAAATGTGTAGTTTTCGTTAATTTCCAGATGTCTTATTTAGCATTTTAAAGTGTTTAGTGAAGGCCATTACATGCGATAGTGTGTAGAAGTAGTTTTCGCCATGTCCAGGTTGATTATAACTACATATACACTATGTATGTATGTATGTATGAGTATATATATATATATATATATATATATATATATATATATATATATATATATATATATATATATATATATATATATATATACACACACACTGTATATACATATAAATTTGAAGCTAACATTGAAAAAACAAATACCACATTAGACTCGGCTGTGTTGTACTAACATACCAGTTTTGCCCACTCTTGCATTGCCAGGAAAATGTTTGGCTTAGATAAAACATTGCATGACGGGTACACAAAAAACGTGAAACGTTGCGTGTACGAGGGCACATCTAATTGGTCAGCGAAGCTGGTAGTAACAGGTAGGGGTCATCGTCGCTGGGGTCATCGTCATGGTGATTGTGGCATGACCTGTGTCATGTTTGTTTGTGCCTATGTATGTGTGGGTTTTGTTCTGAGATCGCTGTTTTCTCTCTGTCTTTTCATCTGTTTAACAGGGAGGGACATTTCCAGTTTTAGAGTATTGTTTGAAGCAACAAATAAATATAGGGAAAGTTGTATAAATTCATGTAGAATTGTCATCTTGGATTTTGGCTAATGCCACAGATTGTTTATGAGTAAGGTCATGGTTGAGGTCACATATCAGGTCACAGGTCACGAATGATATCACGCACGGGGTCATGAGTGCTGACGTGTTCATAGTTGTATGAGGTCAGGTTTGAGGTCAAAGATGGGTGAGGTCACTGTTAGGTCAGAGGAAGGTCCTCGTGCGATTTGTGACATTTTAGTGTCATGTGGTTTGTGTTTTGATAGGTGTGTTGTGTGTTTTAAAATGTGTAGTTTGACTGGAGCATGTTGTACGATGTGTTGTCTTTCAGCAGTGCCGTGTGTTATATGTTCCATTAGTGGATTTTCAGGAAGGCGGTGTTTTCTAAATGTGTTCGCTGTTAGTGTGTTGTCATTCAGGATGTATTGCGTGACATGTTGCAGAGTGTGTTGTTGGTCGCGGTCTGTTATGTGAAGTGTTTCAGCAAGTGTGTTGTCATTCAGTGTGTGTTGTGTTATGTGTTCTGGAATGTGTTGTCGTTCAGAGTGTGTTGTGTTATGTGTTCTGGAGTGTGTTGTTGTTCAGAGTGTGTTTTGTGGTGTGTTTCAGGGGTGTGTTTGCCGTTGGAGCCGACACACACATTGCAGGTCTTGAGCAGGTGAAACAAAACGTGCTTGCGGGAACATCAAACTGGGCTGCCAAAGTAGCAATTACAGGTACAACCACTACTCTGGTAGTCCCACTTAGCCTTTCACCTATTCCATCTATATCCCATATTTCCCGTATTATATATTCTGATTTGGGACACACATTGAATGTGTACATGTTTTAATCATTCAGAATCCACACAAAGATAACATTGAAATTGTGACAGCCATACAAATGAAACAGCAAATAAAGTTTTTAATAAATTAAACGTTTCTATGCAGCGAAATATATGATTTGTGCTATACAACTCTCGTACTTAAGCATACATAATAAGTACTGTTTGTTGGCAAGCGACTGTAAGTTCATTATAAAATAAAATTTAAATGTACTCTATTTATATGTGTTGATCACCGATGTCTCTGATAGGAGTAACATGTCCCACAATTCCCTGTTTGCAC